>JAPFBL010000272.1:0-600000 GCA_026182355.1 Hermatobates lingyangjiaoensis
TAAAAAATTTTTACTTCTGTAAGTAATATTATTTTATGTAACTCTGAAATACTTCTGCTTGTAATATTCATAAGTTGTAATAATCCATTTCCATATTGTGTATATGTTTTATGTTGATACATGATTTCTTATTATCCTTTGTTTGTAGACCTATGAAAACTGTTTTAAATAAAACCAAAACGTCGGCAATGATAGTTTGATTTTTGTCCTACAAAATTGACCCAATCCCGATTAGAGAACACACCTATATATATATATTTGTCAAATTTGGAAGCAGTCCTTCATTTAAGCATATTTCATTGAACAACTGACCGTATTTCACTGATGTCATTTTCTTCACCAGTTTTTAAAGGTTTCTGAATACCTTCTTCTTTCCTTCATCCAAACGTTGGAGAATGTTAATTAAGTGGGAACTTAATGTTTGTGAAATGTCCTAGTGACATCACTAGGAAAATGACATCAGTGAAATACAGTCAGTTGTTCAATAATATAATATATATATATATATATATATATTTACGGTTGACTAGTTTCCTTGTGTATTTCTCTAATATGGCGTATTATTTAATCAAACCTGTATAAATGAAGGACTGCTTCCTAAATATACTAATATATATATATATATAGTTCACACAGGAAAGAGAAAAACAAATAAAGACACACACAAAAGACTCACAACGATATTTCGACAGTCGTCGTCATCGGGCAGAAGTAGTCCCTTTGAGTAGCTGAAGCTAACTGATATAATACATATATATATATATATATATAGCACATAAAAAGGAATTTCGATGATTCCAGCTCCTACTGGTTTCCATAATGAACCCCAAAAAGGGAGGGAGGGGGGGGGGAGGTCAAGAAACCACTGGAAAGATTGACTGGAAATTAGCAGGAAACTTCTTTAATGAAGGATTAAAAGGGGTGAGCAACTCGATCAGGTCCAGGAAAAGGGGAGGTGAGGGAGGAAAAGACTTCTATGAAATATCTTACAGTTTCCCAAACCACTGGACCCGAATTGATTGAAAAGTAGCCATGTAAACTACTGACCTCTTAATGAAAATCATTAATGAATACGTCTCATTTTGATGAAATTTAAACCATATATATATATACAATTAAAATAAGCAGTGACACATAAACAGAAACACAACAAAGACTCACTTTTCAATATTTTGACCGTAATAGCGGTCGAAATATTGAAAAGTGAGTCTTTGTTGTGTTTCTGTTTATGTGTCACTGCTTATTTTAATTGTTATTTGTCCTGCCGGACCGTTTTTCGTTTATCATGGTATATATATATATATTTCTATTACATACTTTTTCATCATCTCTGATTGAAGTTTTTTTTTTAAAACTTCACTTTTTTAAACTCTGGTTTTTATCACTACAAAGATAGAAAACTATCCAATTTCAATAGATACTGAATTTAAGCTGAGCACATATGAGATAGATAGAACATGTGACATGGATATATGGTTACATAGATAGAAAGGGGAGGAGGAGAGGGAAAGAGAGAGAGTGAGAGAATAAAATTTTTGTAAAACTTAACCGGGGCAACACCTGGATTCTGTTAATATAATTACAAAATATAAATCTGGAGTGGCCTACACTCAACTTCACTATTAGTCAACATAATATCAAATTTCTTGAGTATATACTATATAATGTCCCATTTACACATAATAGAAATGTCTCAATGTCTCATTAGTCATTCATTCCTGGATGTAGTACAGATAGTAATTGATAGTGCTATAGGAATAGCACTTTTGTAACGAAATAATTTCTTACAGGAGAACATAACTTTTGTTACTATAATAGCCAATGCATCTCTTACATGGTCAGTGGATCAATTACATTTGATATGGTCTATCCAATCTCCTTCTATATTTAAGAAAAAAACAACAATTTTTTCCTTTAAAACGTTTCTATTTTGTCTCAAAATTTTAAAAGAAAATATAAGAAAAAAGTTCGGTGTGATCAAGTCATTGAAGATTAGATTAGTATCCTTATTGTAATATAAAACAAAAGATTACATTCCTGATATTTCAATATTATCTGAAGATAATATGATACATGAACAAAATCTACATCTACATTAAGTTTTATTCAAGGGTGAACACCGAGATTGATTGATTAGAGTATTTTATTAGACTAATCCATCATATCATGGAAAACATCAGAAATATATGTTATTATGAAATAAACAGCCAATGAAAAGTCAAACAGTCAAATAAAAAGGGTCGCCAACCATCTCTGTACCAGTGCGCTTGGTTTGCCTCTCTTATCTCTCCTGAAGACGGTTCAACCGAAAATTAGAGACTGTAAGTGTGTACTTTTAATTTCTCTATGTTTCTTTATGTACATTGAACTGTATTTGTTCATTTCGGATTGTATTTTCATCGAAAAAGTGTTATTGTAATTAAATCATTTTAAATTATTTCCTTTAACATCTAATTATCAATTTTATTCCAGTCGATTCACGCAACAAAATTATAAGACAATGTAAATAATCCTATAACAAATCCGACAAGTACAGCAGGTGGAATTCCACTATTCCATGATGAATATTCAGTTTTTATACTTTTATTGCTCTTTGTAATAACTAAAATTACGCGATATTTTTTTATAAATTGTTGATTTTCTGTTCAATTTTCTTGGAAAATTTTATTGTTCTCTATTGACCTGTTTAGCATCAGAAAAGATATTCTGAAAAACAGAAAATGTACTATAACGCCCTTTTGGTTAATACCTCAACTCATCTTCCACATAATGCTCTTTTTCTAGATATATTTTCATTTTGATCCGTCAAACGATATGGGGCCTTCCTCACAAAAGGTTTCCAAATTGAATCAGAAGTCAAAATTATTACATTTTACTAAAAAAAATATAATTTTTAGTTTTTTAAAAATCTGACAATGTTTTCAGTAGCTTACAAGATAATGTCAAAATTTTAAGACTTTAGATTTGGTAGTTTAGTAGGAAAAAAAGTATTAAAACACTTTTTGGCGAAAAAAGTGATTTTTCCCATCATGTATAATTGCTCCCATAGTGTAAAACACATCTACACCATGGGAGTCATTTTTGGGCAAACTATTAATTTGAATAATCAAAGATTGTGGACTGTAGCGTCTACAGAAACTCTTGGAGACACATTCACACACCCAAACACAGACATCATAGAAAAAAAACTTCACAAAACGATATTGGGGACCTGAAAACATGTTATTCCGTCAAAATCTCGAGATCACGATCACTTTACATATAGTAAAGTAATAATACCTCTTAACTTAGTACGTATCGTCATGCCACGATCACTTTCTCAACTTGTCCATTATCAAGAGAAAAGTTACAGTACTTATGCTGTTGAAGAACAAAAGAATAAACTTAATATTATTGCACATTAAATCTCATCCAATTATATTATACTTTATCACATATATTACTATATTATATCTAACAAGTAATGATTCGTACTAAAGAATACTCTAACTTCTTTTGAACAGTGTATCTGTGTTCTGGAAATCAAAGTTCAGTCTGCGACATATACTGAGAAAAGTCCTTAATGAATGATATTCTAATTATGTATCCTCTCGAAAATATTGCTAATTACTTTATTATTTCTTGATAAACTAGAGACATTTCCATTACAAACTGATTTTAGATATTTTGTATAATATCGACAAAATCGAAATACTCAATAATTATTTTAGTCACCACAGGATTTCGTTTTCAGATGGGTATTACATAAACCCATTGCAGATGGGTATGAGGTCCCCAAAGTGGGTTCCGCAGAACCCAGGGGTTCCTTAACGATCTGTCTGGGGTTCCGTGAAAAACATTTAGTAAAATCATTTTTCTAACAATTTTTTTTTTGTGGGTATGGATTTATTCTATATTTCTTGTGAATCATGAAACCGAATAGTGTTCAAATCTATACAAAACCATAAGTAGAAGTGGTCAAAATTTTATTAATATTTAGGATGAATCACTAGTCAGTTTTTGGAACTATCTGTTTCCCGAATTTTCTGCTATTGCAAAAGTAGCACTTCACATATTGCTGCCATTTCCCACAACCTACTTATGTGAAACAGGATTTTCCCTTTAAACTGCCATAGAAACCAAATACCGAAGTAGACTTAATGCTGGGGTTAACTTGAGAATTAAACTATTAACTATAAAGCCAAAAATGATTACAAAACAAACTTTGTGTTGAAATGGCTAGTAATTCTGTTTTATTCTATTTCACTTGTGGAAAATATGAAAATTAAAATCTTTTAGTTTTGAATTTTTATTCGAAAAATACACATTGCAGTGTATTCAAAAGGCATATGAATATATATATATATAGGTGTGTTCTCTAATCGGGGTTCGGTCAATTTTCCAGGATAAAAAATATTTTTTTTATCCTGGAAAATTGACCGAACCCCGAGTAGAGAACACACCTATTCTATCAAACGGTCGATATATTATTGAATCTGATATATATATATATATATATATATATATATATATATATATATATATACAAATATATATATATATATATATATAATATATATATATATATATATATATATATATATATATATAACAAACAAAATGAACGCAAACAAATTAATAAAGAAACACCTGGAACTATTCATAAAATTTACTATAGAAATCAATACTCCGAACAGTACAAAATTGATGAAAGGGTCCTGAAGAATATCATAAACAGTAATATAAAGTGTACGGACAAAGACGACAGAGTTTCTCTGATTACTTATTATAAATCAGCAATCTGTTTATGAAAAACAATAGCCAAACTAAGAGCACTCCACTCAAAGAAACTAATCTAGTGTATGAATATACTTGTACCTACGGGGACTGTGAAAACCGAAAACATTCGTACATTGGAGTAACCACAACCACTCTGTCAAGGAGGCTCACAATGCATCTGATGTCTGGAGCTCCCAAGAAACACATGGAGCAAGTTCACAAAACAAAATTGACATTATTGTGACAGGCACTAAAATAATTAAAAGAGAAAGAGATCAACAGAGACTTAAAATTATTGAGGCTGTATGTATACAAAAAATGAAACCTCATGTCAACATTCAATTAGAAAACAGCCATAGGAGCCTTAAGCTATTTGGAACACAAGGTCAAATAGACCCGGCCCAGGTAATAACAGCGACCCCTGGTCACTCCCCCCCCCCCCCCCCCCCCCACCAGCTTTCAACAAACAAACCTTAATCCCTCTAATTGACTCTACTTTGCTTATATAAAGGGAAAAGTTATTGAGAATCATTCTCGTTCTGAAGATGGCTCTATGAAAGAGTTGAAACATGTTGACTGTTAACTGTGTAAGAAGTTTGTTATATAGTTTAGATACAACAACAAAATCCTTATTTAGGAAGATAGAGAAACTTATAAAGAAGCAAGTTTCTGCCAACTATGGTTACGTTTTTAATAATATGTGCTTAAAAGAAAGACTCCTATCAAAATTCACAAATATATATATATAAAATTATACGTCATAATGCGTTACATATATATATATATATATATATATATATATACAACTCTCTAACCGTCGCTTCGCAAGTGCGCTTGGTGTCTCTATCTCAACTCTCCTGATGATGGTTCAACCAAAAATTAGAGACAGTAAGTGTGTTCGTTCCTTTGTTCCGTGTCTGTGATTTACCGTGAAATGTTTGTTGTCCTATTGGATCGTTTTCCTGTTTACTATGTATATATATATAAATATATATATATATATATATAAGAATCCTGCAACATAAACAGATTTCCAAGATAATCAAATAGTGATCTCTATACTTATGCAATAATTCTAAAGCAATAGAATAATTATAAAAATATCCTTATGTCAATGTATAACAAAATAATCCATGTAATGTAATAACTGATTTATCAATAAATTCCTCTTTGTTACTGTACATATTAAAATGTAATAAATTACCAAATATTAGTAATAGTAGTGCTAATTGTAAAACAATCATGTTGTAGCCCTGAAGATGACATAAATATATGTTGAAACGTCGGCAAAAGGACTAGTTTAAAATCATTCGACCTCAAACCTCAAAAAAAAAAAAAATACACACACACACACACATATATATATATATATATATATATATATGTTGAATTATCAAACCACAATAAGACTCTGACGAAGACCGCTTGTTACGGTTGAAAGATCTTAGTCATGTTTTCCTATTTCTTATTGTGGTTTCATCATTGATTGTTATTTCACGTGTTTATGTGAAATCTTTATATAAATATATAAAAATCCCGCGAACCTTCACCCCTTCCTGCTTCTCATCCACTTGAGCAATTCATCACTCTACTGCTGACTAAAGTCAGTAGCCCTTTATTTTTGAACTCCCTCAAACCCAAAGACAACCTTACTCGTCTTGAACGTTTGGCCGTCAAAAGTTTGACCCACAACCCTGATCTACTTATCATGCCGCCTGACAAAGGGTCCGCTGTTGTTCTTATGGACCGTGAAACCTACAGAGGAGAGGCCATGAGACATTTAAGCAACCGTGACTTCTACGAGCCTCTTGACACCAACCCTACCTCTCTCTTTCACACTAAACTCAGTGAGTTTATTCAAAGTTCTGCCCTCCAGGAGGGACTTACCCAAGAAGAAATCAAGTTGCTTATTCCCACTAATTACCGTTGTCCCATCTTCTATTTACTTCCTAAAATCCATAAACCCTATAGTATGCCCGATCACCCCCCTCCTGGCCGACCCATAGTTTCAAGCTATGGCTGTCTTACGGAACGCATTTCAGCGTTCGTTGACGCCATTCTGCAGCCCATAGTTACCCAACTCCCCACTTTCTGCAAAGACACCTTCCACTTCCTCCAAATACTCAATAACATCTCCCTACCGGAATCCCTGGAACACCCTCTCCTTCTAGCCACTATGGACGTCACATCCCTGTACACGGTTATTGACCATGGCGAGGGTTTGGCGGCCCTACAGTGGTTCCTAGACAATAGACCCTTACCCCACATACCCTCCACCGCTTTTGTCCTTCAGCTAAGTTCCTTTGTCCTTCAGCACAATGTCTTCAGTTTTGAGGACCATCTTTATCTTCAGACCAGAGGAACTGCTATGGGTACGAGAATGGCCCCTTCCTTTGCCAACCTTTACATGGCCAAACTTGAACAGGATTTCCTCTCGTCTCATGCCCTCCAACCCCTTGCCTACACCCGGTTCATTGATGATATATTTTTCGTGTGGCCTCATGGCAAGGATTCTCTGGAAACTTTTATTGAAGCCTTCAAAACTTCCTGTTCATCACTCAATTTCACCCACTCCTCCTCCTATACCTCCTTAACCTTCCTAGATGTAGTAGTGTCCCTAAGCGGCAGGACCTTCACCACCTCCATACACACAAAACCTACCAATGCCCAACAATATCTACACTTCAATAGTTGTCACCCATCCCACACAAAAAAGTCCCTACCTCGTTCCCTCTCCATCCGCATACACCGTATTTGCAGTGACCTCTATCAACGACAGTGTCATATCGACAAACTTAGGGAAAAATTCGTCCAGCGGGGCTACTCTCCCAGGTTTGTTGATAAACGTTTAATACCTGCCACCAATCAATATCTTCCTAGGACTGCCGCTGAACCCAACAGTTCTCCCTTCCTCATAACTACTTTCTTTCCTGGGGTCCATAGGATCGGGAATATCATCAAGGACATTTTTCCTCTCCTGTCCTCTTCTCCCTCCACCTCCTCCGTCTTCCGAAAATCCCCTCGCCTGTCCTTTAGAAAGCCTCCCAATTTAGGAAACCTGTTTTCCCACAGATCCCTTGAAACTCCTGGGATTGGGGTGGTGCGTGGAGGTATGGAGAAATGCGGCCGTCGTCTCTGCCTTACCTGTCCTTTAGTTAACCCTTCACCTTTCTTCTCCTCACCAACCAACTCTTTCCGCGTCCCACCTAACACCTCCTGCACATCCAGGAATTGCGTCTACCGACTGAACTGTAGACAATGTGGAGCATTCTACATTGGTATGACTTCTACCAAGCTCAATGAGCGTTTGAACAACCATAGAGCTTCGGTCGGTCAGCGCAAACAGCTTCCTGTAGCTATCCATGCCAACAGCCATAACCTTTCTTTTAATGACTGCTTTACTGTTCAAATCATTAAGATAGTGACCACTGATGACCGTAGTTTGACATTAAGAGCGTCTGAGGAGGCCCACATATGGTTATTGGGGGGCCCGATCAGATCCCGGTTTAAATCAGAAGCGTTAACTTTTATTTGTTTTTCCTTTTATTTTTAACTTATTTATTCATATTCATATATATATATATATATATATATATTTCCCTTTTTTTCTTTTTCTTCTTTTTTTATTATATTATATATATATATATTTATTTTATTATTATTTTTTTGTTATTTTCTTTTTTTATAATATTTAATTTATAATTTTTAATTTTATATTTTTATCTATTGTTTTTGCTTTCTCCGTTCTCCGACGTTTAGTGCCTAGCTCCTTTTTTACGCTAGTGCTGCTCTCTTCGGTTGACTCTTTATTTCTTCATTCGCGCTCCGTTCTTCGACGTGAGGAGATCTCTCTCACTTCGTCCTCTCTTCAAGTCTACTCTCCTGATGACGAACGACAGTTCGAAATATTGAATTCTGTAAGTTTTCTTTGTATTGTCTTTTCTGTGTCGTGCTTTGTGTAATTTAAAGTTATATATATATACATATATATATATATATATATATATATATATATATATATATATATACACATATATATATGAATTAAATACCACAATAAACAATATATATTAATTAAAATGCTCTAAGGCCTTTCGTCACAACATCATCAGAGAGCTAAATGAAACAACCAAAAAAAACCATAACTGGTTAACCTGGCTGATTGAAGTCTTCAAGATTGCTGGCATCCCTGTCTGAATTTAATGTTCCTAAACTTGAAGGAGTCTTGAGAATTTTAATTAATAAATATTGTTTATTGAGGTATTTAATTCATATATTATATCAAGAGTTATTGTTGATTATTAATTTATATTCATATAAATATAACAATTTTTTTATATTTATATAAAAAATTTTTTTTTGGCAAATTTGTATAATTTATTAATCTTCTTTTTGTAGTTATTGTTATTTTTGCATCGTTTATGAACTTAATAACTATGAATTGTTTGTCCATCTAGTAATTTTTAAAGGAAATACAGAGCTTAGTCCTACCTTAGTTCTTTACAAAAAAAAAGTTGTTTTTCTATTGCATGAGAATCTACAATTTGTTGCGAAACTTTTTATGCATATATTTGACGCCATAAATGTCATGGTTAACAGAGACGTTAACACGGCAATACAGAGAAAGTCACGTACAAAGAACTGACAAAGCAAATCACTTTAATATTTTGTTCCTACCGCATCAGGAAAGGAAGTTGTCTGCTCAGTATCCGGTATATATATCCGCTTTTGAAGTTATATATATATACTAATTAAAATAAGCAGTGACACATAAACAGAAACACAATCATGGTATATATATATACATATATATACGAGTTCGAGATTAACAAAGAGCAACACACAAAGTAGGGAAACACACTTACAGACTCAAATTTTCGGGCAATCCGTCTTCAGGAGAAAAGAGTGGTTGGTTACTTGCCGTTGCGCCTACAACGTGCTTGGTCTCCCATTCTCTTTTCTCCTGAAGACGGATTGCCCGAAAATTTGAGTCTGTAAGTGTGTTTCCCTACTTTGTGTGTTGCTCTTTGTTAATCTCGAACTCGTATTGTGCCCAGTTTGGATCGTATTTCGTTTTATCAGTGAATATACATATATATATATATATTTCACTCAATAAAAAGAAACGCGATCCAAACTGGACACAATACTTGCCGTTGCGTCTACAACGTGCTTGGTCTCCCTTTCTCTTTTCTCCTGAAGACGGATTGCCCGAAAATTTGAGTTTGTAAGTGTAATTCTTTACTTTGTGTGCTATCTATCTTCAATTTTGAACTGTTATTGTGTCCAGTTTGGATCGTCTTTCCGTTTATCAAGTGAATATATATATATATATATATATATTATATTATATATATTATTATTCTCAATTATATATTATTCTCGTTCAATAATAAACTTTTTTTTTTACTTTAGAATTTAAAATATGATCAAATTGAAATTAAATTCATTTAAATGAACAATTACTACTCTGTGCTACTTGATATTCCATAAACCAAAATTAATAAAGAAATTTCCCTTTGACAAGTCTTATTAGGTGGTGTTAATTTTGTTAAATTAAAATGTTATTCATTAAGTAATCTTTATGAAAGTGAAACGAGATATTCACTATTGTTAAAGGGAAGATTCTGTGTTTAAACGATGCAAGACACGGATGTTTCTACACTGGTTTCATATTCCTGTATTTTTTGAAGATAAAATAATAATGAAGTAAGTAAAACGATACATCTGTTAAACTAACTGGTAAATAATGGGTCTCTAATGGAGGGTCTATTTGTTTGGAGGCCGGCTTGTGTAAGAGGATAGGGAGTTGGGAGTCGATTAAGGTAGGGTACCTGTAACCAGATCGTATGTGGACGCGCGAATTCGATAGTAATTAGAAAAGGGAGGTCGAGGGAAAATATAATGAGGTGGAGGAGAAAGAGCGAATGGAGTATATAATGAGAGACGGTGCTGGTCACTCAACACTTAGGCGAGAGGCTGCCTTAGGCCCGCTGGAAACGAGACCCGCCCCAATTACCAGCCAGACTCCGCTGAAGTGACTTTGTCTCTCGGATACCCACAGATCCACTTTCCCCTCTTTTTAATTAAGCTTTAGCTCGGCGTTTAGCCCATCTGACACCGCCAGCTTCAGAGCTGACTACAGTTGCACAACCCAACACCCAGACTAAAAGGTGATCCCTTCAACAAAGCCAAACCTCTCGTTGAAATAGAACACCTCGCTCTATCTCTCTCTCTCGCTCTGTCTCACTCCCTCTTTTCCATCCCTTCAAACCTTACCTTCCAATGCTTCTCAAATAAAGGCAGAAACAAATAAATCCTTTCTGTTGCCTGACGGAAACACGAACCTCTAGTAACCTGACCCACTCCCTTGGGTAACTCTAAACCAACTCCCCCTGTCCTGCCACCTCCCGGCAAGTATATGCGACTCAACCTTCAAATCAAAACACCTTCAAACTAACCAATATACATTAAGAGAAACCGTCATTTACTAACTTCCAACGTGCAAATTAAAAAAAAAACAGAACACGTCAGAATATTTTGGTATAGTATATAGTATCTATTATATTTATAGATCTGAGCATTAGGTGGGCGATTTGTTTTTACACTTATTAATCATAAGACATGCAAATAGTGAAAAGACATACTTTAAAATATTAAATTTACATGAAACAGAAGTTTTATTTTTATATGAAAATGCTCAAAGTTTTAAGAATCGAATTCTGATTTCATTGATTGAAAGGACTGTTACGAAGAAAAATCAAGCACTATTCTTCATTTCCAAGAGTATATTGACGTTATGAGTACTACTTGAACTTTTCAAAGAGAAGGAGATACCGACCTATTTCTATACATTCTCTAAGATATCCTTAAAAAAAATAATTACTATCAATAACTTACCTAAGATTCTAGGTGATTTGGATACATACCCAGGCTTCTAAAGGTGTTATTTTATTACCAATGTACGGCAAATATGATAAATTTTTCATTTAAAATAAATCATCAATATAAAATATATTTCCTTCTTCTGTATAATGACTTAAAAATAAACAAAAAAATGTATCCCTATATTAAATGTAAATAATTTTTAGAAGTTCATGCGGTAACTGATTCACATTTCGGCAAGTGCCTCTCTCCTTCCTATTCTAAATGATTTAGTCATAATGACATACTTGTCATTATCATTCATTATGACCTTTGGTCCATCTATCGCTGTTTAACCTGACAATTGGTCTACCAAATGATTCCACTTCAGTTATCTTGAGTTAGTTCTTTAAAATCTTGAATATACTCAAAGGGACTAGAAGTTTACGATGATCCCTTCCCTTTTTTAATGTTTTACTATTTCAAGTCGGTGAAAACTGACAGCCATCGAATCAACTGCGCTCCTCTAAAATATGACATTGCTTAATTCAGAGGTCCCCAAAGTGGGTTCCGTGGAACCCAGGGGTTCTTTAACGAAATGTCTGGGGTTGCGTAAAAAACATTTAGTAAAAACATTTTTTCTAAAAATTTTTTTTTTGTTGGGTATGGATTTATTCTATATTTCCTGTGAATCATTTATATCTACATATACCCATAAGTTGAAGTGGTCAAAATTTTATTCGTATTTAGGATTAACCACTAGTCAGTTTTTGGAACTATCTGATTCCCGAATTTCCTGCTATTGCAAAAGTAGCACTTCACACATTGCTGCTACTTCCCACTACCTACGTATGTGAAACTGGATTTTCCCTTTAAACTGCCATAGAAACCAAATACCGAAGTAGACTTAATGCTGGGGCTGACTTGAGAATTAAACTCTCAACTATAAAGCAAAAAATGATTACAAAACAAACTCTGTGTTAAAATTGCTAGTCATTCTGTTTATGTGTTATGCACTTGAGGAAAATATGAAAATTAAAATCTTTTAGTTTTGAATTTGTATTCGAAAAATACACATTGGAGTAATATTACTTCTTTAATTGTTTTTAAACATACCTACTATTTAAAAAGGTATATGAAAATATTTATGCTATGATTGTATAAAATCATTAGAATCTGGAATTCCCGGGAAAGTTACTGGAACCAAAATGGGTTCCGCGTCGAAAAAAGTTTAAAAACTCTGGCTTAATTAATAAAACTGTATGCATATAAAGTATTTTCTTACATCGCCAGATATCTATAATGTAGAACGTAACGTGGTTGTTTAATGAACATACTAATTAATGGACTGCTCCATAGAAAACTGTTTTTTAAAATTAATTTGCGCGAAACGCAGGGTTGTTTTACTTCTGATAGAATGTTGCTAGAAATATATTCGTGTAAATTATTTAATGTAAATTAATAATGGTTCGATCCCCACCTGGCCCTCGATATATTCATGCAGGAGGTGAATAAATCTGAGCTCCTCGTCCCTCGGAGAGGACGTTATACCGTCGGTCCCGAGGCTGTACGATGTCAGGTACTCGTTACAGATCCCTACTCTAAATACACTTGAGTTAGGCAAAATTTAGGGCTCCCACTGTGGAATCAATCTTCATTGTGTGGTATCACAAAGGTCCAATGCTCAGCCTATGTGTGGTTCCCTAGTGGGACTACCACTGCAACCTAACCTATCCTAATGTAAATTGTGTAAATTTATTGTCAGTAAAATTTTTTCCTTCTAATATTAACACATCAAATAAATATTAAGAGTTCAAACAATGATGGTAACAATAATAACTTCAAGAACATAACGTAACATTAAAAAAAAAACAGTTTAGGAGCGTCTACAGTGTTGAATGACCGCATTTCAAGCAACATTGGAGTGATATATGTTTTTTCAACTAGAATGTGAACCAATACAAAAAGACGTATGATCAAGCAAATAAAAACTATTATTTCATAAAAATTCCGTCCATGAAAATTGCTGTTTTATCATCATGTAATTTAATATCCACAGGTGGAATTAATTACACGATTTTAAAACCTAGAGTTTATTATTATTACTACTATTGCACATTTAGTTTATATACAATTTATAGCTACAAATTATATATGAATTATAAACCAAAGGAAATCATTAAATTGATTATCTATAACTTTGATAATATTTCACCTGAGTATATAACATAACTTCAACACGATAGTCACATTAAAATAAAACAAAACTCAATTATTGTTAACGAGCTTGTATTACGTTTACTTCTAGTAAAGTTGAGTGTGGGCCACTCATTAGTTTTTAAAGAGAAATTGAGTAATTTGTCAAGATTTGAGTTGACTCGGAAATTTGCAAGGAAATGATATCTCATCAATTTAAATTGCTTGTAATTTGACCATTTCTGAATTGGGAATGGAACAGATACTGAATTTGTATAAATCCAGATTTATATTTAAATATACCAAGATGAGACAAAATAATTTAAAGATTGTATTATTCTATATAAAACCAGAAATTAATCACAGAAATACCTATTTGAATAGCTCACTCAGAAGAAACCTTTATTGTAAAATAAATGTAAAAGTAAAACAGAAATCCCCCAATCTTTTGAACATGAGAAACCTGATAGCAGATGACGAATGGCTTTCACCCAGCAAGGTGTAAAATTTCACCAACTAATGGATAATTACTATAAGAGTTTCAGGTTCCCGGAGGAAGATAAAATGATTAAATGGTTATTTTTAGGCAAATTAAAAATCATTCTACAAAAAAACAGATTTATCTTCAGCAGCTATCCTAAATTTCTTAAAAGCGAATAGAAATAGCAAAAAACTACGTATTGCAACAATATTTATCAACACATTTTTAAAAAAGATTATACTTTCTACACTATAATGCAGTTGCTGCCGATAATAATTACTGAATTACTATTGTAATTAATAACGTCTAAGTAAAAATATATTAACGTATCTTTTATGAAAAATATAAAGTATTCAAATTGTAATGAAAATATATTCCTATTATAAGTGACTATTTAAACAGATCAAAAAATCAGAAAAGAAAACCTTATGTTACTTAATAAACGGATTGAGAGTTACAATTCAAATTTACAAGACATCATCATTTTTCTTACTCCAACCATTTTTTCATATGTACTCCTGAAGATTTAGTTAATTCATCTCGTTTTTTATGGTCTTGAATTCACTGTCAATCAATAAACGCGCAATGTTCTGGAATAATACTTGTGCCGCCTTGGTTCCTCACATGCGTTGGCAAAATATTAAATTTAATTTCTTTATGGTAAATATGAATCCCCAATATTATTTGTGAAAAATACATATCAGAGAAGTTCCTCAATCGGAAGCAACATATAATTAGAAGTGATGTAACACATATTGATACTAGAGTCATTCAATCAATCCGATTCGTATATCTTGAGAACAGAGTTTACATAAAAACCGACATTTTAGAAAACCGGTTTTCAAATAGTAATTTTTCTAGAAAACCGGCTTTAACCGTTTTCGAATTTTTATAAAAAAAATTATTTGCTCAAATATTTTGTAATTCGAACAAAAAAATTAACAGAAAATTTAGAATTATTATTAGATAATAATTTTATAAAATCAATTTTATTGTATAAAATCATATTTGACATATGCAAATCTACTGTCAAAGTTTCAGCTCGCTATGACTTATAGTGGCTTACAAACAAACAGACAGAAATTTTTTTAAAGGAGGATTCGATTTCCCTAATGTATAAAACGTAAAGATAACTTGGAATAGTTCCAAGCAATGTACAGACAAAATCTATTTTTTATTTATATAGATCCTTTAAGGGAATAATGTTATATGTTACATGTGTTCTTAAAAATAGTTTACATTTTAAAGATTTTGAATAAATTAGATCTACAGTCTCAGTTAGATTAGGCAAAAATATTTTTCTTTATAGGGTTATAATAATACAAATAAAAATATAAAAATAATATGTTGTTCCGTATATGTGGACATGAGGAAGAGTTGATGTCAGAGACACGATTTCGATTTCCGTATATGTGGACATGAGGAAGAGTTGATGTCAGAGACACGATTTCGATTTCCGTATATGTGGACATGAGGAAGAGTTGATGTCAGAGACACGATTTCGATTTCCGTATATGTGGACATGAGGAAGAGTTGATGTCAGAGACACGATTTCGATTTCCGTATATGTGGACATGAGGAAGAGTTGATGTCAGAGACACGATTTCGATTTCCGTATATGTGGACATGAGGAAGAGTTGATGTCAGAGACACGATTTCGATTTCCGTATATGTGGACATTAGGAAGAGTTGATGTCAGAGACACGATTTCGATGCTTTAGAAATGGGTACCTTTAGATTCTTAACATTGAACCCAACTAGAGTAATTTTCATCTTAACTCAAGAACTGTATTTTGCTGGTGGGTGAAGGTAATCCAGCAGATCTACCTGGATTAGCCAGGTAGAAGGTAAGTTCAACCACACTACCTCAATCCCCCAAAATGCCCCCTGATTCAAGGGCGATGACTAAGCCAACAATCCGCACAACTCCACCTTGTATGTATAAACTTACTAACATACTATTGTATGTTATATACATACTATTGTGTATTGCATACACAATATTGTACTGACGATGAATGTAGTATATTCGAAACGTGTCGACTAGTAATATAGGTGATAAGCTTTACAGTTTTAACGAATAGACGGGGAAGGAATTTCGGAAATTGGAGAAATTTTATAGAAAACAGATACAAGCCAAATATGGGGGCGTTATTTAACAAAATATCTGTATCTATATCCTCAAAAAATTGTTCTTGCCCTCTTCTATTCTATTGTACGTGGTAGGTTTTGTTTTTGAGGGCTAGTTCATACAAAAGAAAATAAACTCCTTCCAAGACCAACGTTTCGATGTATTTTTACATCATCTTCAAGGGTAAAATTAGAGTAAGAACTATAATACATTTACCAAAACAATATGTAGGTTGTAGTTTGTTTTGGTAAATGTATTATAGTTCTTAATCTAATTTTAGCCCTGAAGATGATGTACAAATACATTGAAACGTTGGCCTAGGAAGGAGTTTATATCTATATCTACATCTAAGCAAAAGTACAATTTTCCCGGTTACAGTTTGATTACAAAGAACATTCAGAAAGTTATGGTTTTTCTTAGGAAAGTTACACTCTGGAAGATTTAATTTTAATTAATTAAAAACCATGTACTATGTCAGGTACTCGTCAAATACACTGTAGGTTACAGTGTCTGTCCCACAAACACACGTAGACCGAACACTGGGCCCTTTGTGATACCACACAATGAAGATTTATTGTACATTGGGAGTCCTAAATTTTACCGAACGTGACATCGTACAGTCTCAGGACCGAAGGCTTAACATCATCTCCGAAGAATTTCGGAGATTTTAACATGCTCAGATTTATTCACCCTAGCACGCGAATAAATCGATGGCTAAGTAGGTAGGTATCGAACCCTGGACCCACCAATTCAAAGGTGAATACGTTAACGACTGTGCTAACTGGAGCGCCCATTCTAAATAAACTTGAATTAGCCAAAATAAATTTAGGACACCCAATGTAGAATCAATCTTCATTGTGAGCGATCACAAAGGGCCCATGTTCGGCCTCTGTGTGTTTGTTCTCTTGTGGGACTACCACTGCAGTCAGTTAGTTACCAACCTAACATAATTAAAAACATAATTTTCAAACTAAAGGGTATTTTATTCTAAGCTAACCATTATTACTTTTCTGTAAAAAAAAAATATCCATATTTTGTAATATCTTTAAACCATAGATATGTTATAAAAAAAAAAACAATCGAAATAAATTAAGAGAAAAGAATCCATTTTCATTGAGCTGAAGGATAGGGTTACAGGAGGGCTGTTGTAGGAAGTTGGTAGACTGGAGGAAACCCGATAGCTATCCTCGCAACCTTCCCCATGACCCATCCATCAGCGCTCCCTCCAGGCTCCGGTTTCAAATTAACTTGAGATTCTAAACCAAATGCTTCCCCCACTGCTAACCCTTGCTCCTCTTACAGGCTCCTATAGGCAGACTTAACTAACCTGGGCCTCTTTCTATAAATACAAAATAATAATAAAAAAAAAAAAATCAATATTGAAATATAAAGTCCAAAAATAAAATTATATTTTCTTTAACCTTATTTAGTGTAATTCAATTTTTCATTTCCAATATTGAATAAGTCCTTGATATATACGGGAACTGCCATCATACTTCACAATTCGATCTCGTAATATTATTCGTCCCGTTTTCTCTCTAAACTCTCGAGTAGGTGACAGGCGCCACTTACCTATCAATCACTCTCAACTGTTACTGGTTTTTACTCATTTGTAATGTAAAAAATAATACTGGATTCACAAATCGAATCTATTTTGACCAAACTGATTTTTATATGTTAATAAAATGTATAAAAGAAGAAGGGTAATTTGATAGATGAAACTACTCAAAAGCTGGGTATACATATATTATATCAATGATCAAACCACAATAAGAAAATGGGAAAACAAGACTAAGATCTTTCAACCGTAACAAGCGGTCTTCGTCAGAGTCAAAAACCCAACTGACTAATTTCAACTCAGTTGGGTTTTTGACTCTGACGAAGACCGCTTGTCACGGTTGAAAGATCTTAGTCTTGTTTTCCCATTTTCTTATTGTGGTTTGATCATTGATTGTTATTTCACGTGTTTATGTGAAATCTTTTTATATATTATATATACAGGTCTCTTCTATCCGTCTTTATGAGTGAGTGAGTGAGTTCTGTAGTTGACTGTCGTCCCTCGGTCAATTCACTTCTTCTCCTGAGGACGACCGCCATTACGGTCGAAATATTGAAAAATGAGTCTTTGTTATGTTTCTGTCTATGTGTCAAAGTTTATTTTAATTATATATATCTATAAAAATAATGATTTTGTCTGTACATTGCTTAGAACTGACTCATTTCAAGTTTTCTTTACGTTTCATACATTAGAGAAACTGAATCCCACCCTTAGAAAATGTTCTGTCGGTTTGTACGCAAAATTTCGTTACAAGTAAACTCAGCCACAATAAGACATATCAAGCTGAAACTTTGGCAGTAGATTTGTGTAGGTCTAACTTAAAATATAGGCTCTGAATTGATTGGAAATTCAATGGAGAAGTGAAGTTATGAACGTTTAAAGCAAAAACGTTTGTCACGTGTAAACTCAGCATATATAATCAGATAAATATATATGTAATAATAAATAAAAGGTGGAGATTGAATAAAAATAAAAAAAAATGAAACTGCTTAGGAAAAGCTATCTAAAAAAATATATAACGAACTATTAATAAGCAATAAAAAAAAATAAATTTATTCATAAAGATAAAAAAGAGAAAAAATAAATATAAAAAACTTATATGTTAAAGAAAGTCATATTTTAAGGTTTAAATGGGAAGACCGTGGGTTGGCTTACAGGTAAATTGGATGCTTGTTAAGAAGGATCCTCTATGACCGTTCATATGGAGGCTGAGCATGTTAGAAGACAGTCCTACGAAGAATGAATCACAACGAGTACACTCCAATTTGTAAACACAGTTTTACAGGAGGTACAAGAGCAATTCTTAGCAGAAGGAAAGAGCTGGTTGGGGGAAGATGGAGTGAAGTGTGAAAAGGGGTCGTGAGAAGTCAGGGGCACTCTCGCCATTTGCAACTCTTCGTGCAAACAGACGAGTGGTAGACTCTCCTGAACGTCAAGCCTCTCTCTGAGAAATACTAGTCTTGTTTCTTATTCCTCATTAATATTCGTTATATATTTTATTTTTTAAAATATCTTACTCTTAACTAGTGTCCTATTTCTTTATTTTTTATTCATTCTATACCTTTTATTTACAATTACATATATACAGGATTCATTTATATTTTATTTTAGTTAAATGTTTTCATTTTTTAATTTTTATTTGGCTTTTATCTCTTTATTTTCCCTGTCTACCTTTCCTCCGAAAGTTGGCTACACTGTTTGAGTGCTTCAGTTCGAACGCCAAGTCAGTCGTTATCAGCCTTTGGAGCGATTCACTTCTTTTCCTGAAGACGAGGACATCGAAATATAGTAGTGAGTTCAGTGGTTTCCTTTCTATGTGTTCTTTTTAAATTCTAGTTTACATATATATATATATATATATATATACCACAATTAAAAGAAACAGTCCAGCGGACTTTTTTAAATAAAATAAATTCAAAACAAAGGAAACACACAGAAAGACACAGACATAACTCACATCGATATTTCGACCATCGTCGTCATCAGGAGGTGTGAAGAGCAAAGAGTCCCGCAGGAAGGCAGGGCGGTGACTCCTGTGAGTTATGTCTGTGTCTTTCTGTGTGTTTCCTTCGTTTTGAATTTATTTTATATATATATTTCCGTTGGCCGTTGTGTCTCTTCTTGAATTTTGAACTTGTATATATATACAATTATATGAAACGATTCTTTGAACTGAATAAACTAGAATTTAAAAAAAACACTGAACTCACTACTATATTTCGATGTCCTCGTCTTCAGGAAAAGAAGTGAATCGCTCCAATCTGAGTCGTTATCAGCCTTTGGAGCGATTCACTTCTTTTCCTGAAGACGAGGACATCGAAATATAGTAGTGAGTTCAGTGGTTTCCTTTCTATGTGTTCTTTTTAAATTCTAGTTTACTATATATATATATATATATATATATATATATATATATATACCACAATTAAAAGAAACAGTCCAGCGGACTTTTTTAAATAAAATAAATTCAAAACAAAGGAAACACACAGAAAGACACAGACATAACTCACATCGATATTTCGACCATCGTCGTCATCAGGAGGTGTGAAGAGCAAAGAGTCCCGCAGGAAGGCAGGGCGGTGACTCCTGTGAGTTATGTCTGTGTCTTTCTGTGTGTTTCCTTCGTTTTGAATTTATTTTATATATATATTTCTGTTGGCCGTTGCGTCTCTTCTTGAATTTTGAACTTGTATATATATACAATTATATGAAACGATTCTTTGAACTGAATAAACTAGAATTTAAAAAGAACACATAGAAAGAAATCACTGAACTCACTACTATATTTCGATGTCCTCGTCTTCAGGAAAAGAAGTGAATCGTTATCAGCCTTTGGAGCGATTCACTTCTTTTCCTGAAGACGAGGACATCGAAATATAGTAGTGAGTTCAGTGATTTCTTTTCTATGTGTTCTTTGAAAATTCTAGTGTATATATATATATAAACAAACACTTTTTCTTTTTCTCGGAGTTTGGTCAGGGTAAATATATGGAATCACCTTTTTGCCAACGTTTCGTCTTTATTTCAAGACATCCTCAGGGCTATAAACTAACAAAAAAACAATAAACAATGGTCATTTGTCATTTCTACTTTAAAAACATCATAAACAAATTGAAAAAAGAACTTACTGAAGGCTGGGTTCTGTTACATTACAACAGCCGTTAACTGTCATTACATGTGCTGTTCCAAGCGACATATTATTGAGTTTCAATACTGAGAAGAGTTTTTCTCAACTCCTCACCAGATGTTTTCTGCATCTAGTGTTCAGTTGGACTCTGACGAAGACCGCTTGTTACAGTTGAAAGATCTTAGTCTTGTTTTCCCATTTCTTATTATGGTTTGATCATTGATTGTTATTTCACGTGTTTATGTGAAATCTTTATACATATACATATATATATATATATAAATCAAAACTTGAAATGGTCCAACAGGACTATTAGTTCACACAGGAAAGAGAAAACACAAATAAAAGACACACACAAAAGACTCACAACGATATTTCGACAGTCGTCGTCATCGGGTAGAAGTAGTCCCTTTGAGTAGCTGAAGCTAACTGAGTGGTAGGCCAAATGCAACGAACACGCGCGCACTCTGCCTGCCGCCCTAGGTAAGCTACTAACTACAGAGAGAATAATAACTAAAAAGAACAAATAAAAGCAAATAAAAATAACAGAAGGAGAAGACTAGTAAATGAAGCAATAAACAATTAAAAAAAAAAAAAATTAAAAAATAAAAATAAATAAAAAAAATAAAAATTAAAATTAAAAAATAATACATAAATAAATTCTTAAAAAAAAAAAAATTAAAATAAATAAATAAAAAAATAAATAAATAAATAAATAAATAAATAAATAAATACTTAAATTAACGGTACAAGTTAAGGCCAGGAGGAGAGCGAGCTTTGAGAAGACAGATAATTGCCTCCTCTGAAGCTCTTAAAGTAACCCGAGAAGACTGAACAGGGATATGATTAAGGACTTGGACCCGGAAGCAGTGATTAAAATCCAGTCCATGGGAATTAGAGTGGATAGCAATAGGAAGGTTTTTGCGTTGACCAACGGAAGCCCTGTGACCATTCATACGTAAGTTGAGCTGCGTAGAGGCCATACCAACGTAGAATGCATCACACTGGGTGCAGTCCAAACGGTAAACGCAATTAACCGAGGTGCATGAGGTGTGGGGAGGACAAAGGTAGTTAATATTGCTATGGGGGGAAGTAAAAAAGGGATTAGGGTTTATGATGGTCATAAATCCGTATTTTAGGTTAATATTCCAGGTTCAAAAATCAAATTCTCGTCGCAGACGTTTCGGTTTAAATTTAAATCCTTTTTCATAGGCCTACTAATAAAGGATAAAAAGAAATCACGTACTAACATCCAAATTATAAACAATAAAAATGGATTCTTATGAAAATTACAAGAAGAAGTATTTTAGACATACATACAAAAGTATGACTCAAAAAAAAAGTAAGAATTTTTTTACTATTAAAATGAAATTTATTTTATTTAAAGGGATAACAATCTTAACCGGATAAAAAAAACCTTCGACTAGACTAATAAGAAAAAAATGTTCGAATTCTGGGGACACTATTTCCTCATAATCCTGTTCGAATACCGATTTCTTCGAGTTAAAAATCGTTTGAATCACCGAGGTACCACTGATTAATGACCTAAAGAACTGTCCAACATATTTAAACTAAAATTAAAACTCCAAACCACAAAACCCGGTACTTTTAGTGGGCAACTTTTACATTATTATTTCTGAGTTCATGCTAGATAAAGAACATATATATATTCTTCTATAATGACTTAATACAATTCTATCTTGTTTTGAATGAATGAGTATCCAACAAAATATTTTATATATTGATTAAGTAAATAAAACATCCATGGATAAATTAATATTTTAAAAAAATTCGGAATAATAATGTCAATGTAAATTTTTCCCTTCATCATTAAGCATTAATGAAATGTGAAACAGGATAACCACAAATTAAAAGAGCAAGTGATCGAATTTATATTATAAAATGAGTATGATTTCAGAATTAACAAAGCTATTAAATGAAATTTCTAATTTCGTTTTGACTAAATTAATTTGATTTAGCTGTAATATAATACTGCATTAAAGGTATAATTACGATTGCAATTATGAAATAATTTCTAAAGCAATTCATATTTAAAAAAATATATCAAAATTATTTCACTTATGTTTAAAAAACAGATTAAATTAATTTAAATATAGAATATTCAATTTCAAGGATATTTTTCAAAAATAAATTTTATTCTAGATAAATATTGGAAAATTATATATATATATATTTATGTATAAAATAAGTTGCTACATTTAGTAAGAATAAATTTTTGGATCAATTATAATATATAATCGGTATCTACCCTAAATGACAAATACGCTTATCGTGTAGCCGTTATTTTTAAATTTAACATCCTGAATTCTTTGTTTTAAATTAAATGACTAACAAAAAATAATTGTTATAAATCGTAATATTGCTACATCATTAATGATAATGAACTTTAAGAGGGAGTGAATAGTCTCTTCTCATCATGATTCTCAAAAAAAAAAGAAAAACCAGTAGATTTTATAATCAGTTAAACAAATTTCAGAAATAAGATTTACAGACTTGCTAAATTGTATATTAAAGCACAATAAATAAAAACTAAGTGAGCCGCTTATTTTGAAAGTGGCCTAATTCCATTTATGTTAAAATCGAGATATTTAAGGGTTTGCGTTTTACAAAATTTAAAAAATATTGTCATTTTATTTATCAACTAATTTTTGTTATAAAAAACTTTAGTAATTTTAAATAAATTTTGTACAATTTGCTGCAAAAGGTAAAGATAACGTAAAAATGTAATTATTTAAACAGCTAGCTAAATTTTTTTGGAAAATGGAATTAGGCCACTTTCAAAATAAACGGCTCAAGTAGGAACTTAAAAAAAAACTAGATTTTAAATTTTCTTAAAAGTATTTTTTCTTTTAGTAGAGTATAGTGATAATGGAAAATTGATCACGAGATTTTAAAGAGATTTACATAATTTGTAGTTTCAAAAGCTCATTTTTGATGTTTTCCCAATGATATCTGTCTTGTTTGGGTGGGTGGGTGGGGTGGAGTATGTATGGCTGAGTCTGTATAACATTTTTGAGGGCACATTAAAGGACACACCATTTAATAGATCTAAATTATATTTTACACAAAAATACTGCTCTTTAGTGTAGATATGCAGTATTGTTTTTGGGTAATATTGAAAGATGGAAAAGCCATTTTCTTTACCGAAATGTGATTTTTAGACAACTTTTTTCCCTCTTAATAACACAAAGGCTACTAGAGTATTGAAATTTGGGATTATTATTAAACTAATAGCAGTATAACCTGAAAAAAATTCAGAATTTTTGAACAAGATAAGTAAGTTTTCCAAAAAAAATTTAAAAAAAATTACATGTAAGCTAGCGGTTACGATTATGATCACACCATTTTACGGATAATATTATAAGCAATCATAACACCTTATCAAAGTATGAGTTGAAACTTTTTTAAAATTACAACGGAAAAGGGCGTTACAGTACATTTAATGATCTCAGAAACTATACCATATGTTCAAGTATTTTTTCAACCGTAGTCAACCATAGAAAAATAAATTTTTATAAGTTTAATCTACATAAAAATCTACAAATAAAATATTTAGTAAAGAGCATATACCACAAAGAAGTTCAAAACATTCCATTTCTTCAAAATTAATATAGATATAAAAACAGAAAACTGGAATAATCAATTCCAGTTTTCTGTTTTTATCGTATTAGTAATTTTTATATCCAGTTTTTAGCAGTAGCTAACTCATATTAAATATATATATACATATATATATATATATATATATATATATATATATGAGTTTACATCGGCCAGTGGACGCATTTACGTCTCCGTTCCTTCATTCTTTCTCCTTTTATTTTCTTTCTTTCTACTCTCCTGAAGACAGCAAGACGCCGAAATTATCGAGATTCGTGAGTGTTCGTCCTTTTTCTTGTGTTCTCTAGCTGTAACTTTAATTATATATATATAAAAAGATTTCACATAAACACGTGAAATAACAATCAATGATCAAACCACAATAAGAAAATGGGAAAACAAGACTAAGATCTTCAACCGTAACAAGCGGTCTTCGTCATAGTCAAAAAACCAACTGGATTGGGTTTTCAACCGGTTTCAAAAACCCCAGTTGGGTTTTTGACTCTGACGGAGACCGCTTGTTACGGTTGAAAGAACTTAGTCTTGTTTTCCCATTTTCTTATTGTGGTTTGATCATTTATATATATATATATATATATTGGAGACGGTTGATATCCAACAGGCTCGGCATCACTGCGCTTGGTTCGCTTGGATAATAAAGAGCTCTTATCTCTTCTGACGACGTTTCAAAACGAAAATGAGAACCTGTAACTGTGTGTTTTTAATTTTTCTAAGTTTCGTTATTTCCCATTGAACTTTATTTGTCCATTTTGGATCGTATTTTTATCGAAAAAGTGTAAAAAATAATATAGATTATCAATAATCAAACCACAATATGAAATGGGAAAACAAGACTAAAATCTTTCAACCCTAACAAGCGGTCTTCGTTAGATTGAAAAACCCAACTCGTCCCCGACAAAGACCGCTTGTTACGGTTGAAAAATCTTAGTCTTGTTTTCCCATTTCATATTGTGGTTTGATCATTGATTGTTATTTGACGTGTTTATGTGAAATCTTTTTATATAATATAGATTATATATATTAAACACTTGTTCCAGTCAAAAGATTTCAGTTCCGTTTCCTTAATCTCTTTTTGTGGTTTAGAAATGGCCTTTATTACATGAGTTTATTGTATTTTGATATATTGTATATTGTATGTCGATATATAACCTTCAACATCAATAATATTATCACGTAGAAGTATGTGGAATTATAAAATGGACGATTGCAAAAAATTGCACTAGTTTTATATAATAAAAAAGAAACAGAAATCACAGGTTACTTGTCAAAAACAAATATGGTGTGTTGGTATCACACATAGTAGAGTGTGAGATACTACAAGGACAGTTATAAAGTTCACTAAAGGACATCATAACATCAAGAACAGATATCGCGGTACACGTTCAATATTAATAAAAATAATAATAATAAAATGTCAGATTGTTCTAGAACAACGATTCCTATTTTGTTATAACTGATAAAATGGGTATAACCACAAAAACAAATGAAATTATTAAATTGCTTATCTAAAAGTTTAATTCTGCTTCACTAGATACGTCTATCACGTCTACACCATAGCCATATTAAAATAAAATTAAAACTCAAATTATTGCCAGGGAGTTTGATATTTATGTTTACTTAAAGAATGTTGAATTAATAATTCCATAATTTTAATTCTTGTATTTATAGCAAAGAAATTAAAAATACATGAAATCTAAAGAAAATACTTCTTTAGTTTAAAAGAAGATGCCACTGCTGTGTTCCCTTTTAATTTATTAAATATTTTAAAACAGCTATATAGCTCATAATTAGTAAAAACACACTTTACGCAACTCCTGATTTTACTAATAGAATTAAATTTACCATGAATTATGGTCAATTAATAGCATTATTTTGTTACCCAAAAGGGTGTCAGGGTCAATTTATTGTTTTCAGAAAATGTTTTCTTGACGCTAACTGCTCATTACAGAAACAATGACGTTTTTCTACAAATTTGAACAGAATTTACCAATTTCTAAAAAAAATTGGTAAATTTTAATTACTGTAAAGGGCAAAAAAAGTATAAAACTAAATATTCATCCCGAAGTAAAGAGTAACATCACCTGCTACTCTTGTTGGATTAATTTACATATATTGTTCATCTAATTAGCAATTTTTTGAGTAAATCAATAGAAACAAAATTGATTTTCAGAGGTTTAATGAAAAAATTTGAAATGATTTAATGACTGAGTATGAGATATAAGAAGAAGAAAATGCTTACATGTAAAAAATCAACGCAAATCAAACATATAATATCTGATACTTTCCATGGTATGATGGATTTGTCCAACAAAACGCCCTAATCAATCCATACGTTGCATCTTTGAAAAAAACTGAATATTAAATGTAGTTTTTCAAATGAAGATAATCATATTATCTTTGCATAATATTGAAGTATGAGGCATAGACGCTTTCGTTCAATAATACAAAACGGATATTAATTTTAAGCTAATCCTTCAAGTTGACAAGAAGTTTTATATTAGGTTTACTTACAGTAAAGTTGTTTAGGTCATTTCAGATTTTTAAAACCAAGTAACTTAAATGCAAAAAAAAAAACGTAACCATTAGTAAGGGCAGTTTAATAAAATGTGCTATATAATTATTTAAAAAAAAAATTAAATAGTAACATCTTAGATATTTTTATTTGCACTATTCTTAATTAGAGGAGTAATTTAATCAGAAATATTTTTTTGTATATATATTATATATTTTGTAAAATACTGAATATTACATTGTGTCGATTGGAGTGTATTATCTATTTTTACTTTACTACAAGTAAATTAAGTGAAAATGATCCCAAGATTTTGACGGAATTACACTACTATAATATTATATACTATTATAGTAATATATAATATAATATTACTATTACATATAACTATATAATAGTAACAGGTAATATTACCTATTTATTTATAGCTAATATACATAAATATTTCATTTATATTTCTTACATATATTATAAATATTCAGTAAATATGTACACACAACAATTTAAATATAACAAAGTAATGTAGACCACTATTTATATATGAATGTTTGGAATATGGTGCTACATTCCAGATTTAAAACCTAGAAAATTAATTAGAAACAATTAGATAACCATTAGAAAGGGTAGTTTAATAATATGTGCTATAGAATTATTTAAAAAAAAATTTTTTTTTTATTTTAAATACTTTTCATTTGCACAATTGTTAAATTAGGGGAGTCATTCAAAAAGAAAAGAATTTTTTTTAAATATTGTACATTTTATACAATATTTATAGATATTTAATAGATACGCACATACAAAAATATAACACTTAAAGTAATAGCGGCTGCTACAGCCAAGGAACCAGTATATTTTGTACTGGTAACCGGTTTGTACATACAAAATACAACCGGGTAACTGGCAGTCAAAGAGTATGTTGACGCAGTCCTACGAGAGAAGGAAGGGAACGCCTTCATAAACGCATTAATATTATTACTATTATTGTTACTTTTTATTATTATTATTAAATTATATTATCATTGATATTAATTGCTATTGGTGTTATATTATAATTATTATTTTTATATCATTGTATTATTATTATTATTATTATTGTTATTGTTATTATTATTATAACTATCAGTTCCAGGCTAGGTCCTAGGTGAAAAAGGGGGTGTTTTAGTTGGTAGTCTGGTTCATACTGGGAGCCCAGCACTATGTGCGTAAATGCATTTCACCTCCTTACCAAAAAAAAAAAAAAAATATTATAACTATTATTATTTTTACAACTGTTTTTACTATTTAGAGTTAGTAGTTTATGGTTGCTAATATAGATACTGTTAATGTACGAAGGGGAAAAAGCCTGGTGGGGAGCACCCAGTGCTCTTAGTACGGCTACCCCATTGTTGTATACTTTGGACACAAGTCCTCAATAAAGACATATTCTTTCATTCAAGTAATGTAGACCACAATATGCATGTTTGGAATATCGATCACGTGCCACACATGCTACTGAGATTGAAAAGAATTGTTGGTTGAAGGTAAGTTAATGGACCTAAGAGTGGATGAATCAATATTGGAAAGGACTGACGTCTCCGTGATTATATTACCACATTAATGTATCTTTTACTACATATATAATTTATCCACACAAATATATACAGCCAACTGGTAAGACTTAAATATATATTTAGAATTGTGAGTTCAAAATCGAATATGATTAACAAACACACTTCCAAGCTCAAATTTTCGGGCAATCCGTTTTCAGGCGAAAAAAAAAAGAGAGACGAAACGGCAAGTTACCGACGGATTACCCTAAAATTTGAGTTTGGAAATGTGTTTCTTCACTCTGTGTGTTAATCTTCATCGATTTTGAACTCGCATTCTGTCCAGTTTGGATCGCGTTTCCGTTTTGTTAGTGGATATTTAAAATTGTAGTTATATCTACTAAACGTGTGTCAACAAGTATATCTCTTTTTATTGAAGTGTATGCATTAATTACATTACAAAGATTTTGACAGAATTACATGTTTTCAGGTCCCAGAAGTCGTTTTATGAAGTTTTTTCGATGATGCCTGTGTGTGTGGGTGGGTGGGTGACTATGTATCTTAAATAATGCTGTATTAGAAGATAATATTGACAATGGAAACAGTTTATGATAATGGATTAAAATTATAGTTGAGGACCCAATAAAAGTGGAAGAGAGTAGGAGGGTTGACTAGCTGCTAATGGTGATGCAGCCGAGAGGGTAGTATTACACTTCTCATGTTACATCCTTTGACTGGTCAGCCATCTTGAATACACCCCCAAACCCTCGTTAACATTTCCAATATGTCAACTTAGAAAAATGGGTCATCACAAATTTGCCTTTTCCTTTTCCAAAGCCAATCCATTACTGGCTACATTATTAAAACAGTTCTGAATATTTCCATCTGACGCCATTTTGCGGTCTTTCTGTACTTTAGGGTGGAGCCTATCGACATACCATTTAAGTATTCGTATTTTCAATAATTGTTACTTTATTATAAGTACAGTGATCCCAAAAAGAATCGATATTAATATATTGTTATATTTTCCCTGTCTCATTTTTATCTTTTTAGGACTGTCTTAATATTAATACTTGATTGGAGTGTATTATCTATTTTTACTTTACTATAAGTAAAGTATAGTGATCCTGAAAAAAATCGATCCCGAGATTTTGACAGAATTATATGTTTTTAGGTCCCAATAGTCGTTTTATTAAGTTTTTTTGTATGGTGTGTGTGTGTGTGTGTGTGTGTGTGTGTGTGTGTGCGTACGCGTGCGCGCGTGTGTGCATGCGTGCGTGTGTGTGTGTGTGTGTTAGTTATGAAGAAGTTATGAACTTTTACGTCATGTTTGGATAAATTCACAGACATGTTTTTTTTTCAATAAAATGTAAAAATTTTCACTTATAATTCAATCTGAAAGCTTCTTAGAGTGATAGAAGCCATATCGTTTAAGGGATCAAAATTAAACTGTACCTAAGAATAGAACATTTTGTGAAAGATAAGTTGAGTTAATATTTTTTAAAATTACATTCACCAAAGAGAACGCAAAATTACAGAACATTTTCTTTTTCTTACAGAAAACATTTTTTGACCCTAAACGATACATTGACTTAGAAATTTTCCAAGTGAATCCAATGAAAGATATTCATATTTAGGAGTTTAATGAAAAACTTTTAAGTAATTTAATAACCTAAGAATGCAAAAGAACAAAATTCTTACAAGAATCCAACGCTAGTCAAACAAATATTTCTGATGCTAACCATGGTATGATGCTAACCATGGTATGACGCTACCATGGTATGACGACGCTCACAAAATACTCCAATATATATATACATAAAAGAAAGGTTTTATCTCTACATTGCTTAGAACTGACTCATCTGGATATTTCTTTACGTTTTATACATTACAGAAACCAAATCCACCCTTAGAAAAATTTCTTTCTGTCGGTCCGTCAGCAAAATTTTTTGCACAAGTAAATTCAGCCACCATAGGACCATAGAGAGCTGAAACTTTGCCACTAGATCTGTGTATGTCTAACTTAATATCTAAGCTTTGAATGGATTGAAAATTCAACGTAGAAGTAAAGTTATGAACTTTTACGCCGTGTAACTACCCAGACATGTTTATTTTGAAAATATACAGGTGTAGCAAGTAGGTATTAGTTGATTTTAATTTAATTTGCGTATATAAATATATTGCGTATTTGAACTTATTGACAAGGTGTTTCCCAGAGTTCAAGAATTTTTGAAAGAGTAGTTGAGTTCCAACTATTCAGAATAAATGGCTTAGTTAGTGAACGAGCAATTTTCAACCCTTACTAATGAAAAGTTCTTGCACTATATCAAGCTGATGAAAAACATACAAGTCAGTAAACAAAATGATTAGTGATGAGGAAGCAGTTCATAATCTAATTAAATTTCTTGACTCCGTGATTGATCCTGGACTACCTGCCCATGACTTGAAACATAATCATGCTGTTACGAAATTTGAGTGTCCCAAAAATGTACAGCGGGACACGACTCCGAATTCGTACTATGCACAGATAAGTCATAGATGCTGATATCGTGACTAGATGTGGTACTTGGGACTCTGTGTGTATACCACGCATAGCATAGCATTGATTCCGAGCCATTATCCGTTTCTATCCAAACAATTGGAATGTCCCGACAGCGTCTACTTCGCAATGACGGTTACTGAAGTCGCAAGAGGAAACTTTATCTAACGCAGAAATTGAAGTGAGCGAGACCCAAGTTTTTCTCACATGGTCAACTGTAGTTTGCTTGCCCAAGAGTCAGAGGTTCCAACTCTTTGTTCTTCCTTGAACCTGAAGGGTAGACAGCTAATGTGTATACAGAGGCATTTACTTAACCTGTACTAATAACGATATTTTCAGGAAAAAATAATAATAAAATAATGAAACAATCTTTTACAGGAGAACATGGCTTTTGTTCTCATCGCCAGTGACTATCTGAAACATTACATGGCCAGTGGATCTCATTCATGACTATCTGAAACATTACATGGCCAGTGGATCTCATTCATGACTATCTGAAACATTACATGGCCAATGGATCCGTTACATTTAATGCTGTTTATCGGATATCCTTCTACATTGAAGAATTATGCCAAATTTTTCGTTTGGAGACCTCAAATTTTTTTGTTTGAAAAATGTCAGAAACATTCAACAAAAAATATCACCGAAAAATTAGCATAAAATGAATATCCGTTTTATAATGTAGAACAAAAGAGTTCATTCCTTATTCTATAATATTACCCAAAGATAATACCATTCGCAAACACAAGAAAATATACATTCGATATTAAGTTTTGTTCAAAGGTGCAATATATAGATTGATTAGAGTATTTTGTTAGACAAATCCAGAATACCATGGAAAGCATAGAAATGATAAATTTGATTGGCGAAGATTTTTTAAATATAAAAGTTTATTCTTCTTACATCTCATATTAGGTCAGTAAATCATTTAAATTTACTAGAACACGCAAGACACTTGCTACCTTAGCTCCAATTTTGGAAATATAGTGATATATTTTTTTATTTAATTCAGGGAATAAATAATATATATTTAATTTCAGGTCTCTATCTCCATGGAAAATAGATGAAAAAACAAACAAACAAACTCACGAACTTTATATATAGAGATGATAATGCTTTATTAAATTATACATTGAAGTAGTTTGAAGGTCAAGTGAAAGTTAGTGAGGCGTAATTAGTAATGGATCAGAAGATAGAAAGAGAAAGAAATGTATGAAACGAGACAGAGAGAGTACGAGGGGGGGGACAGTCATGTTTTCAATTCACACAAGTAGACGATCAAAACAGTTTTTATTCACAACTAGACTACCCGTGACCTGCTGCGTCATCCAACACCTTCCTTTTTAATGCAATCATGTTCACATAAATCCAGATAAACTATAAATTAAGTAATCTTTTTAACAACACTTTTTGTACAATTTGAATTTTCCAAAAAAAAAAAAACTTTAATGCTTTATTTCTGTTTGACCCTTCTGAGAGTAGTAACATATAATTGACCATGTTGAAATGCTGTTTTACATAAATGAACTAAAACTAATTCCTGTAGAGTCTCTCCTTGAGAGTTATGAATAGTCATGGCAAATGCTAACTGAATTAGAAATTGAGTCCTTAAAAAATGAGTGTTGTTTTCTTCAGATAAAACTATTTTCAATCTTGTAATTAAAACTATTTCCACTTGACACCGTGATGCGATGATTTTATAAACAATGACATTATCATAAAGGTCCTCAGTTATTAGTCTTGTTCCATTACATAATCGTGGTGGATCAATGTTTCTCATATATACACATGACAAGAACTTCCTTTTTGAGTTCTAGCTTATGTTGGAGTAATCCAGACAACTCTAGTGAGTCAAGAAATTCTCGAGTAAAATGTGTGGGTTCTGTTACTACACAAACGCACACGATTTATACGACAGATATTGTTTAATTTCTCCTGGAAATTATTTAATGAACCTATCATTAATTTCACTCTGTGTCTAGTTAAATAGAACTTATGTAGAATTTTCTGTGAACATTATTTGTGGTTTGGCGAATAAAGAGTAAACGTATTCAATACACTAATCAACATTATGTGCACAGATAAACATGTCTTCGGGCAGCAATAATCTCTTTATTTTCATTCTTTTCAACTCTGTCTTTACCAATATTTATCATAAATTTAGAGTATTCCTCATCTTCTTCTTGAACTCTCATATTGCTAGTTAAATGTAATTTAGTAAATTTGCGCCACAAGTAAGACTAATACAAGCATTATAGATATCGGCATCAGTTCCTCTCAACAAACAGTCATCTGTTTTTTAATAATGAAAAGATCAACTGGAGTCGCCATAATGCCATGCAGTCGGCCATACTATTAATACAATAGGTTTTATACTTTTATGAATGCAGCAGATTTATTTGTCAATTAATGTTTAACCAAGACAAGCAATTCAAACTATTTATTAAACGTAATCGTTTAAACATATCAGAATAATAAGTAACAAGATCATAATAAACAAAATGACGGGACATATAAGAAAGTTTGTACACTTGAACCAGCTGATGTTTCAGAAACGAGATTTCACCTCATCTGGATAATATAAAATGAAAGTAATAAAAATAAAGAATAAGAGATATATAAAATATAATAAAAAATAAAACATAAAATATTAGAAAATTAAGAAAAACACTGGTAGTTACAGTATAGTTTAATACAGAATAGAACAGAATTTCCAGAATCTAATTCAGAATGGAGAATTTAGTATAATATATTCATTACTTATTATTTATTTCTTTATATTATTTATTAATATCTACTTCTTTTAATTACTTATGTTTATTACTTATTACTTTTTTAATATTTACTTTATACTCTTTTAGTAAGTCATATTTTTAAAACATCTCTTATTTGTATATATGTATTTGTTTACAAAATTTTATGTTTCCTATATCATTTGATTTTGTAGTCAGAAATTTTGACTGGAAAACCAAGTCACTGTACTAAAACTTTTTACAGACCGATAATGCTTGATATAGAATTGGAATTTAATTCTCTTACCACATGATAAAACCATTGAGAATTTTTAACTGTCATGACCAAAAACATGCACGTGGAGAGTATATGTGTTCTCTTGAAGAAATATATAACTACATTTTTTAACTTCTAAAAACTGCAAGGTTTAATAAAATTCAAGGTTGCCGTTCCAGAAGTCATGAAAAGAAGAATTGACTTCTGTGTAGTTATGAAATGTAACGGGATGTAGATTAAATAGCACCTACGCACCTAAGTACCTACTACGCACGCTGTCGACAGATTCAGGAATCAAACCAATAACTCTGATATAATTTAAGATTTAGAAAGAATGCTTAACATATGTGAGATTGATACAAGAGTAATCAATTTATATGAATGCATGCTTTTATTATGGAAAATAAGTACAGGTTAGTAATAATTAGATACAGATATGGTATAGAAGTAAATTGCCAGATGTAATAACAGAGGCCGACTAGTCGTTTCTTGGGTCATGGTAAACCGATGCCAGCCGCAGGTTCTGTTACGTTACTTCGCACGCCAACAGATCAATTCAAACAGTCATCCGACACCTCGGCAGCCAGACATTCAACTCCTTTATAATCTCTAGATTCTAAAGACCTGCGCTATTCCACACATTCGGCCGTTTTGTTGACAAAATAACATTAAACTAGGGATAGAGTTGTTGCAAATTGCCAACCGACTTTCAACATTGAAGTTATGATCATTATATTATAACATAAACTAGCAAACGTACCCGTCTTTGACGGAATCAAAAATTCTATTATACTTGGTATTCCAAAATATCAATTATAGTATTATACTAATACTACAATTAGAAGTTATAGAATAGTAGAAAAACCATTATTAGTACAGTGCTAAAAAAAAGCCTCTGTATACAAAGATTAGATTTTAAGTTAGACATACACAAATCTACAATCAATGTTTCAGCTTTATATTTCTTATGGTAGCAATATTTTGTGGACAAACCGACAGACAGAAATTATTCTAAGGGTACATGTGGCTACTCTGAAGTATGAAACGTAAAGAAAACTTGAAATGAGTTAGTTCTAATTAACGTGCTCCCAGTCAAAAGCTAGCACGCAAGTCACTGGGCTACTCTGGTTCCATACCTTACTTTATTACCAGTGTTTATATTACGCAAATATTAAATTAAAAAAAAATATTTTTGTTGTGTTTATTTATAATACATTTGCACTACTGTCATCGGCGAGCAAGCAAGCTACTGGCAACCCTGGCTAGATCCCTTTACTTTATTACCATCTTTTATATTATCCACATTTTAAATTCAAAAAAATATTTGTTTGTTACATTTATTTATAATACATTTGCACTACTGTCATCGGCGATCACGCAAGCCACTGGGCTACTATGGTCCCATACCTTACATTATTACCAGTGTATTTATTAAGCAAATATTAAATTAAAAAAAGTTGACAGTTATATATAATACATAGCAAACGTACCCGTCTTTGACGGAATCAGAAGTTCCTGTTTTGGTTTATTGCCGTGTGCCTATTGCCTTTCGGCTATACCACGGAGGAATCAGAAGTTCCGTCATTTTTGGTATTTCAAAATGTCATTAGAAATTATAGAATAGTAGAAAATACCATTATTACTACAGTGTTAAACAAATGCCTCCAGCTTATACACTACATTAGCTGTCTGTCCTTCAGGTTCATGGTAGAAGAAAGAGTTGAAACCTCTGACCGTTGAGCATGTAAACTACATTTGACCATGTGAGAAAAACTTGGTTTTGCTACCTTGTATTCCTGCGTTAGATGAAGTCTCCCTTTGCGACTTAGTTAACGTCATTGCGAAATAGACTCTGACCCGACTTTGCAATCATTTCAACGTAAACAGACAGTGGCTCGGAATCAATGGTATGTGAAGTATACACACAGACTCCCCAATACCACATCCAGTCATTATGTCCGCCTCTATGGCATATCTGTGTAGAGCACGAACTCAGAGTCGTGTCCCGTTGCACAGTTTTGGGGCACTCATGTTTCGTAACATGAAATTTGTTACTGCTACTAAATTGTAGCATGATTGGTGCTCTACTTTAAGTTTTTACTCATGAGCAGGCAGTCCAGGAGAAATAAATTCAGAGTCAAGAAATTCAATTAGATAATGAACTGCTTCTTCGTCACTAATCCAATCTCTTTACTGACTTGTAAGTTCTTTCCACGGTATGATATAGCGTAAGAACTTGTTTGTTGATTTTTCCTCCCTGTTCATATTAAGAGTTGAGAATTGCTCGTTTACAAAACATTTATTCTCAATAGATAGTACATCCTTAACTCTGTGAAACACCATTTCAATGATGTCAAATACGCAATATATTCATATGCTCAATTGAAATTAAAATCAACTAACAATACCTACTTGCCACACCTGTGTATTTTCAAAACAAACTTGTCTGTGAAGTTAGGAAAATACAGCTAAAAGCCCCATAACTTCGCTTCTGTACTGAATTAATAATCTATTTAGAGCCCATATTTTAAGTTAGGACACACACAAATCCAGTGTCAATGTTTCAGCTCGCTATGTCTTATGGTGGCTGAGTTTACTTGTGACAAACATTTTTGCGTTAAACGTCCATAACTTCACTTCTACGTTGAATTTCCAATCAATTCATAGCCTATATTTTAAGTTAGACCTACACAAATCTACTGTAAAAGTTTCAGCTTTATATGTCTTATGGTAGCTGAGTTTACCTGTGACAAAGTTTTGCGGACAAACCGACAAACCGACAGAAATTTTTCTAAGGGTGGATTCGGTTTCTCCAATGTATGAAACGTAAAGAAAACTTGAAATGAGTCAGTTCTAAGGAATGTACAGACAAAATCATTATTTTATTTATAAAGATATGTAAAGCATATCTCAAAAAAACATTTTTCAGTGGAATAAATACAATAAATACTTAGTATATCGTTCAGAATGTTTGAGATATTATTTTCTTCAAATTTTTTGTCTTTGAAAGACTCTAAAATAAGAGAAGATAAAACTTACAAATCTCCAACTGTCCCCTCAATTTTAACGTACAGAAAGAAAGTATATACTATGTACTAACAATAAACGGTGCTACTTCAATATGTTTACTACTTTAACTCTAAACTATATATCTATATAGAACTATGTATACATATACATATATACTAAATATAAGAAACGATCCACAAGGACCATAAAACTTTAAATTACACAAAGCACGAAAAAGAAAAAAAAATAAAGAGAAGAGAGGACGTACAACAGTTCGAAATATTGAATTCTGTAAGTGTTCTCTCTATTGTTTTTTCTATTTCGTGCTTTGTGTAATTTAAAGTTGCATATATATATATATATATATACACCTCATTAAAGATCTTGCCAACATTAAGTTTAGTATGTTTAAACATACTAAACTTAATGTTGGCAAGATCTTTAATGAGGTATGTTTAAAAGAAGGTCTGCTCCCAAAGTATACCAATATATATATATATATAACTTTAAATTACACAAAGCACGACACAGAAAAGAGAATACAAAGAAAACTTACAGAATTCAATATTTCGAACTGTTGTTCGTCATCAGGAGAGTAGACTAGTAGAGAGGACGAAGTGAGAGAGATCTCCCCACGTCGAAGAACGGAGCGCGAATTGTTGTGAATAATATAATGATTAATTAATAGACAACGAAATTACTTGAGGTAACAAAACAACAGAAAATAAAAGTCCATGTTTAATAAACAAAAACCAGTTTACTGAATTACTATTCCTTACTCTTTTATAACGTTAATTTTTTTGCTTTTTGTAATTAAAACATATTTTATTTAGGTGATTTGTAAATTCCGTTTGCTTATTTTTACTTATACACTATTTTTCTTTTTTATCCTGGTTTGGTCTAGTTTCAATAATACAACACTTTAAGCCGACGTTTCGTCTATATCTGTAGACATCTTCAGGGCTACATGAATTTAAATACAGAATTTAATAACATTAACATGAAAAGTAATTAAATTACATTATTTAATTAATATTCATAATTACCTCGGTATTTTTCTATTATGAGGAAGCAACTACATAACGGTTTGTGTTCAAATCAGTTAGTTGCTGCCCTAGTGACTGTTTTTAGAACCTTCTAATCAGACTTGATAACTCAAAACTGAAGTCTGATTAGAAGGTTCTAAAAACAGTCACTAGGGCAGCACACTAGCTGATTTGAACACAAACCGTTATGTAGTTGCTTCCTCACAATAGAAAAATACCAGGTTAATTATGTATATTAATTAAATAATGTAATATAATTACTTTTCATGTTATTGTAATTAAATTCTGCATTGATGTAGCACTGAAGATGCACAAATATAGACGAAACGTCGGCTTAAAGGTATTGTATTATTGAAGCTAGACCAAACCTCGATAAAAAAGAAAAATAATGTTTATATGTATGTATACGTGGTCGAGATAAGAAACACATTCGATTTTTTACTTATAGTTTCTTGTTTCCCCTCTATTGAGAAAGGTCATAATATTGCAGAGATTTCCTTCTGTTCAGATACTCTACACTAAAGTTAGCGGTTTTTTTTTGGATGGGGTGAACTCAAAAATTCATTATACTGGGCCATATATTATATCATCAGTCTGGATCCGACTCGCTGTATATAATTGCCTAGTGTACACATTGACCATATGTTATATTTATTAAAAGTCAGTTTGTTTATGTGTATGGTTGTTTCCTTTCAGACAGACGAATAGACCAATAGTTATTATTAGATTTCATGACTTGTACTTATATTAGGTACTTTTCATTCATTAGTACAAAGTAATTTTTCTCATGTTGTATTCACCAGATGTAAGTAGTTCTATATAAGAATAAAATTCAAAATGAGTGTTAAATACAATCATAAGTTTCAATTTTTTCAATTTTAGACGTAAAGTATTGTACTATAATTACAACCAAGGGACTGATGTACTCAGTAGAGAACAATAAGTTGTACCTCGCCTCACGACGTAGTATGGTAATTATTCCCAATCGGTTCATTACGGACGAAATATTTTTTTTATTTTAGTCTTGCAAAAATCAATAAATATTGACGAAACGTCAGTCATAAACTGATTGGAGTTTTCTTCTTCACAATCCTCCAGGATCAGTAGAGATCTTCTGTCAATCCGAGAATTTTCCGGAATGCCTTATATCATGATAAGATAAGAGTATTCAATAAAGATATCATTATAACAATGAAACAGATAAGTTTACCTTTATGTTTGTTTACCGCCAAAACAACTACACAGTTAAGTGTAAGTTATGTGAGAGCCGAAGTTATAAATGAAACTAATAGAGAAGAATGAACGTTTTATTAGTTTTGAAGGTAAATATTTTAATGGAGAAACCGTTTCAACTGTCCCCTCCAATACAATAAACTATTCATAGATAAGAAATATTACAGTATTGAGTTGCAGCGAGATAAGGTAACGGCAATAAGAGCAGGCGGCCGACGAAGCAGTATCTGTTTCCCGTCTCAGGTATCTCTGAAGCTTTTAAATAATGAAGCTAGAGTGTCGTGTGGTCAGGTTTCTCTTATCCACTGGTCGCCAGCTGCAGCCTTCAACTCTTTTTCCAAACAGTTATTATTATCTAATCCAACGCATTTGCTTATTTTTCATTGAGATTTGTAATTTATTTTTTTTTTTTAAAAAGTTTAAAGAAATCCACCCCATATCAAATAAAGAAGAAAAAATACAAGAAAAAAAAGTTACTACCTTTTATTTACACCTGTTTCGGTGACAATGGATTCGGTCTCATCGATTCTCTGCAATGCTATGCGAGATACTAAAAACGGTAAACATGTTGAGTCCGATATCAGTAATGGAGACACATGATCTTCATCACGGACAGGCTAATAATAGAACATTATAAACCGGTTCTATATATTTCTTAAAAAAGTATATTTCAATAAAATTAAACATAAAAATATTGTTTGTAACTATAACTTTGCGGCATGTACCTAAATAAATTAATTAACAAACTGTGTAAATTGATACTTTTTAAATCAATATCTACTGTTTTATACATGTATTACAACTATTCATTTATTTATAATAAGGGACAAAATAATAATGTGTTTCGGTGATGTCACGCAATAGGATGGTGTTAGCAGACCTGGTACATAAACCAGAGACCTGGAAATTATAGGCTCTGTTACATAAACAAAGTTTTGCAAAACAGTACAGTTTCTTTTCTGCTTCAGGTTTAACTGCTTGTAGTTCGAAGCTTCAGCTTTTACAGTTGTAGAAGGAAATATCTGCACACTATATGAAAACATGAAGAACCGAAAATCATGAAAACATGAAAAACTACTGCTGCGAAAACATGAAGCACCGAAAATCATGAAAACATTAAGAACTACTACTGCGAAAACATGAAGAACCGAAAATCACGAAAACATTAAGAACTACTACTATGAAAATATGAAGAACCGAAAATCATGAAACCATTAAGAACTACTGCTGCGAAAACATGAAGCACCGAAAATCATGAAAACATTAAGAACTACTACTGTGAAAATATGAAGAACCGAAAATCATGAAAACATTAAGAACTACTACTATGAAAATATGAAGAACCGAAAATCATGAAACCATTAAGAACTACTGCTGCGAAAACATGAAGCACCGAAAATCATGAAAACATTAAGAACTACTACTGCGAAAACATTAAGAACCGAAAATCATGTGGAAGCCATTTGTAAACTGTCTGAACAACTAGAAACAAGAAAACATTTATCCAGTTCAGAAAACGAGACTACTTTTCTAAAACTTTATAGCCAGAAATAAAAATATACAATAAAAGTCCTCATTTTTATTGAATTTATGTTTACTACCCAGTTTCACTTCTTTTTTTGTGAAAAAATTTACTTTTTATGTTTGAAATAGTAATTTATTCCTTACAGTTAAATCATAAATGATGTTTGATTGTGGCAATACATACGTCACATAGTTTTAAAAAAATGTGACTAGCTTTTTTTTTTATCCTAGGTGTATTGATAAGCAATAGGTAGGCAAATAACTGGGAGTGAGTCACCGGCCAGAGCTGGCAAGGCATGAAGCTTTCCGTATCAGGTGTCAAAAGAACCGACTTTACTCCTCTCCCCACGGCGCATTCCATCCGTGTTTCTTAGTGTATTAGTCCAGTTTTGTCTTACACATGCACTTCTCAAACATTTTTAGGTAAAACATATTTATGTATCGAATATATTTTATACTAACTCGTGCAAACGTGGCATCGTCCTATTTACTCAAATATATTATATACTAACTCGTGCAAATGTGGCATCGCCCTATTAACTCAAATATATTATATACTAACTCGTGCAAACGTTGCATCGTCCTATTTACTCAAGTATATTATATACTAACTCGTGCAAACGTGGCATCGTCCTATTTACTCAAATATATTATATACTAACTCGTGCAAACGTGGCATCGTCCTATTTACTCAAGTATATTATATACTAACTCGTGCAAACGTGGCATCGTCCTATTTACTCAAATATATTATATACTAACTCGTGCAAACGTGGCATCGTCCTATTTACTCAAATATATTATATACTAACTCGTGCAAACGTGGCATCGTCCTATTTACTCAAATATATTATATACTAACTCGTGCAAACGTGGCATCGTCCTATTTACTCAAATATATTATATACTAACTCGTGCAAACGTGGCATCGTCCTATTTACTCAAATATATTATATACTAACTCGTGCAAACGTGGCATCGTCCTATTTACTCAAATATATTATATACTAACTCGTGCAAACGTGGCATCGTCCTATTTACTAATCTATAATGATACGTATTATGATTCAAGAATCTAGAAAAACGTCAGTGTCTATAAAATTAACCGAATGTCTTTCTTATCTCGACCACATATATTTAACACTATTTTTCTTTCTTATTGAGGTTTGGTTTAGCATGAGGTAGAACATGCTGATGAAGTAACTAACATCAATGCAGCCGTCTTCAAACAGGTAGACCAAATCTCGATAAAAAAGAAAAATAGTATAAAATTAACTTTATTAAAGTATATATTATCAGGTAACAAACGAAACTCATTTCATCCAACATGTTCTGATTTATTTATGGTATTCTTATATAATATAACTGATAACTTCATAAATTAACTGCATTTCTTGCCTTATACTCTGATGGATAAGGTAAAATGATGCCCAATAGGACACATCTGGTCGTGGCACCCGTCATATTGTTCTAAATCAATGTTTTCAAGTTAGTGCTACAATAATTTATATATTTATGAACTAGAAAAATATATATACCCCAACTAAATGAACTAAACAAACTAGATTCACAAGAAAGAATATACATAAAAGAAATTAAAGACAGTCGTCACTATATTTCGACTTCCTAGTCATCAGGAAGATGCATATGAGTCACTCCGCAGACAGATGACGACTGAAGTGAAGTCTCATTGAAGAGGGACTCAATCAGTGTCGCCAACTTACGGAGGGCGGCAAGTAAATAATATAAATAATAACAAAAATAAATAAAATCATTTAAATAAAAAAGTATTAACAATGTATAACAAACTATAAATGAAAAAAGTAAATAAAAAAAGATTAATTAAAATAAATTTAAATATTCATAAATTAATCATTACAGTAATTATTATTAATTATTAAAATAAAATATTAAATAAAAAAAAGAACAATTAACAATTGAGGTTAAGTCCATGAGCAGATCTACCTCCCCTCCCAGTAGAGTACTAAGCGCTTCTTCTAAAGCTGACAAGCTGCTTCTATATTGATATAACCCTAAACATGTCTAGAAATATAGAAGAAATATTGGCTTAAGGTATTTTTTGGTATATAGCTCAATAAAGGAAAGAGAAAAACATAAACAAAGGTATACAAGACTCACTATTATATTTCGACAGGCGTCATCGTCATGAGGAAGAAGTACTCCTCTTGTCGAGCAGCAGCTGGCTCCTGCTCAAGAGTACCCTGAAGGGGGTACTGCTTTATAATTATTTATATGCACTGTAAATGTTATTTGACTAATGGGAGATAGATAAACGAATTACTGTATTACTGTGCAGAACCTGATTTCATCTAGTTTTGGGTCATTGCTCTCCTTTGGTATTAGGTGTTGTGTGGTCTAGTTTTGTAGAACAGGTAGGGTGATTGGCTTTAGTACTTAAAACCTTGAACTTTGGCCATATATATATATATAATTAAAGTTACAGCTAGAGAACACAAGAAAAAGGACGAACACTCACGAATCTCGATTATTTCGGCGTCTTGCCGTCTTCAGGAGAGTAGAAAGAAAGAAAATAAAATAAAAGGAGAAAGAATGAAGGAACGGAGACGTAAATGCGTTCACTGGCCGATGTAAACTGGCGCGATACAATGACACGCAGTGCAGCCACCTTACCAACGTGAACCAGTGTAGGCTGTGAGTTAAAAAAATTATAAAAGTGATATTTAAGTAAAAGGGAGGAGAAAAGTAAAAAAGAGAAAGGAAAGGAAAAAAACATAAAACTAACTAAAATTAAACGAGAAAAAAAAATAAATAAATAAATAAAAAAAAAATAAATAAATAAATAAATAAATGAATAAAAATAAAAATAAAATAAAAAATCATCTGATTAAATTTAGACCAGGGGAATTTCTTGCACCCAATAACCAAATGAAGGCTTCCTCAGAAGCCCTTAGAGTGGTCTGGGCTTCCCCAGATATATATATATATATATATATCTCAAATTTTAGGACAATCCGTCTTCAGGAGAAAAGTGAAAGGGAGATAAGCACGTTGCAGATGCAACGTGCTTGGTTACTTACTTTGGGTTACTTGCCGTTGCTTCTGCAACATTCTTGGTCTCTCTCTTTTCTCCTGAATACAGATTGCCCGAAAATTAAATTTTGTAAGTGTGTTTTCTTTATGCTCTGTTACTCTTCTTGGATTTTAAACTCGAGTATATATATATATATATATATATATATATATATATTATATAATTAAATAGTCCAACGGACTACTTAGCTGAATAACGAAAAGAGAAAAACATAAACATAGTCATCCAAGACAGAGATTGGGACAAGAACAACCCTGCAATAATAGAAATTAATTTTTAAACTTTATGGCTGCAGTAGCACCCTTGGCGTAGATTTCCTTCTTCCTTTTATGCTTCCCTTACATCTCTCAACCTCTTCCAGGAATCAATTTTTAAAAATATTGACTACTTTTTCCTGCAATCACTATGACCTCCTTTCACCATACCTTAACTCTGTAGGTATTATTTTTTTACTTCTTATATATTCCGTTTGATTTTTTACATCAATACAACAAATAAATAAGAAATAAACATGAACTCTTCTAATCCAAATTTAAAGCATACGAACATGATTTATAGATATTATAATTAGTATATAACATAAAATTTCATTATAAATGCTCCTGTTGAATCAATTTTAATGGTTGACAAAATAGACTGTCAAAGAACCACAGAGAGAGGTGTGTGAAACTTAAAATAGTGATATACCTGGATAGTTGTGCGTGGCATTTAGTCACAATGGAAAAAGAAATCACGTTCATTATCACGTATTGTCATTGATAAGTGAAACTGAACAAAATGAGGAAATATCAATAACAGAAACTTAAAAAAATAATATTGAAGAAATTAAGAAGAAAATAACTTTCTTAATTTTCTTAAGCAAGTTTGTTTCTTAATATTCTTCATTATTATTATTTTTTCAGTTTTTATTATTTATATTTCCTCATTTTCTTCAATTTCACTTATTATTTCTCAGTTCTTCACTTATCCCTAGTTTATTTTTCTTACTTGACTTGAACCGGGCACACGTGTGACAACACTGTTGATCTCCAACCGTCGCATAGTGGGGCAAAATCCCAAAATGCTGGGCAAAATATGAAAACGTAATCCAAATTAAATAAAGCTTTGTACACAAAGGTTTTTTTTCGGCATGCTGATTACGATTCTGATGTCAAAATTTCAAAAAACAAAATGGAGGATTAAGAGAAAAAAAATTGAAAAAGCGTTTAAATTTTTATAAAAATTTTTAAACAGGCTTTAAATGTTCACTATTTTAAATTCCAATGTCAAAATTTCAATAAACATAATGTCGGATCTAATATATTGGATTAAAAATTAAGAAAAGTCAAAAAAATTTAATGTTCATATAAATTTATGGATAAAAATCTGGTGTACGAAAATTTTTAAAGAACGAACAATAAAATAAAATACAAATAAATAAATTAAATAAAATAAATAAAAAACAATTTCTTTGTGTGTCAAGCGAACCGCTCTACGTGTAAGAGTAGCGGATTCCCAAACAATATTACAATATGAATTGCATAAGCCATTTTTGCTTCATAAAAGTGGTAATAGTTCTTGATGAATATGTATACAATAAAGATATAAAAAATAATAAATAGTAAATAAATTAAAAATACGTAATTCTTAATTAATTCAATCTAGAAATAATAATTAAATAGTAATTACAAATTGTTTATATTTTGTTCTATTATAAGAAACTTTTGGAATTTATATTCTTACTTTTAATATGAATTTTAATATAAAGTTGTCAATTAAGTTTCACGAAATGCAGAATAGCAGCTAATAGCAGATTTTCTTCCGACATTTGGATTACTAAATAGTAAAGAATGAAGTTTTTATAAAATTCGTTCTGGAACTCTGCGGAACTTATAACTGTTTTCAACTTTGAAAAAAAAAAAAAAAAAAATGATTGTATGATTTTGTTTAAATATTAATAATTAATTAAGTAAGTTCAGCATATTTTGTTCAGTAATTAGAATACACGCAAATATTGTACTCACCATCATGTTTTTCGTCCATTTTAAATTATGTTAATTGTTGAGAACCGAAAATTTTTACACGTATTTAAAATAACGGCTGACTCGAGATCGCTGTGTCGTGCAACAGCTGTACTCTCAATGGCTACGTTTCTAATGATGTAGAGCAGGGGTGTCCAATACGTCGATCGCGATCTACCAGTCGATCGCGAGGCCAATAGTGGTAGATCGCAAACAAGGTTTGAGAAAAAAAGTTCCAGGGTCACAGTCAGTCCTTATTTTTAATTATTATTATTATACATTGTCAATGTATTGTTATTATTATTATTATTATTATTTGGTAATTACAAAAGCATGATCAGAGCTTATTTTGTAGCAATATTGGCTCAAGTGGTAATATAAGGTAAGAATCTTCAATAAATTTTAAAATTACATTCGCTTTTATGGGTCGGTAGATCATTTTGGCTTGGTCATTTTAAAAGTAGCTCCCATACTGAAAAAGTGTGAGCACCCCTGATGTAGAGCATCACTATGTTACCTTCGAATTTATTTAGCCGTGAAAAAAGACATTCTGGAAACCTAACTACCCAACTGCTTACTTAAAATTACCTATAAGAAAACTTGTTTTTTCGACTTTTGACCAGCTTTTTGGGATTTTGCCCCACTGTGCGTCGTTTCGCAAGTGCGCTTGGTGTCTTCATCTCTACTCTTCCGATGACGGTTCAACCGAAAATTAGGGACTGTCAGTGTGTTCTTTTCATTTCTCTATGTTTCTTTGTCTATATTGAATTATATTTGTCCGTTTTGGATCGTATTTCCAACGAAAAAGTGTATATACATATATATAAACTCCAAAAATTGTTCTTGACCTCTTCTATTCTATTTTATGTTTTGTTATTGAGGGCTAGGTCAAATAAAAGAAAATAAACTCCTTCCTAGTTCTTACTCTAATTTTAGCCCTGAAGATGATGTACAAATACATCGAAACGTCGGCCTAGGAAGGAGTTTATTTTCTTTTATTTGACATAGCCCTCAATAACAAAACATAGAACACGTATATATATTGTTAAATAGCAGAGCAGATTCGAATTCATGATTTTTTCAATAATTTCTCTTTTCTATGACGTAAATGTAGTTTTTTTATGCAGAATTTTCTCTGAAATTCAACAATTTATGCTTGGATGAAGGTCTGTTGCTAGTTTATACAAATATAAATACGTTTTTCCAATTTTAATTTTGTCTGAAACTGTAACACTTTGTCACTTCATCTGCACATTATAATAAAATTCCCATACTCAAAACTGTTCTCCAGTCTTCAAAAGGGCGTGAATGAGTCTCACGAATACAATACTCCATTTATCTAAATGAGTTAATAAACTTCTTCACTGCAGAAAAATTATGATATTGTATAGATGAAGTAACGAAATTATTGTATACATAATTGATCAGTGAAAAATTGTTATATTTTTTAACTAATTATATATTTAATAGAAATGTTACCAACATCCACAAATATGTATTAAATTACAGAGTAATCACTGACGCAACTTACATCAATATTTCAACATCTATCATAATCAGGAGAGAAGTAGTAGCGAAGTTTCAAAAAAAACTTACAAGTTAAGGAATGAGTTGAGCCCCATTGTTAATGTGACACCAAGGAGGTTAATATGCGCCTCTTCTGAAGCTGTAAAGCTAACATGAGTTATCCAACGACCAATAAATATTACCACGCACAATTATCGTAATGCATCGTAAATAGCAGTTCCGAACCAGAGGCCCACTACTGCTAGATTCTCATCCTGCTGTTTTTGTTAGGTCAGTAAACATTGTCAAGAATGTGAGAGTCAGTTTGTCAGGGAATGGTGTCGTCTTCGTGGTCGTATGGTCTTCCGGCTTTGCATTCTCTAAGGTACTTTATACTTTTGAAGTCATCTGGTTATCATTTTTAGCTTAAGTAGGAAGCTTTGAGGCTCTTGGGATTAGGAAAGGTTGGGAGTTGGCTTTAGTTCCCGAACAAGGAGATTTGGATACATGAGTATCTGATTCGAACACGGAAGCAGTCATTAAAACTGAGTTCCCGATAGCTCACATCAATAGCAATAAAAGGATATTCTATTTTGTTCGTCGAACATGAAGATGAAAAAGTACAACATGCAACAACTGTCATTCTTGAAGTTACAAGAACATCAAGTAAACAGTATACAGTAAAAAATACCATTACTTGTGCAGATATGTTTAAAACTGGCTATGTTATTGCGTAAGATTCTTTAATTCATTTTAATAAGAGCTGTATTTTAATTCAAACATCCCTGGAAGTTGAATAAATTCCACAACATGGGGGAATGGGCATGTAACTTTCCTTCATTATAAGGATTTATGTAATGTGGTGATTTCTAATAAAGCACTTGAGAATGTGGTAATGTTTCCCTGCATCAATTTATTAGGAAACTTTTAATTAAATGTTCTTTATTATTTTCATTATTTGTTTGAGTGATACTCCATGCTAAAGAACTTTGATGAAACTCAAGTTACTAAACTGTCATAATAAATAAATAAACAAATATTTAAAAGTATACTGTAATAAGATAAATACGTCCGTCCAACCATGGTTGAATACATAAATTCCTAGATATGACAGACGTTAAGCAACATTGGTGCTGTATAGCATTGGATGGTAACAAAAGAATATGGCTTCGCTTATGACTTTAATGGTACCAGAATCACCAACGAACCATAATATCACAGGTCCAACAGCAAATGAGAAGTCACGCCGAAGTGCGTCTAGCCGAGACTTGTCTCCACCATGTTATACAAATATAACACGGAGATTAGGGGTTCACTTTTAATGAAACTAAGAGTAACCACAAAATCCAATAAAGGGCTTTTGTTATGTAGAGGGCACAGCTATTTGTGATCTTTAACGAGTACCTGACATCATACATGCTCGGGACCGACACCTTGAAGTTCTCTCCGTAGAACGACATGCTCAGATTTATTCAACTCTCACATAAATGAATAGAGGGCACAGTGGGTATCGAACCCCGGATCTACCAGTCCAGAGGTAAGTACGTGGCTAAATTAATGCTCTAATCAGAACCTGTAGTTCTCATATTTGACCTGATTTGAACATTTCACCTGTCAACAGATACCCCACATACAATTTTCATTATGTTAACTAGCAACCTAAACCCTTAATAATGAATAAGGTCTATATCTCAATATTTTCTTTATGAATTGAGTTATGAATATTATTAGCAAAGTAAAATTCTAATCTCTAAACAGAAGTTCACTGGAAGACCTTTGAACCGTATTTAAAAGGTTAATATTGTTTTATAGAGAAATTACTTCCTCCAACATAATAGTTGGACATAGAGGTGAAACTAGGAGGAGATCAAGTGATATTTTTTTCCTACAATTGTCAATTTTTTTTTAAAACGCTGCGGGTCAATTAAAGCTCTAATTGTTAGTGGGAGTTAAGATATTCCTGTTCCAGCTAAGTCTCACTAGGTAAGGTTAGGCTGGAGTGGCAGTCTTATAAGGGAAAACACATAAGTAGACCATTGGGCCTTTGTGATACCCGATATCACAATATTGGGTATAAATATTGATAAAAAATCAACATTCCACATTAGGAGTCCTAAATTTTGCCTAACTCAAGTATATTTACAGTAGGGATCTTTAATGAGTACCTGACATCGTACATGATCGGGACCAACAGCTTGAAGCTCTCTCCATAGAACGACGTGCTCAGATTTATTCACCTCTCACGTGAATGAATCGAGGGCCACAGTGGGTATCGAACCCCACACCTACCAGTCCAGAAGTAAGTACGTGGCTAACCTGGCCCCCTGTTTTAGACTAAACACCAGTGTAATAAATTGTCTTTTTAATAAACCATACGACCTCAAAAAATAATTATTTAATTCCTCACAAATACTAACTGACTTGCGCTATAAACCATTACAATTAGTGCATCACGAGCAGACAAAACAGGCGAAATTATTACTTGTAATTTTTAAATTCATGCTAAACTCATGAAATTATTTTCTCGTAATATTCATATTAAGGTAATAAATACTTAAATCGAAATTTAAAGTTCGTTGAATAATAGAAGGCCTGGCCTAACCTGGAGTTCCAAGTAGACTCCGTTTATCTAATATGAGACTAATGCATTTTTTCCATATTTCAAAGTTACCCAAATACAGTAAGGTTTATTCTCAAATCTCAGTCTTATGTGACGGTCAAATGTCATTGTTACTGTTAAATGGCGCAGCTTATGGAGTGTTAACATATTTTAACAGATATCCATTTGCTACATGTACAGCTACAAATTTCAAACCTGTAAATCAGTCGAAATAAAAAAAATACTTTCTTTAAAGATCACTATGCTACTTTATAAGAATGAACTAAAGAAAATCAGGATTAGCCGATGCTGAACTTTACTATAAGTAAACATAATATCAAACTCGTTAACCAATTTTTGGGTTTGTTTTAATGTGTCTATAGCAGGGTGCTCACACTTTTTCAGAATGCGAGCTACTTACTCGTATATAATGACCAAAACAAAATGATCTACCAACCCATAAAAGCCCATGTTATTTTAAAATTTATTGAAGAGTCTTACCTTGAATTACTGCATGAGCCAATATTGCAAAAAAAAGCTCTGAACATGTTTTTTGTAATTACCATATAATAATAATAAAAACAATACATGGACAATATATAATAATAATAATTAAAAATAAACAAATAAAAATAATAAAATAAAATAATAATACAGCTGTTTTTTATAGCTTTTTATTGTGCTCAAAGGCAGAGGCTTTACAGGAGGAACAAAACTTTTTTTCAAAGTTGGCCTCGCGATCGACGTATTTAACACCCCCTGGTCTATAGTGTAGATATAATTATTATTATTAGTAAACTGAGGGTCTTAGGCAATGTATTTGTTATAATATATGGTTTTTCCTGTTTGGTATTTGATCTAAAGAAATTCCAACGTATTTGCATACCTCTGAGTTTATTTTACAAGTTATAGTTTAATATTTTCAAGAAAGATGTTTTTAAGATCTAATCTTCTTTGACTAATTTCGAGAGCATGCTGTATGGTCTCAGAGTCTGTACCATCCAGCATTCCTGTCTATAATAATAGACCGACTGCATATCTTTGGGTATCGTAACTTCGATTATTTAGAGCAGGGGTTCTGAATCTTAGTTTCCTTGTCGATCTTCTAACTATATATTACAATCTGTAGACTCCACCCCCACCCGTGTACTTAAAAAACAGAACAATACCCATGTAAATTTTCAAACTAATATTTGTTTTTAGGCAAATGAAAAGTGTAGCTATGAAATAATTTCAATTTCATTACATTTACAGCGTCATGTCGAAATACAAAAATCTTTTTAAACATTGACAAAACATTTCTTCATTCCGAGGTAAAATGGATTAACAAACAAAAGTCTCCACACAAATGAAGTTTTATTCAGGAAAAATTTTTCCTACTAGTTGTTTTCACTGGACCAACCCTTCAGCACCACATCCTTGGTGTCTTTCTGATGATGAACACAAAGTGTTCGAAACGTGTTGTTGTTGTTGAATAAAACTTCATTTGTGTGGAAACTTTTGTTTGTTTATCCATTTTACCTCAGAATGAGTAAATACGATACAATTACAGATTGCACAACTAATGATTTAAAACATTTCTTTATTAACATTTTATAACGTATACTGAAATAAATGGTAAAATAATCAGTTTTTAACATACAAAAAAGTAATAGAACATTTTAAAACATTGGAACATTATAACAAACTGACGAAAATATTTCGTCTTATATTTTAATTATTATGTTTTAATATTCTAACGGTCAGTTCGCTATGATTTGATGTATTTTTAGTTATTCTACCCTGCTATACGCGTATAAACTTCAAATGGAGCGATAACCGCGCGCTATGGACCTTAAAATATTAGTTTTCCCTGTAATCCTCTATGGACTCCTTCGGACCACTTTGGAGACCACTTATTTACAGTATCTAGTAAGTCATCACAATTATTCACCACAATAGGAGCGACTACACACCTTCCTGTTGACAATCTTTAGTGAACACGACTTCAATTGCAGTAGATCCAATACTTAAACTAATTCCATTAGATTACTGTAATCCATTGTACAGTCCTGGATCAATTTATACATACATTAGTGATGATTCAATGTATTCTAAGCAGTATATCATTTGCATTCATAGTTTTAAGAATTTCATTACTGACACAATCTTAGTAAATCTTTTTAAAACATTTTTTCTTCAAATTTCTTTATTAAAACTTAAAGTAAATGTAAACAAATCCCAGATATATAACAGGTAATCCATTAATCCAATTTGAGTTTCAGTGCTTATTACTATATTCCCTTTTGCAGTAATCAGAAATTCTTCAAATCTTTTTTATAGCTTACTAATAATAAGTTGATTATTATTTGAACTTACTACAGTTGGCCGTTTTGCGTCGAAAAGGAGAGAAAAACATACCCATGTTTAGATACATCCACATGCACACACATCATCGAAAAACTCAAAATATATAAAATCTCGAGAACGAATATTTTCATGATCACTATTCTTTACTTGTGATGAAGTAATAATTTTGTTTATACATTTTGTATAATTTTTTTGAAGTTATTTGTAAAGAATGACGTTTCTGTCATTTTGTTAAGTTTTGCTACGCCTTTATCGACAGTAAGCCTCTGTTTGAGCACCTGACGTTGGGCTGTTTTTTTATAAGTGTTGTGTAAAAGTGGTTCTCCTTATACACCAATTTGGCATAAATGATACCCGTAGGTGGGTGGCAATTAGCTTTATCTTCAACAGGTGGTCCTGGAGGAGGTCGTGTCCGGTCAGCAGAAGCTGCTGTAACCCCGCTCTTGCTCAAGTCAGCAGCTGATAATATTCTCCCAGACATAGGGTTGCCAGACGTCCCGAATTTGATCATTTTACCTCGTGTCTCTGGCAGGACTCTCAAGGGACACCTTTTTGTCCCACATTTAGTTCATCATAAACAAGTGAAATAAATATTGTAGCGGCAACACTGACGGAGGCCAGTGAGTGTTGCCGCCATCTTTCAATTTGATTCTCTTTTTCTTTTCTTCTCTCGACCGTCTGGCATGCTTTGTGGGCTTTTCATCATCGGTCTGGCCAGAACATGATTTGTAGTATATATATATAAGTAATGCCGGCCGCCCAAATAAAATTGAATCCTATCAAATTGTTCCTTAAAAGAAAGCACTAATAAATATTTTGTTTAACCTCAGTATTTATTTAAATTTTTTTTTTTAAAAATACATTAGGAATAAATTCCAAACCCGGGATATTGCCAATGTTTAAAGTGGTTTTTCCAGTTAGAAACCAAAAAGAAACAGAAACGGAGGATGTTATGCGTGAAAATAAAAAAATCTTTTTAAAACATTGACAAAACATTTTTCATTCCGAGGTAAAATGGATTAACAAACAAAAGTCTCCACACAAATGAAGTTTTATTCAGGAAAAATTTTTCCTACTAGTTGTTTTCACTGGACTAAACTTCAGCACCACATCCTTGGTGTCTTTCTGATGATGAACACAAAGTGTTCGAAACGTGTTGTTGTTGTAGATTAAAACTTCATTTGTGTGGAAACTTTTGTTTGTTTATCCATTTTACCTCAGAATGAGTAAATACCATACAATTACAGATTGCACAACTAATGATTTAAAACATTTCTTTATTAACATTTTATAACGTATACTGAAATAAATGGTAAAAGAATCAGTTTTTAACATACAAAAAAGTAATAGAACATTTTAAAACATTGGAACATTATAACAAACTGACGAAAATATTTGGTCTTATATTTTAATTATTATGTTTTAATATTCTAACGATCAGTTCGCTATGATGATGTATTTTTAGTTATGCTACTGTTCAGATTTTAACTTAGTATACCTGCTCTCTTAAGGCTGCCTAGCGTTACTTACCGGCTTAGGGCGGCTTAGCAGTACCTGCCCTTCTAACTTTGCCCAATGTTACCTGGCTAGTCTCGGACCCTTCGCCCATCCATTCCCTTCTCAACCAGCAAGCAAACACCACCTCAAGCATCCACTCCCTTCTCAACCAGCAAGCAGTCAACACCTCAAGCATTCTATTTACTACCCCCAAGCAAGCAAGACATCAAGCATTCACTTCCCAACCTCCAAGCGCCCACTCTCTCCACCATCGTTCAAGCATCTCTGTCATCACAGGCCAACTCTCCAACCAAGCAGCAGCTACCCTCAAGCAACCCCAGTTGTGATACCAGCCACAACATTTTGGTCCTCCGGGCCGGATATAATCTTAATTCAAGATATTCAAGCAGACTCAAGGTACGCCTGCAACCTTTATTACCTTATTCCCTTTTACCTTTATTTCCTAGTCAGTGGATTTATTGTGTATTTGTATCAAGCCCATAATTAAGTACTTATTCTTTCGACAAGCTATAATTAACCAACTTAAGAAGCAATTTGAATTCTGTCTACAACTGATTATATACTTTATATAACAAGCTAACTCATCAAAATCTTCCCTTTATTTTTGCCTTGTATATTTATTTATCTAATATATATTTTCGTTATATTCATTTAATTTTCCAATTATAATTATAATTGAATAATTAATTTCATTAATATACATTCAGTCAAAATGCCTAGAGATAATATGTTAGAAAAGTTAAATGTTTCCAAATCGTCATTTATGTCTATTTTGACTAGAGCTGAAACCTTTGTTCAGAATTATAGTCGTGACCAAGATCATTTTGAGCTTTCTTGCAGGCTAAGACAATTAGAACCAACGCTAAAAGAATTTAGGAAGTGCTTAGTTGATCTTGAAAGCTGTACAAAGAATCCTTGTGATGATGATAGAGAGATAGTCGACTTTGAAAGAAGGTATTTCAAAGTAATGGGTTTTTTGGAACATGAGATCAAAACAGGTTCACCGTCTCTGTCGTCTTCTTCCTCCTTCTCATCTCCTTCTCAAGTTCAAGTTAGATTGCCAAAAATTAGTATCAACGAGTTTAGTGGTGATTTGAACAATTGGTATTCCTTCAAAGATAATTTTCTAAGTTTAATTCACAACAATCCCTCTTTGGATGATGTTCAGAAACTGCAGTACTTGAAATCTTGTTTGAAAGGCCAAGCCGCTGATCTAGTTGCCAATATTCAAATTACGCAAACAAATTATAGGATTGCTTGGGAACTATTAATCAACAGATTTGATAATAAGAGATTAATTGTTAACTCTCATGTTTCGTCGTTGTTTAATTTAGCAAAGGTTAAACCCAATTGTCTTCAATCACTTAAAGGGCTAGCAAATGAGTTCTATAAAAATATTCGTTCTCTAGAAGCGTTGGGAGAGGACGTGATTTCTTCCAGTTATGTGTTAGTGCCTTTATTAGCTTCCAAGTTAGATGTCAACCTCCTTACACGTTGGGAAAGTGCTCTTTCAAATAGTTCTCAATGTCCGTCAATTTTTGATTTTGAAGGGCATCTTTTAAAAGAAATAAATACTTTGGAAGCAACTTTATCGACCATCAAGTCTTTCGACCAGAGTAAAGGAATTATATATTCTTCGAACAAATTTCCTAATTTTGTTAATAAGTCTTCCATGAAAAATTCATTTTGTAATTATAGTGCTGTTCAGTCCCACAGTAAGCAAAGTAAAAGAAACTTTAGTAATCCAGACAAGATGCTGCGTCTGCCCAGTAATTCTGAATCTCTTCCAGTTGCTCATCCTGTAAGAAATAGTGAATATTACAGATGTCACATTTGCCACGAAGTTCATAAGGTATATGAGTGTCCAAAATTCAAGTCATTGTCCCCAGAAGAACGCATAGTACAAGTAAATGAAAAGGGGTTATGCCTAAACTGTTTTAATAACAATCACAAGACAAAAGAATGTTTAAACCCTGGAGTATGTAAGATATGTTCTCAAAAGCATCATACTTTGTGCCATCTACACAAAGACCAAATTCCAAGCAGTATTAGCTCTGTTGCATTGTCTGCCCAACGCAGTACTTGCAACACTCTCTTAGCCACAGCTCAGGTGTTAGTGGCCAATTCTTCTGGAAAATTAATTAAAGCCACAGCCTTGCTCGATTGTGGAGCTCAAAGTAACTTTATTACAGAATCGTTTTCTAGAGCTCTTGGTTGTCCATTTTTACCTATTAATACCTCTATTTGTGGTATTAATCAATTTCACTCAACCATAAAAAATAAAATTCATACACGTCTCCAATCTAGAGTGTCTGATTTTACCACAACGACTGACTTCCTAATTCTTCCAAAACTTGCTGATAAATTACCTCAAACTAAAATCGACCACTTAGCTTGGAATATTGCTCCAGATTTAGATCTAGCAGACCCGTATTTCTTTAAGCCTCATAATATAGACCTGATCCTTGGTAGTGAAATATTTTTTGACATTCTAAAGCCAGAGAAGTTTAATTTATCAAATAATCTTCTTGTCTTTCAAAATACGAAGCTTGGTTGGATAATAGCTGGAAAATATACTCCTGACAAGCCATCAATTTATTAGCAATTTTATTAGCAATTACAGTCACTCCTCCTGTACATAGCAAACGCAGTGAAGAGCTTAATGAAGCCCTAACCAAGTCCTTCTATCAAAAGTTTGATGCATTTTACATTTGAAGAATTATCCACTGTTCTAGCTGAAATAGAATCCCAACTGAATTCCCGTCCTCTAACTCCCATGTCCACCCATCCTACTGACTACTCCGTCCTCACTCCAGCCCATTTCTTGACAGGTGGTGCCTCTAGCTATATACCAGGACTGCAAGTTGAAAATGACACCTGTAGTCTTCGCTCTCGTTGGCATCTAACCCAACAGGTTCAAAATCAGTTTTGGGCACGCTGGTCTAGAGACTACCTCAGTGGTTTGCAACAAAGAACCAAATGGCATCGTAACTGTCATTCTGTCAGGCCTGGTACTCTTGTTCTGCTTAAAGAAGACAACATGCCCCCTCTACTTTGGCCTGTAGCACGCATAGTAACTCTGCATCCAGGAAAAGATGGAATCAATAGAGTAGCTACAGTCAAGACATCATCAGGGTCCGAGACTCGACGTAACCTCATAAAACTATGTCCTTTTCCTATTGAAGAACCTTCAGTCTCTGAATAATCTGTGTTTAGTATCTAATTAATTTTATAAATCATATGCTTGTTACTGAATTTAATGTTACTTTTTATAAACATATGTATTCAAACTTGTAAACCTTTATGTGTATATTATGTTATATGTATTCTTACTCAATGTGGATCTTTGTGTCGCTGTATATATTCAAAATTGTAAATCTTTATGTCTAGTTTAAGTTATTCTTACTCAATGTATATATTCTTAATTAATGTTGATCTTTGTCTAACTATATGTCTTTAAACCGGTAATTCGTTGAAGGACATTTCTCCTTCAACGGGTGGCGGAATGTTCAGATTTTAACTTAGTATACCTGCTCTCTTAAGGCTGCCTAGCGTTACTTACCGGCTTAGGGCGGCTTAGCAGTACCTGCCCTTCTAACTTTGCCCAATGTTACCTGGCTAGTCTCGGACCCTTCGCCCATCCATTCCCTTCTCAACCAGCAAGCAAACACCACCTCAAGCATCCACTCCCTTCTCAACCAGCAAGCAGTCAACACCTCAAGCATTCTATTTACTACCCCCAAGCAAGCAAGACATCAAGCATTCACTTCCCAACCTCCAAGCGCCCACTCTCTCCACCATCGTTCAAGCATCTCTGTCATCACAGGCCAACTCTCCAACCAAGCAGCAGCTACCCTCAAGCAACCCCAGTTGTGATACCAGCCACAACAGCTACCCTGCTATACGCGTATAAACTTCAAATGGAGCGATAACCGCGCGCTATGGACCTTAAAATATTAGTCTTCCCTGTAATCCTCTATGGACTCCTTTGGACCACTTTGGGGACCACTTATTTACAGTATCTAGTAAGTCACCACAATTATTCACCACAATAGGAGCGACAACACACCTTCCTGTTGACAATCTTTAGTGAACACAACTTCAAGTGCAGTAGATCCAATACTTAAACTAATTCCATTAGATTACTGTAATCCATTGTACAGTCCTGGATCAATTTATACATACATTAGTGATGATTCAATGTATTCTAAGCAGTATATCATTTGCATTCATAGTTTTAAGAATTTCATTACTGACACAATCTTAGTAAATCGTTTTAAAACATTTTTTCTTCAAATTTCTTTATTAAAACTTAAAGTAAATGTAAACAAATCCGAGATATACGAGTTATACTCGTATAACAGGTAATCCATTAATCCAATTTGAGTTTCAGTGCTTATAACTATATTCCCTTTTGCAGTAATCAGAAATTCTTCAAATCTTTTTTACAGCTTACTAATAATAAGTTGATTATTATTTGAACTTACTACAGTTGGCCGTTTTGCGTCGAACAGGAAAGAAAAACATACCCATGTTTAGATACATCCACATGCACACACATCATCGAAAAACTCAAAATATATAAAATCTCGAGAACGAATATTTTCATGATCACTATTTTTTACTTGTGATGAAGTAATAATTTTGTTTATACATTTTGTATAATTTTTTTGAAGTTATTTGTAAAGAATGATGTTTCTGTCATTTTGTTAAGTTTTGCTACGCCTTTATCGAGAGTAAGCCTCTGTTTGAGCACCTGACGTTGGGCTGTTTTTTTATAAGTGCTGTGTAAAAGTGGTTCTCCTTATACACCAATTTGGCATAAATGATACCCGTAGGTGGGTGGCAATTAGCTTTATCTTCAACAGGTGGTCCTGGAGGAGGTCGTGTCCGGTCAGCAGAAGCTGCTGTAACCCCGCTCTTGCTCAAGTCAGCAGCTGATAATATTCTCCCAGACATAGGGTTGCCAGACGTCCCGAATTTTATCATTTTACCTCGTGTCTCTGGCAGGACCCTCAAGGGACACCTTTTTGTCCCACATTTAGTTCATCATAAACAAGTGAAATAAATAGTGTAGCGGCAACACTGACGGAGGCCAGTGAGGAACCATGTGTTGCCGCCATCTTTCAATTTGATTCTTTTTTTCTTTTCTTTTCTTGACCCTCTGGCATGCTTTGTGGGCTTTTCATCATTGGTCTGGCCAGAACATGATTTGTAGTATATATATATAGTTCAATATAAACAAAGAAACATAGAGAAATCAGAAGAACACACTTACAGTCTCTAATTTTCGGTTTGAACCGTCTTCAGGAGAGATAAGAGAGGGAAACCAAGCGCACTGGATCAGAGACGGTTGGAGACCAACAGTGTTGCCGCATGCGCGCCCGTTCACAGAAAATAAGGTAGACAGGAATCAATTTATAATTAATTTATAATTTATAAAATAAAATAATGGAATATGAAAACAATAAATATATAAAAAAGAAAAAATTGAAAAAATAAGGGAAATTGATACAGAGAAATTGATACATAAACAAAAGTGCTGACTAAGCTATGATGAAATTAGAGACTGTAAGTGTGTTCTTCTGATTTCTCTATGTTTCTTTGTTTATATTGAACTATATTTGTCCGTTTTGGATCGTATTTCCAACGAAAAAAAGTGTATATATATATATATATATATATATATATATATTCAGGTAACTCACCACAAATTAGAGAAGATAGTCGCTCTAAGGCCTTTCGTTTTCACGTCGTCAGAGAGCAAGTGAATACAAGTTGTAAACAGGTTATGAATTTTGATTTAAAGAAGGAGTAAGATTGGCATCATTGACAGTATTTTTCCCTATAACTGTTGAAATAGTCTTGATTTGTTTGATAATTCCTTCAATTAGAAATTCATCTAATTTAAAAAGGCCTGACTAGTGTTGACCAAGTTCTTAGAAAAGTCTTTTATGAGGGCGCTTTCAACAATGTTTCTTCTTCTTTCACATGACATAAAAACCAACTCCTTTGCTTCTTTCCAGTTAATTATGTGATTTTTGTCTCTAATGTGTAGGAACAAGGCACTTTTATCATCTTGTCTTCTACCTGAATACTGATGTTGCTTAATCCTTGTATCCATTCCTTTTCCCGTCTGTCCAATATAAGCCAACTCGCAATCCTTGCAAGGAATTCTGTATACACAACAGTTTTTTCGGCTTCTTTTGGAGTTATGGACAAGTCTATTTGACAAATTACCACCACTACTAAATGTAACTGAGATATCTAGCTTCTTCAACAAATATGGAATGTCTTTTAAACATGGGCTGTAGGGAACCACCAGCAAATTCCTTCTTGAAAAACGTTCCTCACTTACAGATGACATCAAAGATTGTTTGGCTTTTTTCATCACGTTATCAATTAATTTTTTTGGATACATTAGAGAGGTTGAAACTTTGTAAATATATTTAATTTCTTCTTCTAAAAATGGTTCACTGCAAATTTTGAAAGCTCTCAAAAACATGCTATTAAAAACGGATTTTTTGACACTGAGGGGGTGTGCCGAGAAGAAATGAACATAAGAGGATACATTTGTAAATTTTCTGTAAATACTATAATTCAATTTATTACCACTTCGGTGCAAAAGCACATCCAGGAAAGGGAGTTTATTATTATTTTCTAATTCTATTGTAAATTGAATAGACGGAACAAACATATTGAGGGTAACCAAAAAAGTGCTAACATTTTTATCATCTGGCCAAATACATAGAACATCGTCAACATAGCGAAGCCATTTAGCATTGCTAGGTAAAATTTTAGGTAGGTATGTAATCTCAAAATATTCCATATAAATGTTGCTTAAAACAGGAGAGAGACAATTTCCCATCGCCAAACCAAACTTTTGCTTGTAAAATTTTCCTTCAAATGAAAAACAACAATCTAATGTACACAAACGAATTAAGTCTATTAACAATCTTACAGAAACAGGTAATGTCTGTGTACGTTTCTTAAGTTCTGTTTCTAGAAAAACTAATAAATCTTCAACTGGCACATTTGTAAAAAGTGCTTTAACATCAAAGCTTAACAGCATACTATTCTGAAAGGAATATGAATTTAGCTTTGAAACAAGTTCAATGTTGTTCTTGATATGACTTTGGGAAATAGTACCTACCAATGGCGATAAAACATGGACCAACCATTTTGATAGCTTGTAGTCTACTGACCCAATGGAGCTAACAATCTGTCTAGCAGGATAACCATCTTTGTGTGTTTTAATCAAGCCATACATGTAAGGTAGAGAAGGAGATCTACTGACAAATTTTGTTAATAGATTCTTATTATCTTTTAAAATTAATTTCAATCTCTTATTGAAAAGACTATTGTAGTTTTCAGTTGGGTCTGAATTTAATAAATCATAGACATTAGTATCAGATAACAGGGTTTCCATCTTTGTCATAAACCTGTTATCTGATACTAATGTCTATGATTTATTAAATTCAGACCCAACTGAAAACTACAATAGTCTTTTCAATAAGAGATTGAAATTAATTTTAAAAGATAATAAGAATCTATTAACAAAATTTGTCAGTAGATCTCCTTCTCTACCTTACATGTATGGCTTGATTAAAACACACAAAGATGGTTATCCTGCTAGACAGATTGTTAGCTCCATTGGGTCAGTAGACTACAAGCTATCAAAATGGTTGGTCCATGTTTTATCGCCATTGGTAGGTACTATTTCCCAAAGTCATATCAAGAACAACATTGAACTTGTTTCAAAGCTAAATTCATATTCCTTTCAGAATAGTATGCTGTTAAGCTTTGATGTTAAAGCACTTTTTACAAATGTGCCAGTTGAAGATTTATTAGTTTTTCTAGAAACAGAACTTAAGAAACGTACACAGACATTACCTGTTTCTGTAAGATTGTTAATAGACTTAATTCGTTTGTGTACATTAGATTGTTGTTTTTCATTTGAAGGAAAATTTTACAAGCAAAAGTTTGGTTTGGCGATGGGAAATTGTCTCTCTCCTGTTTTAAGCAACATTTATATGGAATATTTTGAGATTACATACCTACCTAAAATTTTACCTAGCAATGCTAAATGGCTTCGCTATGTTGACGATGTTCTATGTATTTGGCCAGATGATAAAAATGTTAGCACTTTTTGGTTACCCTCAATATGTTTGTTCCGTCTATTCAATTTACAATAGAATTAGAAAATAATAATAAACTCCCTTTCCTGGATGTGCTTTTGCACCGAAGTGGTAATAAATTGAATTATAGTATTTACAGAAAATTTACAAATGTATCCTCTTATGTTCATTTCTTCTCGGCACACCCCCTCAGTGTCAAAAAATCCGTTTTTAATAGCATGTTTTTGAGAGCTTTCAAAATTTGCAGTGAACCATTTTTAGAAGAAGAAATTAAATATATTTACAAAGTTTCAACCTCTCTAATGTATCCAAAAAAATTAATTGATAACGTGATGAAAAAAGCCAAACAATCTTTGATGTCATCTGTAAGTGAGGAACGTTTTTCAAGAAGGAATTTGCTGGTGGTTCCCTACAGCCCATGTTTAAAAGACATTCCATATTTGTTGAAGAAGCTAGATATCTCAGTTACATTTAGTAGTGGTGGTAATTTGTCAAATAGACTTGTCCATAACTCCAAAAGAAGCCGAAAAAACTGTTGTGTATACAGAATTCCTTGCAAGGATTGCGAGTTGGCTTATATTGGACAGACGGGAAAAGGAATGGATACAAGGATTAAGCAACATCAGTATTCAGGTAGAAGACAAGATGATAAAAGTGCCTTGTTCCTACACATTAGAGACAAAAATCACATAATTAACTGGAAAGAAGCAAAGGAGTTGGTTTTTATGTCATGTGAAAGAAGAAGAAACATTGTTGAAAGCGCCCTCATAAAAGACTTTTCTAAGAACTTGGTCAACACTAGTCCAGGCCTTTTTAAATTAGATGAATTTCTAATTGAAGGAATTATCAAACAAATCAAGACTATTTCAACAGTTATAGGGAAAAATACTGTCAATGATGCCAATCTTACTCCTTCTTTAAATCAAAATTCATAACCTGTTTACAACTTGTATTCACTTGCTCTCTGACGACGTGAAAACGAAAGGCCTTAGAGCGACTATCTTCTCTAATTTGTGGTGAGTTACCTGAATATTTATATCACGTGTTATTGTGACAATTTTCTATATATATATATATATATATATATATATATATATATATATATATATGAACCCATAAATAATGTTTATTAAATTGTATAATGTGTGGGCTTACGTAGTAACAGTGTGATAATAAAATACATCTATTCTAAATATTATATTGTATCATTTTAAATAGTTATAAGAGCCCCACATAATAGAAAAAATATTAAGAAATTAAAACCCTTACTTCATGATATAATGTAAAATGGTGATTTTTTGTTGAAATTACAATGATGAAAATATAAATAACCACAAACATGATGAATGAATGACCAAGATGTATCGTGAAAGATGGTTTTCTATCCTTCAGTTAGAATTCAAAGAACAGTAATCTGAGATGTTAATTTTGCGTGAATATCTATTTAGCATTCCTTTTCACAATGTAAATGTGGAGCACGTATTTTCTATGATGACTACTCAATGGACAAACGAGAGGAATAAGTTGGATGGGTCAACTATAGAAGCTATTTTACAGTGTAAATGGAATATAAACTGTCATTGTGAAGAATTTTACAAACAGTTAATAGGAAATAAGGACGTTCTGAAAAGCTAAGTCATCTGAGAAATACAATTAAAAGTTCATGTAATATTTCTGTGCTTATGAATTCCTGATTGTTTTAACAGATTAGCAAATTATTTAATGATTATAATCTAAGGCAAAACGAAAGTTTTCTTGAACTATAAAAATCTTGAACCTCCTCCAAGATAAAATTCCTTCCTAAAGGTCCATGGACCTGTAGAACCTAGACGTCATGTGGGGACATAGAAGCTCGCCTCGGGTGGTCCACCTCGGGCCACTAGGATCCGGCAAAAGAGCTTCAAGGCCCAGGTACGCTATATTATATCAAAACAGGTTTAGTTTTCATTAACGCAGTTTGTTGAAGACTTCAGTGCCATCAAGGAAGAACCCAAATTACCAAACTTACCCGCCCGTACGGTTTTCTTTTTTATTGTTTAAACCGGTCCGTCCCCTAGTGGGCGATCCCCGCAGGTTTACCGGCTTTTTGTTTGATCAGTGATTCTACATTGGGAGTCCTAAATTTTGCCTAACTCAAGTGTATTTCGAATAGGGATCTTTAACGAATACCTGACATCATACAGGCTCGGGACCGACGGTTTAACGTCCTATCCGAGGGATGACTTCCTCAGATTTATTCATCTCCTGCGAATAAACAAACGGTGAATAAATCGAGAACGAGATGGGGATCGAACCCCGGACTACCAGCCCAGAGGCGAATACGCTAACCTGTCCTCTAGTCAGTACGGTTACGGTAACCTAATTATAAATCGCTCGTCAAGAGCAAACTGTACGTACACTCACAAAGACTTATCTTAAAGGCAGACAATATTCTTCTTAATAATTTCAAAAGATAATATTTCGTTGATATTAAACATATATTCATTCACAAATATTAAAGTATATTATTCATATGTATTTAAAAAAATATAATTGCTTAATTTATATTGCAGTTAAAAATGAATAACATTAAATCATCAATGGTAATATTAAAAATGTACTTTTATAAACACAGTAGAATATTAATTCTGAACTTTTATAATTAATTTTTAATAATTATTCTAATTAAAAATGTTAAGTTAAAAAAGTAGAATGAATTGTATTTATTTACCTTATTATATATCTCAACCCCATAAGGAAAAAAATTAACATATTTAGACATATTATGCAACAAAATTTTATAAGGGGGGCGGGGGGGGGTGTTTATTAATTGGATGCGAGAGTAAGGGAACATGATACGATTGGAGAGAGGTTTGGGAAGAGATAAGGCAACCGAAATAGATATGTATCTGGGTATCGCAGGTATTTGCATAGCAATGGGGGGATTATTCGAGGAATTATTCACATGTTGCACGAAGTGGTCCGCATTCATTGGTAAATGGATATCCAATATCGTTAACTAGTGTCTCTGCCTGGTATCCCCTTACACGCCAGTAGAATTATGTTTGTACTTCCATTGGTCGACATTCAATACTTTTTGGATGGTTAGATAAGGTAATTTAAAATTCAAGTATACAAAATTACTTCACAACTAAATCCTGGGTTAACTAAAGATGAAATTATAGATTTTCTAATTTCTAATTTATAAAGAAAATCTAACTGAGTAAATTCCAAATGTCAATCATAATGATTTCCCGTAAACTAAAATTTAACTTCGTAAAAAAAAACCATTAGATTAACTGTGATTTTGGATTCTTGGATAGAATCTAAAATCACAGCTTTTTTTCTCTCTCCCAAGAAATACAATAACGAGATGTCACCAAACAGTTCTCCCGATTAGATAGGCGATATCCCTAGGTGATATAAGGTATCCCGATAGGTTACCTTACCATAATATATGTGATGGATTAATATTTTCTGTTTTCCATAATCCTCTCCTAAAATTGATTGGTATTTTAATCTAAAAAAGAAGAAAGAATGCCACAAATTGCCTTCTATTAGAGCAAAAAGAAAAAATAATACTAGCATAATCCTGTTTCCTATTTTCAGTTATTTTGTAGATTCATGATCTAGACTAGACCATGAATTCTCAACCTTTGTTGTGGACCCTCTGAGAGCTTTTACCATATCTGAACCTCACCCGTATAGTTAAAAAACATAACTATGAGAATTTTCAAATAAATAATTGATTTTAGGCAAATAAAAAATGTATCTATGAAATAATTTCACTACCTTTACAACATGATGTCGAAATACAAAAATGTTTTTAAAACAATAACAAAATATTTCGTCATTAACATTTTATAAAGTATGCTGAAATAAATTGCAACAGAATCAGTTTGGAATATAACATAAAAAAAATGTAATAGAACATTTTAAAACAATCTGACTTATCTTTTAATAATTTTTTGTTTTAATATTCTAACGGTCAGCTTGCTACGCTTTGATATATGTATGGTAATACTATGCTGATATATGATACACATATAAACTTAACATGGAACCCTAACCACTTCATATACCCACAAAATACAATTTCTCCTCGTGAACCCCCAGTAATCCTCTGAGGATCCTTGAGAGTCCCATACAGACCAGAGATCCTCAACTTTTTTTACATCGCGACCCATTTTTGACGCTAAAATTTATTCGCGACTCTTTAGTAAGAACAAAAATAAAATTAACAACAAATAAAAAAGGGAACATTAAAACAAATTTGTTCAACAGTAACTTTAATGATATTGCTGTGCCGCATTATTAATAAATAAATTATTCATTTAATTTAGTCCTTTATTTTCTATTTAAAAATAAACAATTCAAACATTTCGCGACCCACCGGTTGAAGAACCTTGATATAGACCATGTTGTGGTTAGACGTGAGCATACAATACCTCTTGAGTCAGAGCATGTATGTATCCGAGTTTTCTACACAAATAGGTAACTATCTGTAAAGTAGACCAAAAATAAATATCCTTGAACATGACGTGAAAGAGGTATCCTTCGGTCGATATATTGCTTATATAAATAATCTGTTCCCAAATTCAGCAGAGACCGATATATGTTACCTGACCGAGTCCATCTCTTTTTTTTTACAACCGGGCAAAACTAATACCGTCGGGCCAAGTGTCAACCCTGCTTAGAAGGGATTATGAGATCAGTGGCCGCTGCTTGCTCACACATCACCTACTGCCTTATAACATCAAGATCTATATCTTACCTACTCACGAAGGTGTAAACAACTGTATTCACTTTGGACTGGACTGTGAGTGGGAGCCATTTGCCGACAGTTATCTTTTTTGTTCATAGTAAGTGTCACTATTGTATAAGTGTTTTCTTATGTTGAGTTATTAACTTAACTTGTCGAGTGCGTCAGTCCCTGGCATACATAGACTTGATTAATTTCCAACATTGGTTTTCACAAACAATGAGATGGTTAGTGTGTCCTGGACCAGGCTAAAGTAACGGGTTTTTTTTCTATCCTGACTGCCCTGAACCGGCAGTGTTCAGTCTGCTTCAGTCCTTCAGATATCAATAAAGAGCGGGCTGGAGTCTCTGCAGTGCCAAACCTAACACAAGCGACAGGGTCCTCAGCGCGGACACCTACTACCGCTAAGGCTGTCCTAAAGAGACTCATGTACCAAGCGTGCCTTCTACTTCGACTACCGCTTTGAAACCGCGTCTAGAAAGAATCAGGTGAAGGTAATGGCCAAATCTTCCATTACTAGTTAGGCACTGGGTCATTTTCTAATCAGCATAGATCTTCCTTTCATTATTTCATTAACTGAAGGAAAGAATTTTCTTTTAAGCTGACAATTAGTCGACTTTTCTCACAACTAACATGAAGACTTCATGCTACATGTATGGGCAAACTAGGGCATGAATGGATGAATATATTAGTTCCATATTCGTCTGTTGAGTCACTCTTTTGGCTATCTGGTTAGCTAACTCGTTACTATCTGTGTCAATTTGGCTCTTCACTCAGATGAAATACAGAGTTGCCTTTATTTTAGAGTACCCAGTTTTTACCTTATAAAATGAATTAGTGAATGCATTTACAACCTACAACAACCATAATGTACCTTGGTGTTAACGTCAAGTACGGGGTAAGGGTGTATGTTTCGTATATACCCTCTAACTTACCTTGGGAGCACCACATTATGCGAGTTCCTGCAAAGGGGAGGTCAAGGAATGTTTTCCTTTCCCTCTAATTATGGGTATTCAGGGGCTTTTACCACAAGATGTCGTTACCGTATGGAGGAGGATATCGCGATATTGTTTCTGCAGCAAGGGTTCTCAGCCTCCCTTGGCCCATTCACCCCTCCCGTCATTCCCCACAATGTCATTCCCCCATCCTTTCTTCTTTCCAAGGTAGTGTACATACACTTTACATTGATTATCTTTATAATAGAATTTTACAAATTAAATTCTAATTATAATTATTGATGAATATATAAAATATTAATTCAACCAAAATAGTATGTATTAATTTATAATTAAAAATTTATAAGAGATTTCCTCACTCTGTAAACTTACCATGGTCACAATTCACCCCCTGAAAAGACAAAATTTACCCCTGGGGGTGAAATTCACCCACATTGAGAACCCCTGTTCTACAGCCATCGGTCCAGCAGGGACCTGACAGCAGGAGAAAGTCGACGTCGACCAACAGCTAGGATAGAAAAATCATTCTTCAAAATAAAACATCATTAGTTAGCTACTTAACTATACATATATATATATATATTATTTTCAAAAATACCATTGTTATTATACCATTATTATTATCACTATTATTACTGTACTGATATTACAACTATCCACTGTTGTCATTATCCTTACTATTAGTTATATTGGGGGAATTCAAGAATGACGTCTCCACACAAAAGAAAGTTTAATATGAAACTAACAACGCGTTTCGAACACTCAGTGTTCTTCTTCAGGTTAACATATGTAAAGTTGATGGTCGATCTAAGGGAAAGAATTAAAAAGAACTTTTTTTTTGTGTGGAGACGTAATTCTTGAATTCCCTAATATGAGTAAATACCACACGTTAACGGATTCCACAAAGAATGAATTACTATTAGTTACTATTGTTGTGGGAGCCAGGCTAGCTCAGTGGTTACGTGCTCACCTCTGAACTGATAGGACCGGGGTTCAATCCTCACCTGGCCCTCGATTTATTCACGCGGGAGGTGAATAAATCTGAACGCGTCGTCCCTCGGAGAAGGACGTTAAACCGTCGGTCCCGAGCCTGTACGATGTCAGGTACTCGTTAAAGATCTCTACTCTAAATACATTTGAGTTAGGCAAAATTTAGTACTCCCACTGTAGAATCAATCTTCATTGTGTGGTATCACAAAGGACCAATGCTCGGCCTACGTGTGTTCCCTTGTGGAACTGCCACTGCAAACTAACTAACTACCATTATTATTATTACTATTAGTTATATTGGGGGAATTCAAGAATGACGTCTCCACAAAAAAAAGTTTAATATAAAACTAACAACGCATTTCGAACACTCAGTGTTCTTCTTCAGGTTATCCATCTGCAATGTTGATAGTCGATCTAAGGGAAAGAATTAAAAAGGACTTTTTTTTTGTGTGGAGACGTAATTCTTGAGTTCTCCAATATGAGTAAATACCACACGTTAACGGATTCCACAAAGAATGAATTACTATTAGTTACTATTGTTGTTCTATTTATTATTAGTATTCCAATTATCCCAACACATTGTTTTTATTATAGTTAGTATTATATTTAACATTATTATTATTATTAATTGTAGTAGTATTTACTCTATTCATTATGCATAGTAATTATGCATTCTATTATAACAATTATTTAGTATTATTAGTTTATAGTTTATATTAGTAATCTATAGTTAACTATCTATTAGTTAAATATTAACTAATCTATTAGTATAGCTTAGTAATATTGTTTTCAACTTTGTACGAACGAGTGAAACATCTGGTGGAGGATACCTAGTCCCCTGTGAACAGTTAATCTCCACAATGTATGAATGAATTCAATAAATGATCCATTCATTGTATAGTTTCGCTGTTTTTATCTCACTTGGGAAAGTTTGAATGAAGAAGTTGAAATAGACAAAACCATTTAGTGAAATAAAAACGATAGAGATATCCCCTGTTTCCTAGTTTCTTAGCAATGACCGGATACAAAGCGCACACAAAGAAAAGTCATTGTTAAGTAATTTTACAACCAACAGCCGAAGTTTGACTTCAGTAAAGACCGTTAGGAAGAGCAGAACCATCGCAGTAGACTTTAATCAGTTACCAAATCAATTAAAATGAAATAATAAAATTCAATTATGAGAATTAAATACATACTCAAAGGATGTGGTGTTGAAGGGTTGGCCTTGTGGAAACAACCCTCCAGCATCACATCCTTTGGTGTCTTCCTGATGATTAACACAAGGTGTTCGAAACGCGTTGTTGTTTAATAAAAAACTTCATTTGTGTGGAGACTTTTGAATAACCACTCTACCTCAGAATGAGTAAGTACTAACACAATTACGGATTGCACAACTAATCAGTTAATATAATAATTTTCATAAAAATAATATGAAAAAAGATGAATAAGTAATTTTAAAAGATATACATTTAATTGATGTCGAATGGTTTAATTTTTTTCAATTTTAAGAAATGATACTTCTTTTAACGATGAATATTTATTACACAAGTAAAAAGGTCGAAATTCTTCAAGGAACAACAGAATTACATTCATTCTGTTATGAATATTACAATAGTAAAATTATTATGGTAAATTAAAACACAAATGTTCATAGTTCTTTGATTATTTAAAGAACTGAATTGATTTTAAAAATATTTAAATATTCCAATTTATTTATTGTTTTATATATATATAATAGGATCAATTCAATAAAGAATTCATCTGAAACATTAATCTTTAATGAAGGTAAAACACTGGGAGCTATTTTGGTAGTACTCAACCTCAGAGCCTTTCCAATCTTTTACAACTTATAGGCTTTTACTGAAATTGATTCTCACAGTGCTTGGCTTTTGAGAGGTCCATCCAATTTAACTATACAATTAAATAACTTGTTTGCCGTTTTCTTACCGTATTTGATAACATATAGGGTAGAATAGTATATTTCAATAAGACAGATTCAGATATAACAGAATAAGAAGTCGTAAATGAGTCTGAAAGTAGAAACAGTAATAGACAGAGTTCTGGTGATACAGTTAATTGTAAGGAGCAACAGTGATTGTACTACTTGACAGTCACGAAAAGAACTAATACACTTTATGAAAAGTGGAACAATAAGTCAAAGATATTTGGAGAGGCAGAAATTATGAAGAGATGCTTTATGTTTAAATTCAGCAACTGAAGAAGAAGAAGTCTCCGAATAATGCAATAATAAAGTCATTCTGAGGTAAAATGGATAAACCAACAAATGTCTCCACACAAATGAAGTTTATTCAACGCGTTTCGAACACTTTGTATTCATCATCAGGAAAACACTATAATACAAATTATATCTAATTAGTTACAAAAATTAGAGTGAAATAATAAAATTCAATTAAGAGAATTCAAGACATACCCAAGTATGTGGTGCTGACGGGTTGGTCAAGTGAAGACAACTAGTAGTTCATTTGTGTGGTGACTTTTTTTTGATTTATCCATTTTACCTCAGAATGAGTAAATACCACACAATTACGGATTGCACAACTATTGATGCAATAATAAAGGTGAGTAAAATCAATAAACTCATATCATTATTAATATATGTATTTAAATATCTGGGGGTTTAAGTTATAATGCAGAGTTTTTCTGAACCCAAGCTAGGTTGGCTAAACGGTTTGGCTTGTACCCTACTAACAAGCTTTCAGATTGAATCATAAGTCAAATTTTTATTTGAAATAAGAAAACATTTCCAGTTGTTTTAAAAATTTGAGAATTTTTTTTAGTCATTGCTTTGAATCATCCATAATACTGCCAAAACTTCCCACAATAAGAGACTTTCCCATAATGCATGATTACGCCATACTCATTGCATATTTCTTTGTAAAATATTAATTTCATCTATCAAAGATTGTGAACTGTAAATCCCCACAAACTTTTAAATATCCACCTACCTACCAATACACTCATACACATTCTGAGGTAAAATGGATAAAGCAACAAAAGTCTCCACACAAATGAAGTTTTATTCAAAGCGTTTCGAACACTTTGTTGTGTTTCGAACACTCATACACATATACACACCATAGAAAAACAACTTTATGGACCTCAGAACATGTACATCCGTCAATATCTCGAGATAGAATTGTTTGCGACCACAATTCTTTACTTATAGCAAAGTAAAAACATAATAAAGATGACAGGAGTGCAAAAATATGCTGGCTGAAGGGAAAAACATTTATTTTCAATAGTCAATTTAGTGGTAAACAGAGACTTAACAAGAAGGAAATCTAAATAGGAATAAAGAAAACATCCAAAATTAAAATAAAACCAACAGTTCATGAAGTAAGAATCAAATTAAAACAAATTATCAAAACAATCTAACACTACGCTTGATTATCAAGAAAACCACAATGAGAAAATAGGAACACTTTTAAATCATCCGCATAACGATCACATTACTTTCACTTTTACGAAAATACAGGGTCAGGCAAAATGATTTGACACATTTGTAGGTTAAATACATATTATGTTTTTATGTGTAATTTTGTTTAATATTTATATGCACTATGTTTTAAAAAAAAAACTACCGCATTATACAGAAACAAAACAAAATGGCATTATATGTACTTTTTGAAAATAAAAACACTTTATTGTTTATTGACTTTATTTGAATTTTATTTAACCTACAAATGTGTCAGATCATTTTGCCTGACCCTGTACTTCTGCAGGTACATAATAATGTTGGCAAAAATAAGATCAATTTAAATAAGACTCATTATGCCGAGATAGATTACGGAGCAGTAAGCTATGAGAGTGACCTTCTGAGTTTAGTCCATGAGAGATTTGAAGTTTGAACATTACACATGGCAAATTTTTTGAGCTAAAATTCTATGTAAAAGATAGGTGAAATCAAATGCGATAATTTCATTGAATGAATCAATAATTATGAGTAAAGCTGTACAGTGGAAATTTCCTTTTATAGAAATTTAGTTAAGAATATACATAATGAATGAACAATAGGACCTTGACGAAATCGATTGCGGTGTATAGTTACCAAGTGTGACGTTCTGGCGTTTAAGGTTACACTGCTTATGGGAAACATAATATACCAAAATGCTAATGCCTAACCTGATACTATTACAGTCAAGAACAAAGACATATCTTGAAAGTTAATCTTTTGCAATCCCATTTCAATAATGGCGTCTACTAATACGGACTTGTTTTTTTTTTGATATTTTATAATAGATGGCCATACATATCCAGTTTCAGGACTCCCTGTTCCTGGGACATCATGCATAATTGTCTGGTGTGTTTATTCTCATTACTACTTTCTTACATATTTTAAATAAAAATTACGTTTTTTTTTTTAGCTCATTTGTTATTGTCCATCAAGAAGACTGGTTTTACAAAGCTCACAAGAAAACACATTTACTTAGTATCTTTTAAAAAAACTACTAATTACTCATTACTATTCATATATGATATTTAATACATCCCAATATTTTAATAATACTCGTTCTTAAAATTGATTATTACTTGAATTAATATTTATTTATTAATTAGGTGTTAGCTTCAGCTACTCAAAGGGACTACTTCTACCCGATGACGACGACTGTCGAAATATCGTTGTGAGTCTTTTGTGTGTATCTTTATTTGTTTTTTCTCTTTCATGTGTTAACTATTTATTTATTATTAATTAATATCATTACTATTTTATTTAATACTTATTATTTATTATTAAATAATACTTAATTATTATTATTATTGAATTATTAATGATTATTATATTATTTATTATTAAATGATACTTAATTATTATTATTATTTAATACTTAATAATACTATTATTATGGAATTTAATAATAATAATAATAATAATACAGAAAATTCTAGTCGGATGGAAACAGTCCTTTCATTTGAGAAACACATATTGACGAAATATTTCCTGAGAGTTTGTAATTAGTTAGGGGATACTACCCATATGAAACTGAATTAACAAAATTCTATTTAGCACCGACCTTATACAGGAACAAATAATATATAACACATTAAAAGGAAAATCGTGTTACTATTGAAAAATTATTATAATTTTTACAGTAAAATTAAATATAATTAATATAATATTTGTAAATTACAGTAATTTAAAATCATAATCGTTACATTAATACATAATCTACCTATAATTTTTTTTATAAATTATATAGGTCATATTAAATTTAGCATATGTCATTAAATGTATGATAAATACATTGAAAATTAGTAAGGAGAATATATAACCCATAATTGACTTTCGCAAGGTCAAAAAATAAACCTATTATTCCTATGTAGTACATTTAAGGAGTTCTTATATAAGGAGTTCTTATAATTACAGACTGATAAACAAGTGCTTTTAAATTAAATATTTGAAGTCCTTTAGTAATATTAAATTTAGTTGATTGTATTTATGTGATCCAAATTAATCTTAACTCTATGATGTAGTAGGTGAACATAAAGTTAAGTATTTTAGATGGAAGTGACCCGTTAGTCTTTTTAACAATCGAAAATTATTTCGTTCTTTTCTCCATTTATTGACAAAGATGTTGTCACTTTTGCAGAAACCCTGGCGAAGGAAACCTTTCTTCAGTTGTTAGCAGAAACCATAAAAGCTCATTGGGAGGACTATCAATGCTTTGATTTTAGTTTTTTTATAATGCTTTCCTTATAACTTCTTTATAGTTCGCAGTTGAGTTGGTTTAGTATGGTTTGTTGGTTCAGTTAGACAGATAATACAACTTAACTGTATAACAATAAAATTTGTTAACATAAGTGAAATGGTTTTGTTTCAATTTCACTGTTTCTGAATAAATGTGTTGTAGTTTTAGATTAGATACCTCGTAGGTAAAACGGTAACCTCGAAGTTACACAAAATGAGTTTTGGGAGTCCTAAATTTTGCCTAACTCAAATGTATTTAGAGTAGGGATCTTTAACGAGTACCTGACATCGTACAGGCTCGGGACCGACGGTTTAACGTCCTTCTCCGAGGGACGACGTGCTCAGATTTATACACCTCCCGCGTGAATAAATGGAGAGCCAGGTGAGGATTGAACCCCGGTCCTATCAGTTCAGAGGTGAGCACGTAACCACTGAACTAGACTCCTGGCCCCCTCAGATACCTCGTAATCCGTGATTATAAAATAATAAAGCGTAGGCTGAATGTTAAAGTATAGTACTGAAAACAAAGATAAAGGCAAAGATTTGAGTTGACGTAACCATTCGTCATCTACAACACTTCTCTGTAGTCAGGTCGGTGCGGCATCAGAGATAGTAGCAGGCAACAATCTAGACTGGAGTGACTGTCCCCTGCAAGGGAACACACATAGGCCAAACATTGGACCCTTTTTGTGATACCACACAATGAAGATTGATTATTTTACCATTGGGAGCCAAAAAGTTTGCCTAACACAAGTGTATTTAGTGTAGGGACTTTAACCAGTACCTGACAGGGTACAGGCTGGAGACCGATGACTTGGCGTCCTCTCCGAAGAACGACATGCTCAGATTCATTCACCTCTCACATGAATAAATCGAGAGTCACAGTGGGTATTGAACCCTGGACCCACCAGTTTAGAGGTGAAAACATTAACCACTTAGCTAATCTCAGTAATTTTGGCGTTAATTTACTAGTCCAACCCACATGAGATCAAGTCGTCCAGATATATCCCTGGAACCAGAGTTTGACACGCCTAGGTCTTCTACGCTAATAAACTTGAGTGAGACGTAATTCAGCATCAGAGATAGAATATACCAAGAAAAGTGGCTCACCCATAGATAAAATTAATGCGAAATAACAAAATACAGCTACACAAAAAATACAACTGACTGACATACATATTTGTAAAATTTGGGAGCAGTCCTTCATTCAAGCATATTTCATTGAATAAGTGACCGTATTTCACTGATGTCATTTTCATCACCAGTTTTTCGAGGTTTCTGAATACCTTCTTCTTACCTTCATCCAAACGTTGGAGAATATTAATTAAGGGGGAACTGACATGTTTCGACATGTTCCCCCTTAATTAATATTCTCCAACGTTTGGATGAAGGAAAAAAGGTATTCAAAAACCTCAAAAAACTGGTGAAGAAAATGACAGTGAAATACGGTCAGTTATTTAATGAAATATGCTTTATATACATAAATACTGATAAAATATCGACCGTGGAATAGAAACAAAACTAAAGTTTATCGGAACTGGGTCAGTTCTTCAGGTTCAAATTAAACTCTCATTGCCTTGAGTAATGAGTAATGAGAGTTTAATTTGAACCTGAAGAACTGACCGAGTCCCGATAAACTTTAGTTTTGTATATATATATACTTTTTCGTTGGAAATACGATCCAAAACGGACAAATATAGTTCAATATAGAAAAAGAAACATAGAGAAATCACAAGAACACACTTACAGTCTCTAATTTTTGGTTTCCTCCAACCGTCTCTAGACCAGTGCACTTGGTTTCTCTCTCTTACCTCTCCTGAAGACGGTTCAAACCAAAAATTAGAGACTGTAAGTGTGTTCTTGTGATTTCTCTATGTTTCTTTTTCTATATTGAACTATATATAGTTCACACAGGAAATAAAGACACACAAAAAGGACTCACAACGATTTTTCGACAGTCGTCGTCATCTGGCAGAAGCAGTCCCTTTGAGTAGCTGAAGCTAACTCTTCATATATATATATATATATATATATATATGATTCGCGCTCCGTTCTTCGACGTGGGGAGATCTCTCTCACTTCGTCCTCTCTACTAGTCTACTCTCCTGATGACGAACAACAGTTCGAAATATTGAATTCTGTAAGTTTTCTTTGTATTCTCTTTTCTGTGTCGTGCTTTGTGTAATTTAAATTTTTATATATATATATATATATACGAGTTTGAGATTAACAAAGAGCAACACACAAAGTAGGGAAACACACTTACAGACTCAAATTTTCGGGTAATCCGTCTTCAGGAGAAAAGAGAATGGGAGACCAAGCACGTTGTAGGCGCAACGGCAAGTAACCAACCCGGCAACCGCCAGTGCTGTCAACCGTACCCGGTCTTAAAGTATAAAATTAGGAGAAGATATAAACAGAAGCTCAGATAAGCAGTACTGGTTGGGTAAAACTATAAGTAGGTGAAAAATTATAAACAATATAAGATAAAAACAAACTATAAGAAACAAAAATAATGATAGAGAAAAGAAAAAAAAAATAAATAAATAAATAAATAAATAAATAAAAATAAATACAATACAAAAAACTTGCATTGGTTGTTTTAGTAAATAAAAGATAGAGACTGAATAAAAGGGTAAGTATGGGAAACTAGTTAAGAATAAGAATTTAGAAAAATAAAATAGGATAAAACAAACTAGTAGTAAGTGAAGAAGACAAAATAGATATACACAAAATATACGAATTCGCAGGGATCAGTCTTCTTTCCAGTAACGATGGCGGATAACCACGCTCCTGCAGCTCAACTCCACCAAGAACCTGCACCTCAACTCCCTCAGAACCAAGTTCCTGGAGCGTGGTTATCCGCCATCGTTACTGGAAAGAAGACTGATCCCTGCGAATTTATCCGTCAACCCTCCTTCCATCTCCACTTCCCCGGTGAATGAGTCTCCCCTCCTTGTTACTACCTTCTTCCCCGGTATACACAAACTCAAACGCATTATCAAAGATCTGTTCCCCATCCTATCCTCTTCTCCTTCCACGTCGACTATTTTCCCCAGCCAACCCCGCCTCTCATATAGACGTTCCCCAACCTTGGCAACCTCTTTTCCCACAGAGACTTGACGTCCAGGCGCGTCAACCACCCGTCTGTGGGCGCTAAGAGTTGCGAAAGGCGGGGGTGCCTGACCTGTCCGCTTCTCAACCCCCTTTCACACTTCACTCCATCTTCCCATAACCAGTCCTTCCCTGTTGCTAAGGACTGCTCATGTACATCCAAAAATTGTGTTTACAAATTGGACTGTACTCGTTGTGATGCGTTCTACGTAGGACTGTCCTCTAACAAGCTCAGCCTCCGTATGATCGGTCATAGAGCATCCGTTAACAACAACTCCAATTTACCTGTCGCCATACACGCCAAATCCCACGGTCTGTCTTTTAACGACTGCTTCAGTGTGCAGATTCTGCGTCAGATTCCCCCTGGTGATAATACCGTGACCCTTAGAGCCTCTGAGGAGGCTCACATCTGGTTGCTCGGGGCGCGCAGTGCACCTGGACTTAACCTTAAAAGATAATTTTTTTGTACTTTTTTTTTTTTTTTTTTTGTACTTTTCTTCCAGTATTCTTTATTCTCTAGTACTTATTTCTTTTTTCCTCTTTCGTATATTTTGTGTATATCTATTTTGTCTTCTTCACTTACTACTAGTTTGTTTTATCCTATTTTATTTTTCTAAATTCTTATTCTTAACTAGTTTCCCATACTTACCCTTTTATTCAGTCTCTATCTTTTATTTACTAAAACAACCAATGCAAGTTTTTTGTATTGTATTTATTTTTATTTATTTATTTATTTATTTATTTATTTTTTTTTTCTTTTCTCTATCATTATTTTTGTTTCTTATAGTTTGTTTTTATCTTATATTGTTTATAATTTTTCACCTACTTATAGTTTTACCCAACCAGTACTGCTTATCTGAGCTTCTGTTTATATCTTCTCCTAATTTTATACTTTAAGACCGGGTACGGTTGACAGCACTGGCGGTTGCCGGGTTGGTTACTTGCCGTTGCGCCTACAACGTGCTTGGTCTCCCATTCTCTTTTCTCCTGAAGACGGATTACCCGAAAATTTGAGTCTGTAAGTGTGTTTCCCTACTTTGTGTGTTGCTCTTTGTTAATCTCGAACTCGTATTGTGTCCAGTTTGGATCGTATTTCGTTTTATCAGTGAATATATATATATATATATATATATAGTCAGTTCACAAACGAAGAAAAGCAACACACAGAGAAAGAGACACACTTACAAACTCAAAAGTTTCCTGCCGTTGTGTTTCCGGCATGCTTGGTCGCCCTTTCTCTCTTTTCTCCTGAAGACGGATCATCCGAATTTTGAGTTTGTAAGTGTGTCTCTTTCTCTGTGTGTTGCTTTTCTTCGTTTGTGAACTGATTTGCGTCCAGTTTGGATCGTTTTTTCGAATTTTAAGTGGATATATATATATATATATATATATATATATATATATATATATAAATTTAAATTACACAAAGCACGACACAGAAAAGAGAATACAAAGAAAACTTACATAATTCAATATTTCGAACTGTTGTTCGTCATCAGGAGAGTAGACTAGTAGAGAGGACGAAGTGAGAGAGATCTCCCCACGTCGAAGAACGGAGCGCGAATATATATATATATATAGATTTATATATATATAGATATATATATATAGATTCTATATATATATATAGAAAATTGTCACAATAACACGTGATATAAATATTCAGGTAACTCACCACAAATTAGAGAAGATAGTCGCTCTAAGGCCTTTTCAACAGTTATAGGGAAAAATACTGTCAATGATGCCAATCTTACTCCTTCTTTAAATCAAAATTCATAACCTGTTTACAACTTGTATTCACTTGCTCTCTGACGACGTGAAAACGAAAGGCCTTAGAGCGACTATCTTCTCTAATTTGTGGTGAGTTACCTGAATATATATATATATATATATATATATATATATATATAAACAAACCACAATATGAAATGGGAAAACTAGACTAAGATCTTTCAACCGTAACAAGTGGTCTTCGTCAGAGTCAAAAACCCGTAACAACCGCTTGTTACGGTTGAAAGATCTTAGTCTTGTTTTCCCATTTCATATTGAGGTTTGATCTTTGATTGTTATTTCACGTGTTTATGTGAAATCTTATATATATATATATATATATATATATAAACTATGTTAATACAAAGAACACTCAGAAATGAAACAGAAACTCACTACTATATTTCGACGTCCTCGTCATCAGGAAGATAGAAACGAGTCACTACGCAGGCAGACAACGACTCAGTTTTTAAGTATATAAAAAGTATACTTGAAATACGATTCGAAATATAGTTCAAAATAGAAAAAGAAACATAGAGAAATTAAAAGCACACACTTACAGTCTCTAATTTTCGGTTTGAACCGTCTTCAGGAGAGATAAGAGAGGGAAACCAAGCGCACTGGTTCAGAGACTGGGTCTCCAATATATAACTTTAAATTACACAAAGCACGATACAGAAAAAGGAATAGAAAGCACACTTACAGAATTCTCAATATTTCGAACTGTTCTTCGTCATCAGGAGTAAGACTAGAAGAGAGGACGAAGTAAGAGAGCTCTCTCCATGTCGAATATTTATATATATGCCTATAAATGTGGACATTGCAACCAAACAGCATGCCATGACATGTACGTCTATCTAATAGCTTTCATGAAAACTTCAACTTTTTTTGCTCACTGCGAAATTCTAATTAATGCTCTCATTATACATTTATCTTTTAATTAAAATGTATTTTCTGAATACGCTAATTTATTTAAAAAATTTTGTTATTATATTATCTAAATAGTAGGTCATGCTATTAAGTATTATTATTAAGATTGATCATTATTATTAAGTATAATTGCAATAAATTATTATTAATTATAACTACTTTGAATTAATGAATAAAAAAGGGATTTAACACTCATTAAATAAATCAGTATAAAAGAAGAATAAATGTTACTGCATTCAAATTTTAATTTCCATATAATACTGTTTCTAGATTATAAGAAAAGCAAGTTTTAACATCCGTCTTTCATGTGGATGAAGGGGTTAAAAGAAAACAACAGAAACGTTGTGCTGAAAAGATTAAGTCATATGGCATCTGGAAGTGACTCGAAGCATTCCTCCAGTCTCATAGTTGTTTACCCAGGCCTTCCGTTGAACAGGATGCTTAGTAACTCGAGGAGGGAAGGAATGACAATCTGAGATTGCTTGTACAACCGAAGGACTGGTGCCAGAAAGTGTCCGCTTACTGAACAAACTCTTGCAGTATTCTGTTACAGTCTCCCTCCTTCGCATTCGTTCCACACAGTCATGCATCATCAACTCAAAACAAATCAACCACCATTTAGAATTTTCCTCCAAGTATTAATTTCTTTGGTCATTTTTAAATGAGAGCGGTCAAATTGAGGCACACTGTCCCTCTCCTTGGAAGCCGGCCGTGTTTAATCACCAAAAGAGTAAGCGTCTGAAGTAAACGAAAACTTCAGATTTCTACCTTAGTTCTATTGATTGTATGCTAAATTTTAATCTTATCCTAGCATTTTAACACCCACTCGTCTTCTCCATATTTGTGAAAGAAATATCAGTTAGTATGGATTAATAAAGGTTTGAACTTCGTCTTTAAAAAATAAAAAAAACGAAAATTTTCCGATATTAGTTTTTTTGAGACTTTGTGACATCATAGAGAAAAATCTTCTTCCAAAGGTATAGACAATAAGATTTAATGAATGCTGTCAAATTTTTTCTTAAGTTATTCATTTTTAATATATCTTAATATATTAAATGAGTCGTCTTATTAATTCGAATGTGTCGTATATTTTGCAGCCTAAAATTCATCAATCAAGTCATCTGTCCCTTTAAGAAATGAATTTTTAAAAGTCTTTCCTTCTTGTTTGTCTAGGTTTGTGATTCTCAAAGTGGTCCATATGAACCCCCAAGGGTCCACAGAGGATTACTGGGGGTCCACAGAGGAATACTGGGGGTCTACAGAGGATTACTGGGGGTCCACAGAGGAATACTGGGGGTCTACAGAGGATTACTGGGGGTCTACAGAGGAATACTGGGTGTCCACAGAGGATTACTGGGGGTCCACAGGATTACTGGGTGTCCACAGAGGATTAATGGGGGCCCCCAGAGGATTACTGGGGGTCCACAGAGGATTACTGGGGGTCCACAGAGGATTACTGGGGATCCAGGAGGAAAAATAGTATATTGAGGGTTCGTGACGCCTGGCCAGTGCATGTTAAGTTTATACATTTACACGAGGATAGGATAACAAAAAATATATCAAAAAACATAGCGAGTTGACCGTTCGAATATTCAAACATAATAATTAAACATAAGGCCCAATATCGATGTTTAGTTTGTTATGTTCTATTACAATTCATTTTATGTTATATTCAAAACAAATTATTTTACAATTTATTTCAGCATAATTTATAAAATTTTGATAAAAAAAATTTAATATTGTTTTAAAAAAAAATGTTTGTATTCCGATATCACGTTCTAAATATAATGAAATCATTTCAAAGAAATTTGATTTCAATAAAATACTTATTTTAATTATGAAAGGTTTTAATTTAATTTAAGTAAATCCCACAAAAACTTCAGATGAAGTCCAGTAGTTGTGATTATTTTTTATTGTTACACTTTTTTATTTACCTAAAAACAAATGTTTCGTTTGAAAATTTCGTTCTGATTTCCCTTCAAATCTATTTCCTGTAGAATAATTGGTCTGAATCTCTAATATCTTGCAATATAGCTGTGGTTAAATTGGAATATTTTGTTCTAAAGAATTCTCTGAAATATTACGACAGTTAGAGATACCTACTACAATCAACAGCAATTTTTTAACGAATTATATTTTTCACATTATCTTAACTAGGGCCTATTTTCGGGGGAGGGCTTATAGTCCAAAACGTCCCGAAAATCATGCTAGGGCTTATTTTCGGAAAAAGACGGTAGTTTTGTATTTCTAACATTAGATGGCATTAATCTACGTCTATTACAAAAAGAACTTACCATACGTCTTATATTCGATCATACTTTAGGATAATCAAACATCTTGTAGAGCAATTTATTGGTAGTTTGTGTATTAGTCACTCGCTTCATGTTTAAATCATTTACCTTAACCAGGTATCTAGTCTGTTAATAATGATTTTTATTTTGAAGCCAAAAGACATTGTTTACATTACATCAGTGGTTCTCAAACGGTGCGCCCTGGAAGGTGGTCAGGTGCGCCCAATATAACAGAAAATTTAATATATGATTTATATATGATTATATATGATTTATATACAATTTATATATGATTATATTTTTTAAAATTTATATGATTTTCATATATTTTAGACACCAAGAATGTGGTATCCAAGTCAATCCAGACTTCGCCATTTGACATTTTGAACTGGAAGGTAAATTCATTAATCTTTAAGAGGCAATGGATAATCCGATAATCCTTTCCTTTTCTCTTTCCTCGTGGATCAAATCGGTCATTGCCTACGACAATACGGTCGTGCAATACGATTGGATTCGCAACCCTTTCATTGACATTACAACGTATGACGCTGGCTTTTCGTTAATAGAAGAGGAGGAGCTGGCTACCATATCTACTGATCGAGGCTTAAAGATCAAGCATAAAGAGATATCCGTCGAGCAGTTTTGGATTTCAATCAAAGAAGAATACCCTTCAATAGCTAGGAAAGCTTTGACTGTTTTATTGCAGTTTTCCACATCGTATCTCTGTGAAAAGGATTTTCTGTGCTAACTAACATTAAATGTAAAAATAGATCAAATCTTAAATGCATAGATGAAGAGATGAGAGTATGTTTATCACAAATAAGGCCAAACATTCACAAAATTGCAAAATCTCACCAATTGCATGTTTCCCATTAAGATATTTGAATGTAAAATGTATTGTCTAAAAAATAAATGGTTATTTCAAGTTAATTCTTTATAATTTTCCTATTTTTAAATTTCATGACTAATTTTTCCATATTAATAACAATGGTGCGCCTCAAAGTTATGGTTGTTTCATAGGTGCGCCAAGGGTTAAAAAAGTTTGAGAAACACTGGTTTACATACTCGATGGAAGTATTGTTATAAAATCAGTAAAAATATAAATCAATAGAACTATACTATACCACCACTCCAATACTACAGAATATTAATGAAAATATCTACCCCTTAACTTTACCTTGGAAAAATAATAACAAAAGATTCTACTTTAACACAAGTATATCCGGTAAAAATAAAATAAGCAAATTTGTGGGAAGAGCGAAGACAAATTGAAATCATTGGAGAATACAAGGGTAAAGAGTGCAGTCAAATCTCTTCAAGTCAATAATTTTGTTTTCTTCCTACATAAATTTGTTCTTTTTATGAAAACAAAGTTGCTATTGACAATGTAAATGCATTGCTTAGTACCCTGAACGGGACACAATAAAGCTAAAAAGTAACAATACTTTTTTGAATCACCTGGTTTTGATAATTACTACCATATATGTGGAGATTTTCCTAATTTCCAATAACAATAATAATAAGCTGTTTTTTTTAAAATACATTTCTAAAACTGAATAACCATCTGAATTCACCTGATTATGCATTGAATACAATTCACCTGATTGTGCATTGAATACAATTCACTTGATTGTGCATTGAATATAATTCACCTGATTGTGCACTGAATATAATTCACCTGATTGTGCACTGAATATAATTCACCTAATTGTGCATTGTATAAACATTTGAACATCATCAGTGGATTCACTTATTTTCATAAAAACAAGGTATTCTGATGTTTTCACAACAATTTATGTCTTGTTAAACACTACAATCCACTGTTTCGACAACTATACCGAACAAACCATCAATAATGTTTTTAATAATTTAGTAATAATTAGGGAACAATGATTACTTTTATTGCCCACTGGTCAGAGAATTTTTTTTTTGCAAAACAAAAGTTATGTAGAAGATAGAGTTGTATTAATTACCACGAAGGCAGATATTTACTTTTGTCAGACCTTCAGCCAATACCAACAAGATTAATTATGATAAATTAATTGTTAGTAGAGACATATTTCCTGTGATAATTTCTTTTCAATAAAAAGGATTTTTTTTTTAGCATTTTTGTTTCAGTTAATAGCCTGAACATCTAATTAACATGAATTTCTTATTACAACGGAGGACGCTTTCATTTTGCAGTCCTCTAAAATCAGTACTCTTTTAACATGTGGGCTACCAATAATAATAATTTGTTTTAAACGGAAAGAATTGAAAAAGGTTTATAAATGATTAATATTAACTTAAAAATCTGGAGTGTTCTACACTCACCTTTACAATGAGTATACAATGACAACCAATTCCGTTATTTGATTAATTTGAATGTGTTACACCATTTGTCAATTATGAATTATACACAATTTAACAAGTTTCTGCAGAAGAAATTAACATTGTAGGGTAAAAAGCTAATGAAATGGTATCCACATATAAAAATTCAATCATATAAACAAAGCGCTTCGAACACGTAGTGTTCTTCTTCAGGCATTAACTCAAAAATACAATCTCATCAGAGAGTTATCTATAGTACAAAATAAAAACAAAAGAAGGAAGAGAGTACGAACCTAAGGGTGAGCTAATGAAATGATCTCCACATATAAAAATTTAATCACATAAACTAATTTAGTTAGAGAGAAACGTGTTCGAAACGCGTTGTTTATACGATTAAATATGTGGAGACCCACCCTACAATGAGTAAACACCACATAATAACTGATTGCACTATGTTAGAAACAAATTAATATTATTTCTTTTAAGTATAACAGTTCCTCTTCCAAAATTATATACATGTATAGATTATTTATCACGCAGTATTCATATTAAGACATTACTTAATATGCAATTCAAAGTTTCTAGAGAGACGAGAAGAGAATATACATTTTCCATTTTCAAGAATACGAAAAAGGATAAGGTAAAAATTTACCACAAAAATGAAATTTAGAATTTTATTCCTAGTAGTTTAAAGAGAAATAAATATTTTTTTTTAAGATCTGTGAAATGTCATTACAAATTGATAAAATTGGAAAAATGTTGGATGGACACTCTAATATAATGACTTGAGATTCTGTAGACCTCAAAATTAATATCATATTTCTTTCACCATTACTGTACTTTGTAGTAACCAACTAAAAATGATCACATTAATAAGCAAACAATGATCCTTTTAATGTATCTATTCAAAAAATATTTTATGACATAGAACATTGTGGCTTTCTGTGAAATGTTTTACATATATTGTTTTATTTTCATTTAGATTTTAACGATTGACTTTATTGAAATAAATATTTACTTTACTGTAATTAAGCGTAGTAAACATAGAAACAATGAGACTAACTATATAAAAATGAAATTTTGAGGAAAAAATGTACTTAAATCTATAGTTTGTTTAAATAAAATTGATATAGCTTATCTGATATAAGTTATATAAAATATTGATATTGATATCTGTAAAGCTTAAAAAAATGTGTGGACATTGTAATACTGGAAAAGGCAATATAGGTACAAAAACTGAAATCTCAACTTGGACTAATAGATTACCTTTGTAAACAGCCAATTGTTAGAAGGAAATATCGAATGCTGGGTCATATGTTGCCAGATGAAATGGTCTTCGTAGAATATTTTACTGATTTTACAAACTCGTCTATATACGAGTCAAAAATAAATAATAATAAACCAATAAGAATAATGAAACTCTGAAATTGGTAATTGGACACACTGGAATAAGACAGTAGATAGCTTGGAAAAGGAGCCAAAACAAACGTTTTGTAGCTTGGAGCGCTTTTCCCGACAGGTCACTTTCTCAAAGATTCAATTGCGCACGACTCCTATGACATTTAGTCCTTATTTTATAATTAAAAACAATAATTATAATAATCCTACATGAGCCTCTAACCACTCTCCCGGGTGGATGTACCTAGTACTGGCGTCCCCGTCGCAGAGGTGGTAATTGTGTAGGCTGCACAGGCCGTTCCAAGCGCGGCCCAATATCCAGCCTAACCGGCTTGATGGTAACTTTTCAATTTACTGTTTTCATTTTACAAATTCAAGTTTTTCCACTTAGTAGTTTTATATATTATTCGTATATGAAAGGTTTCATATATTCAGAATTCCAAACAGCTATAACATCAAATTTTCTTTGAAGTAAGCATTAAGTTTATTGCGTTCTAAACAATGTGGTGGGAGAAAAGTCTACTCAAAAATGTTTCTGGTTTCACTTTCCGATCATACAATTAATTATATCTCCACAAAATTATACTAAATTCTATGTTTTACTTCCATATATTTCTTTAATTTCCCTTAAATTACATATAAACTTAATAAGTATGTAGTTTCCTAAAATTTAACTTTAAGCTTACTGACTGAAGAGGAGTTTCACTGATATTACACTGCAATTGTTTAAAATAAATACTGCTTTTTTTTTAAAAAAGTAGCAAAGTATTCGGTTTGCTACTCACCGGTCGTAATATAACCGGTTCTGAATAACCTCACCGGTTATTTCGGCATGGAAAGATCAGAACACAAAGACCGTGAGTGAGTGAGCGAGTATGTGTGTGTGTGTGTGAGAGAGAGAGAGAGAGAGAGGGGGGAGGGAGGGAGGAGGGAGTGAGAGAGAGGGAGGGAGGGAGTGAGAGAGAGAGGGAGGGAGTGAGAGAGAGAGGGAGGGAGTGAGAGAGAGAGGGAGGGAGGGAGTGAGAGAGAGAGGGAGGTTTTCTAGGTGGCTCAATAGAGTCTACAAGACTTTCGAAATAAACTAGAAATTCATATAAAATAGAACACCAATCCATAATTATTAGTTAAACCATTATCTATAGATTAAAATTATAAAGAACGGAATTTCAGGATGACGACGAAGTGACGCTTGACAACCAACTGCCTATCCAAATTCAATACTAGTTAAAAGGATGGAGGTACAGTATAAATTACGTTAAACACGTTAAAAAAATGAAAGTTCAGAAAATAATATGTTATTTTAACCAATACTTAAAATAAATTTAAATTTAGTAAAAAACACAAAAGTAAATTAAAGTAGTCATAACTAATGCTTGGGATGCCGTTCTTTATTCTCCTGATAAGGTTTGAACCGAAATTGTACATATATATACATAATCTGTGTGAATTCCAGTATATTTTCAGTTCAATTTGATCATTTTTTTTTCAAAGTTAAATTGTATATACTCATTAAATAAAGGAACTAATCAAATATAAAAGAAATACAGCCTTGAGGAAAGAGCCGTTTGAACGGAAGGAAATAAGTTGAAGAGGGTTTAGGTTTCTAAGCTTCCTCTTTCTTTATCAGATCATCGCTCTTTTGTAACCTGAACTTCCAACTTCTCACCACTTCTTTCCTTCCGTTAGCTGTCGTCCCTTTTCTTGATAAGCCAGTGTGTTTATGCAGCCTTTCATTCATTTATCAGATCAATGCCTTTCTGTGACCTGATCTTCTAACTTTTCATCTTAGCTCCTATCATAATTTATTTCCTTCTGATAACCATCTTAAGTCAAAGGACAGTCATTCAATTCAACGTTGATTTTAGATATATTTTACATGATATATATATAATAAATAACAATAATGATCTTATAACCAATCTTAGTATCACAATTGAAGTTTTAAAATATTTGTAATCAAAAACAGAAAATTACAAAAAAAATACTCATTTCGATTTTTGACTTCCTTCGTCATCGAGAGAAGTGGAGTGACACTTGACTAATACCTACTAGAGTGGAGAAATTCTCTTTTCGACGACGTATGACTTTTGTATGTGACCATCAGTGTTGTCTTTTTCTATGATTTGAATGTTATCCAGCTGAACTATTTCAATTTTAAGAATATAAATATATGTATAAAACTTGAACGATAAAAAAAATTGATCGACATAAGCAGGTGCATCAAGTTTATTTTGTAATAATTTTTTGGCTTTATAGTTGAGAGTTTGATTCTCAAGTCATCCCCAGCATTAAGTCTACTTCAGTATTTAATTTTTATGGCAGTATAAAAGGGAAATCTAGTTTTATAAGCAGGCAGAGGGCATTGGCAGCAATGTTAAGTGCTATTTTTGCAATAGAAGGGAATTCGGGAATCAGATAGCTCCAAAAACTGACTAGTGATTGATCCTAAATATGAATAAAATTAAAACTTCTACTTATGTGTATCAGTAGATGTGCACACGATTCGGTTTCATGAGTCACAAGAAACACAGAATAAATTCATATCCACTAAAAAAAAAAAAAACATTTAGAAAAATGTTTTTCGCGGAACCACTTCTCAAACGGTGCGCCCTGGAAGGTAGCCAGGTTCACCGCCAAGATAACGAAAGATTAAATTTATATAACAGATTTATATTTTAAAAATTTGCATCATTTTCATTTATTTTAGAAACACCAATGGTTTTCAAGTCTGAGTCAAGTCTCCGCCACTTGATATTTTGAACTAGAAGGTAAATTACTTTAATTTTTAAGCAGCAATGAATAATACTTTCTCTTTTCCTTTCCTTAGGGATTTCTGTAGTTGACACTGATCTTTCTCCCTCCCTCCCTCTCTCGCTCTCAAAAAAAAGAGATTCCTTTTAATTTCTTATCATTTTCCTATTTTCAAAGTTCAGAACTAAATTGTCAATATTAATATTAGTGATGTACACAAAGCTTTAGTTATTTCATAGGTGCTCCCTACAGTAAAAAAGTCTGAGAAACACTAGTCAAGATGGTGATTAATCTCACATCCCAGTATAAAAGGATTAAGGAGAAAGATGAAATCCTAGACGTGTTCAAGAATAGAGGTTTAATTGTTTAAGAAAGATTTACATTTAATTGTGTCAATATTCAATATTAAGTAATTAGGTTATTTACTCAAAAATTCAAGATTTTGAATGATTTACATATTTTAAAGTCTCCAGACTCTATTAAGGACATTTGTTGCTGGTGGTTTTGAGTGGGTGGGGTGAGTTTGTATCATTTTGTAAAAAGGGTAATTACTTTGAAGGTAAATAACATTTGATGAATCATAATGAATTAGGACATATAATAGTATATCAATGATCAAACGACAATATGAAAATGGGAAAACAATACTAAGATCTTTCAACCGTAACAAGTGGTCTTCGTAAGAGTCAAAAACCCAACTGAAACACTAGATGCAGAAAACATCTGGTGAGGAGTTGAGAAGAGTGGCATTTTAAAAGGGTGAAAGCGCAGGAAAGGACTAATGTCCAGAAAGGGATGTTTTGGGAAACAAAGGAGTACAGTAAGAAAGAGTAAAAAGCTATCCGCTAGCTGTCAACCCTCTTTGAAGAGGCTATTGCCCTCGTAACGAAAGTATCAAGTTTGAAGAGACCGTTACTAATGTTTATAATATTTGATCTATTAAATTTAATTAGAAAGGATTCAATAATATTTCTTAACAACACCGACTTTCCATAGGTAATAAATTTAGCTCCTTTTGTGATCATTGTTTGTTATTTCACGTGTTTATGTGAAATCTTTTTATATAATAGTACATGTATATTCAATATTAGTTAATGAAATAATTTGGGAGCCAGGTTAGCCCAGTGGCAACTCGCTCGCCTTTGGGGTTAGCCCAGTGGCAACGCGCTCGCCTTTGGACCGGTAGGTCCGGGGTTCCAAAACCGACTCTGGCCCTCGATTTGTTCACGAGTAAATAAATCTGAGCACGTCATTAAGATGTCTTTCCCGATCATGTACGATGTCAAGGTAATCGTTAAAGATCCCTATTCTAAATGCACTTGAGTTAGGTAAAATTTAAAACTCCTAATGTAGAATGTTAATTGTGTATTATCACAAAGGGTCAATGTTCGGCATGAACAAGTCAATGTTTAATTTTATAAATCATGAAAGACTGTACTTCATGTCAAAACTGCATTTCGGTCTTATTCAATCAACGAACTGGAGGTAATTTCTATACTTCACAATATATCGGGTTAAAGTATGCGCTCTATAGTTTTCACCATGATTTGTAATAATATGGATATGTTTTATAAAGGTATTGTTTCTTTGACCACAATTACTAACAAACACTTTTTTCTTCTTCTCAGAATTTTGGTCAGGGTTAATATATGTAATCACCTTTTCGCCAACGTTTCGTCTTTATTTTGAGTAATCCTCAGGGCTATAAACAAACAAAAACAATGGACATTTGTCATATCTACTTTACATTCATCATAAAAGTAAGTTTTTTGAATTTTTTATGATGAATGTAAAGTAGATATGACAAATGACCACTGTTTTTCTTAGTTTATAGCCCTGAGGATGTTTTAAAATTAAGACGAAACGTTGGCGAAAAGGTGATTCCATATATTAACCCTGAACAAAATTCCGAGAAGAAGAAAAAAGTGTTTATTATGGGCATGTACAGGAACCTTGGCAACGACTGTGTTCTTTGAAGTTTTTAGAATGATTATGTTTGTTAGATAGTTAGTTTGATTTGCAAATGTTTAAGCAAATGTGGTGACACTACCTTACTTTTGTAGGACAATATGAATTGAACTTCACCTCTGTTCGTTTTTCATATAAGAACGAAATATAGAAAGAAAAAATTCATAATTTCCTTATTTCATCACAGTAGTGTTCCGATACAGGGTTGCCAGATTGGCCTTTTGGAGGCCAAATATCTCAAATTTGGCTCTATTCGAAGCAGTTTGGCCTTCAAAAATTTAATTTGGCCTTTTTAAAAATTTGGCTCTCTACATTTTACGCATGGAATGGACATTGATTCTTATTGTTTAGAACAGAAACTGAAATATTAAATTACTTTTAAACTTATAATTCACAATACCGTCAATTTGTTCATTATTTTATTAAATTTGATGGTAATAGAGCTATAATTTAGCTTTTCTTCTATTGTTTTAAACATTCGTATGTTTCTCGTTCAGTTTGTGTTTTGTTTCGTTTCATTTTCCGTTACTTACTTTTGAGTAACCACTAACGGTTACGTTTTCAATGTGTAAGTGTAACAGTTCACGTGATGGTTTAGGTGAGTGTGGAGCAGTATAACGAAGTGTATTTCAGTTTACTTGAAATAAGTACTATAATTTAACTTAAAGATATTTTTTTACTTATTGCTGATCACCCTTCATAATGTCCAAGTGGAAAACTAATTATAGATAAATAAAATAGACTAGATTTATGTCATTTTTTTCAAAATGCTTTATTGTTGAACTAATAATAGAAGGTTTTTATATAAATTAGATGTTAAAAAGTTAAATCTAGACTAGGATTGTGTCCATTTTTTCGTAACTTTAAGAATTCTTTATTTTTGAACTAATAATGTAATTTTTTGGTGTTAATATTATGTTTCGTGTATGTTGGAATGTTAAAACTACCCTAGGATTGCTAGTCAGTCTTTTTACATCAAGTGACATTCCTATGGATACTTTGAAATTCTAATACTTTGCTAGTATAGATGCTTTAGTTAGGATTCGCACGTACCTCATAGATAATAAAATTTGCTGCAAAGACTTCATATGTACGTCACGAATGATAGAACTGCACAACAGTCATAATTTGTATGAAAAAAAGATGCCAAATCTGATGACGAAATCAACTACATGAATGTTCTTTGTGGTGATGATGAATAAAATGTAAGTACTTATTGTACAATTTCTTTAAATTTTATTAAAATAAGAGGTGATATTAGTTGTTATGCATTTGGCTCTTTTTTGGCTTTATTAATTTCAAAATTTGACTTTAAATGTTTCTCATAGTCTGGCAACCCTGTTCCGATACATCAATCTCAAGGCCATACAAAGTATAAGGCCTTTATTACTTTGATAATACAATTGTAATTTCAATTGTCGCGATCTTTATTTTTCCGTTTTATAGTTGAACTAATCAGTGCATTTCTCCTCAGTGGTAGTTTCTTGTGATATTCTACGATCGTTTTTATTACGTTTCCGACACATGAAGGAATATTCTTCGGCTATTGGAACGCGTTTGCCCCTCTTTCAGGACCTAATATTTCCGTTTCTTTTACATGTGGTTTGTAGTCGACAAAGAAGCGGAGCTATGAAAATTAGAATATGTTGAAAATGCTTTGTCATGTTCAATCATAAATTTGAAGCCAGTCTTATTAAAAGTGTAAGAAGTTATAATAATTGGTCATTTACATTTATTTATCGTTGCTACTGGTAATAAATTGCAATTCATTGTTAGTTGTTTGTTTCAACTGACATTTGTTTACCTTTCCGAGTTGATTGACACTTTAATTACACCCAGGTGGACTTTGACCACACTAGGAGTAAACAAACATACCAATGTCTTTTATCATTATAGATATTCAGAAATCACTTTTGTAAATTAATAGATTTAAAACTGGAGTGTGAGATAGATGAAGAACATCTTCTACCATCAGAATCAGGAAAGGTTTATTATACTGACTATAGAAATAGAGTTTGAATGAAAATAAATGACTGAACATATTCTTGAAAGCATTTTAAGAATATTTGTCACGTCTCATAAATTTCTCAGTATAAACCAAGAAACCACACGAGTAGAATATTCAACTGCAAACTACAACGACGAATGACAACGTAAAAATAGCCAGATTTTATAAGATGAATAGAAAGTAATACTGACAGTTATATACAATATCAATTTTTCCACTAATCAAGGAGTTATTAAGGATTACTCTGTGAAATAAATTTGATAAAATTAAAAATATATAGAAAGGTAAAAAAATATTAAATTAGTTAAAGAAAAAGTACTTAATGTTAATATAGCTTCTCAACCACTGATTCTTAAAGTTCAAAGATGGATGGGTTTCTTGAGGATTTTTGGTCTAATTTTAGACTAAAAATCTTTAAGAAACCCATCTTTGAACTTTGAAAAAGTAATTAGTCATTTCTATATGCATGTATCTTAAGAGCATTCGCAGAGTTATTTTAATGACATAAAATAACGTGATTAAAATTTAATTATTGAAAACAAACCAATAGGATCACAAATTAGCGTTTAAACTCACAATAATTATGATGTGTCCGTTTACGTAAAACAAATTGCAATCGTAAGTTCGAGGACTACAGGACGAAACAAATTATCGTTTAAACTTACGATAATAATGATGTGTCCGTTTACGTAAAACAATTTGCAATCGTAAGTTACAGGACTACAGGACGAGTGTCCTTAACTACTGAAGTGCAGATGGTGTTTGCGACAAGGAACTCCACAAAAGCTCTCAGTTCCACTGAAATCTCCATCGAAACCACCACATCACTAACAAATGAGTAACTTATTTTCAAGTAACTAGTCACAGCATTGATTTCCGAGCACAGATTCGATTTTTTCCATTTCTGATTGAAAATAAACATGCTTAGGAAGGTTCAATATGTCCTCTTTCATCAACTTATATCGGCAATATTTTTTTTTAAATCCATTTATCCATGCTTGATATAGTATATTACATGCTGCATCAAATCTTATTTTTGCATTAAAATACACATTAAGAATATATTAAACATTAGCTTATATTAAATTTAAAATTAAAATGCATACTATAACAGTTTTTCAAAGTCTATAAGGTCTATGAATTTTTTTTACAGTTTTGAAATAGTTGACTGTTTTGCACTGTCGTACTATTTGCTGGAAGCCAACCACAGCCGCTGTTATGGTAAGTATATTTGTATACTTCAGTTGGCAAATCAACTATATAATAATAATAATAATAATAATAACTAATGTGATTAATCATTTAATGTTGCAATTATATACTTTTCATAAGACTGAAAACAAAGACAACCTGAATAATAAAAGTAACTGATAGTCAGTAGCTTCAATTTAAGCGATTAAAATTTGAAATTGGCCCTCCAGACTGACTCACGTATGTGTAATCTTTAATAATAACATATATAAGGGAGATCGTGAAATCACCAACTGTCTCATCAACACAGCTAAAATTGGGATACTAGATACATGAAATTTGGAGAGTATATTTCTTTCATAACCTTGTAAAATTAGGGATAACGGAAAGAGGTTATGAAAAAATTGAAAAACCAAAATATCTTAAAATTGAATAACTGACTAGAAAATAAATCTGAAATCACTCAGTGTATTAGGAATTTCAATTCTTTAAAACTTTTTTAATAAACATTTTTCTCTCATCTAAACCAATCAAAATCCGAATAAACTGTAAAAGTGTTAAATTAACGCCTCCTTGTCTTTGTAAGTGGAGCCATAAGTTATAATCATTTCTTGTCAAACAGTTAAACGGTGCCATCTTTTTACATATATCTTTCAATTAATCTTAAAGTTATACATTAATAGCAAAAAATTAATGAAAAAATACACAAGTAGGAAAAGTGTATTGACATTTTTGTCATATATTTGCTCCCCCCCCCCTCTGGCAACAGTGGCGTAGCAAGGGGAGGAGGCCGTGGTCGGTCCACCCCAGGCGGCAAGTGCCAAGGGTGCGGTATTTTGAGGGTGTAAAAATAGAAAATAGTAAAAAACTAAAATCATAAAAAATGAGCCAAAAAACTGAATTTCTATACCAAAATGAGTATTTAAAGTTTTAACTATTTTTATAGTTTATGATAGCAAGGGAAGGTGGCCGGGGTCGGTTCACCCCAGTCGGCAAGTGCCAAGGGTGTGGCATTTTGAGGGTGTAAAAATAGAAAAAAATTAAATCATAAAAATTGAGAGAATAATCTGAATTTTTATAACCAAAATGAGTATTTAAAGTCTTTAAAGTAATTTAATATTTTAATTTAATTTAAAATATTTAATACTTTAATTTAAAGTATATGAAGTAATACTGTTTTTAAACGGACTTTGCAACTTAATATTTGCAAACTAAAAAGAAAGTATTTTAAATTTTTCAAAACTTTTTTTCAAAGTGGTTGAAAGTTTATTATATTTTTTTGCATAGCCAGTTAATTTAATTTAACAATTTTTTATGTTTCATATTATACGTTTTCATTTTGAAAAATTGACTATCTTTGATGACGTCTATATGAATACAATTACTGTAATAAGATGAAAGTCTGGGACTAATAATAGAAATCTAAAATTAGATCCTTGATTGTAATTCCATGAAAATGAAAATAAATATTTTGAGGGTTTTGGAATTTTGAATATAAAAGATCAGGGGGGGGGGAGCAACAATGGTTACTACTCTACTGATAGACGATAAATATATTCATGATCTTTGTTCGGCCGATAGAAGTCAGGGCGACATCTAAAGACAATAAATTGGATCGAAATTATGAAGTTATGAAGTTAAGACATAAGATGAAGTTCAACTTTAGTCTAAGTATGAGTGTGTACCCTTACAATCGGTACAATGAACGAACTAAAAGTTACAACGAACAAAGCAGTCTACTACAATTTTTTGGGTGCTTTCATAAATTGGATTGAAATTTCAAGTTATGAAGTTAAGACATGAGATGAAGTTGAACTTTATGAGTGTGTGTACCCTTACAATGAACGAACCCAGTTACAACGAACAAAGCAGTCTACTACAACAATTTTTTGGGTGCTTTCAATTGATACAAAGTTAACTTTCGTTAGTGCTTCCTGCTAATAAATTATACCACAAATTATCAATTAAACAACAATTCAAATGAAGAAGGCTTACTTAAGTTGACCACCATTTTATCTGTATTAAATTACCATCTTTCACTAGTTTTACTATGTATTACCACAAAAGTAATTCAATTCTCTCAATTCAGGTCCATATGTTAAGTAACTCAAGAAGTAAAAAGAAAAGATTTAATATAAACGATATCAGTTTCATTTTGACAGAAGCAGCAGGTTTATTGGTAAACTGAGTCATGCACACTATTAGAAGGTATTCTGTATATCTGAAAAGCTTATAACTTGTTTGAACAATCGAATGAAATTTCACCCGTCCATTTGATCTTAATATATTGTCATTTCCCTCGTTGACTGACTCGTTCTCCCAGTTACTTTTATCCATATTAGAAAAACCGAGTTAGCAGTAATTTATGTTAGTATTTATGATTAATTGGTAACTCCTGTCATAAATCTAGGAAAAATAAACAAAATTAGAGTAAACACTCTAATGATTAGAGTAAACATCATTCATCATGCTGGTGAAGCATGATCTCTAATTCACAGAGTCCTACGTTGGAATCTTCATGATAAATATTACAAATATTTAAATCATTAGACTGCATTTACTACTAATTAGATGACAAATTTATAGATAACATAAGTAGAAATGGATATATAAAATAAATATTAGCATTAATTATAAAATTGAAACGAAACCCTTATTAAACAGAAACTTTCTGGGAGTTTCTACTTTCAAGTAAAATTCACGGATTAACACATTCGAACAGTTTTATACGCAAATAAAATAATTGTACTAGTATAATACGCTACCTACCACCCATTATGGTATCAACGGTAAATAATAAACAGTTTGCAGGGATACTAGTAGTAGGTAACACTGTAGGTTCCAGTGGCTGTCCCACAAGGGAACGAACACACATAGGTCGAAAATTGGGTCCTCTATGATACATTGGGATTGATTAATTGTACATTGGGGGTCCTAAATTTTGCCTAACTCCAGTGTATTTAGAGTAGGGATCTTTAATGAGTACCTGACTCGGGACTGTCGGCCTAATATCCTCTCCGATGTTATTCACCTCCCACGAGAATAAATCGAGGGCCAGATGGGTATAGAACCCCGGACCCACCAGTTCAAAGGCGAATACGTTAACCACTGAGCTAACCTGGCCTCTACTTTGTAGGAGTAGATTTAGTCGAAATTATTCACGATTCATTATACAAAAATTGTACAACTTATTAAAAACATAATCAACGTTTACTAACTTAAAAGAAGTAATATATACAATATATCCCGACAAAATTAATTCTATTACTGTTTGTAAAGATATCTTACATGGTTCAAGAAGGCTGGAAATACAGCATCGTCATGTTTTCTCAAAATCCAACACAAATGATCTAAATGAGATTGCAAATGATGTTGAGGTACTCCTCTCCTCTATTTCAGTATGTAAATCTATGCAATGTATAATCACATTAAATGTTGAGTTTTCTAAATAAATTTATTTAAAGAATATTTTTTTTCTTCTTAGCATACTTGTAATGAATTTTGCGTTCTTTACTATGAAATAATATCGTAAGAGGTAGATAAAAAATCGAAGGAAGGAAAATAATATAGTATGTAATACTTACATCCACTGTAAGTATTTTATATGTACACTCCATCCCTCGGAGAAGACGTACAGTATCCTGTATGATGTATAGAGCTTGTACAATATCAGATATTAGTTAAAACTTAGATTTTTATAGGTAAAATTTAGGAACCACGATGTAAAATCAACCTTGTAATGCAACTTACCATCTATATCTAAAATGAGTTTCAAATAAAAAAATAATCCATACTTTCCGGAATTTGAATATTAATCAGTTAATTAAAATAGTTTTGAAGTATTTAATCAATTAATGATTATTATAGTAATCATACTACAATGAAAGAACGATTGGCAAAAGTCAGACTTCATCGCTATCAAATATTTATACTTTTGATCAGCTCAAGGTCGTATAAGAGGCCTAGTGTCTCAATCAGCTGTGGTCTAGCACAGTGATGGCAAACCTATGACACGTCAGTCCTGACATGCAACCTCATTTTTGGCGACACACATCTTTAAAGATAAAAAAATCCCAAATTCATATATTTATCTATGATAACGCTGTTATGTCCCACGACAGTCTGCTATTAATAATAATATTATTACTCACATAAATAAAAAATTATGTGATATTAAATAACATTATGTGATATATCAGGATATATGTGATATTAATCCTGAAACAAGATTTTCGTGTAGAAGTAAAATAATATTGCGTAAGAAATATACATATTAAAACATTTAAATGTTGATATTACAATAAAAATCTATCAAATAGATTTTATATATATATATCTATGTAAATATACTATTTTTCTTTTTTATCGAGGTTTGGTCTAGCTTCAAATAATACTACACCTTTAAGCCGACGTTTCATCTATTTTGTAGACATCTTCAGGGCTAGTTCAATATAGAACGTCGGCTTAAAGCTGTTGTATTGTTTGCAGCTAGACCAAAGCTCCATAAAAAAGGAAGATAGTGTTGTCGAGAAAAGAAAACATATATATAATATACCATGATAAACGAAAAACGGTCCGGCAGGACAGATTACACTTACAATAAACTGTGACACATGGACAGAAACATAACAAAGACTCACTTTTCAATATTTCGACCGCCATTACGGCCATTATAAATTGTTCATGTGTTCTATTGAAAATATGATAAACACCGCCTCTGGGACCTGGAAAAAGACGCACAACAGGCAGTTCCGAGTTTGCAGGATTTCAGGTATTCGTAAAAAAATCCCTACTCAATAACTTGAGAAATTAACGTATATGATGTATAGTACGTAAATGGAATACTATGTTTACGCAAGCCTGGTTGCTTTTAAGAACTATATTTCCTTAAAAATATTCCCATTTCCTGCAATATGCTACGAAGTATACACATTAACTACGTGATTATTTATCAGCTGCCATTTTGGTATACGATCCCTTAAAAATATTCCCATTTCCTGCAATATGCTACGAAGCATACACATTAACTACGTGATTATTTATCAGCTGCCATTTTGGTATACGATCCCTTAAAAATATTCCCATTTCCTGCAATATGCTACGAAGCATACACATTAACTACGTGATTATTTATCAGCTGCCATTTTGGTATACGATCCCTTAAAAACATTCCCATTTCCAGCAATATGCTACGAAGCATACACATTAACTACGTGATTATTTATCAGCTGCTATTTTGGGATGAGATCCGAGCGTCAAAAAACCCGTTAATTAATATCAAAATTAAAATGCTACATATTTTTGACATAAGATTCAAGTCAGCCAATAAGAAACGCCTTGACATCCTGATTACCAATTCTTTTTCCTTACTTCCTCATTCTTCTACAATTAAAAAGGTGCAATTAATATTTTAGAATAGGTCAATGTCTTAATTTGTGTGTGTATTATATAAAACTTTATATAATTATTATTATATTAATTTATAATTATTATATAAAAAGTGCAGGAAAAATACGCCTTTCTTTTGAGTACACATTTAATTAAGCATATATATTAATTAATTAATTAAACATATTAATTACTTGTTCTAAAGTCATCGCAAGCCTGTGGCAATACATTTGAACATTTCATTCTCCAGATGTAAAAAAACAGTGGGTTAAATAGTATGGAGATTAGATTCCTCATACTTGGTAAGAAATCCTTTTACTTAAAGAATTCACTTATCGAATTTACCCTTCATCAGTACACATTCCGATGTAAATAGTCTTCATTAAATTACAACACAAAGTTTTAATGTAGCATATCATATTAAAAATGTCTTTTTTTCACAATCTTTTGAAACAGCCTGAGGCATCATTGATAGATTTGGATGTTATTTGCTAGATAAACCATAATTTGTTAGTAACCAATTTTCTATTTATCAACACGAAAGAGAGTAAGGTAGTTTTAATAATTTAATTCATGAAAATCTAAATCCTACATATTTCCATCTGATTCACAACATAGGATTTGAGCCATTTTAGCAGTAAATTTGGTTTCTTCGTCTTTACTTTCTAATTTTATTTTGTAATTGTGGTACTCTGTTCCTATTTACGATCTATAATAGATTTTAATAAGTATATAGTTTTTTTTTAGAATAATGAAGAATAAATGGTTCCCTTGGCATGATATTGAGTTTAAGAATTATATAGCACATAATATTAATAACCTTCCTTGGACCAGCCAAGAAACATGTATCACCAGCTAATGTTATCACAACAAACAACGTCATATTTTTAACAGCTAAGCAGTAGGTGTCAATTCAGTGTTGGGTACAGTTTGTTTTTAACACTCCAATGGTTGCAACTCATCTGTGAGATACATGTTTTGCTTTCCTCCCACTTAATCACTCCTGTGAATATGACACCGCCGGTCACTCTACCTGTAGGCTATCATATAGTCTGGTGTTCAGTTTGATGAACACAAAAGAGTCGTGAAAAAACCTATGCGATACAAAAAAAACTTGCTGCAAGTTTTCAAAGGTTTAAATTTTTTTGATAAATATTTCCGATTTCGTTGTTTTTACGAGAAGTCCGAAAACAAAATGAATAACTTGGTCAAAGATTATACTGTTATTCTTTATAATGTAAGTTTTGAAGGGTTCATGATCAAGAATGATATCAAGGATGACTTTCTTCTTCTCAGCCTGACCTCTTCTTTGGTTGGCTTACCAATATCGGAACTTCGTGAGGTTCCTGCTGCTACTCATTGTTTCTACATTTGGTCGTGAGGTTCTTGCCGCTACTTATTTGGAAGAATTGTGCTTACAGAATGGAATGTGGCCATCTACCTTCGTCTATTCTCCATCATACTCAGCATTCGTATGAATGGACTCAGACCTTCTGTCGGACAGTGCAGTAACCTGCCTATTCAATTCATGCCAAGTCGTAATCATATTATCAATGGCTGCTCTAAGTTATAAATCCTTTAGATGAGTAGCCGACAATGACAGAAAGTTGCCATTTAGAGTCCACAAAGAGTCCCACATTTGGAGCCAATTTTATATTCGTCTAAATCTAGAGATCTACTATTTCCTTCATTCTTTCATTATTAATACGTGTTATTTTGTTGAATATTTTCGTATATTTATTTATTTATTTTACTGTTTCCCTACCTTTTACTTACCTTTTTTTTAATTCTGTACTTTCTTTCGGCACTTAATAACCAAATAAGGGCTTCTTTGGAGGCTCGTAGAGTGAAATCTTTTCAGTCAGAGGGGATTTGTCGCAGAATCTGCAACTTATAGCACTCACATTAAAGGGAAGTCGTGGCTATTGGCATGTATGGCGATGGGAAGATGGGAGTGGCTGTTGACTGAATCTCTGATAATTCCTACAGAAATTGTTTTCAGATTGACAAGTGACAATCTAGCATACCTGATTTAATTTACTGGGATATATAGGTTGAACCTCCTTAATCCGGTATTCTTTCATCCAACAATTGTAATCCGGCAAAATTTTTGTTGCGATATGTAACATTTGTGACGCTCAAAACAACGCTCTCAAATTTAGGAATAGAAACCTTTTAAATTTCAAATGTTATAATTTAGCATATCATGAGTCATTCGACCCATTCAAAGTCTTGCTTCTAATCTAAATAATAGTGGTATCTAATGATAACAACTTAGGTAATTTGTTAATTAAATCTCTCCTACAACACTGGAACATTGTCGTATTTACAAAATTCCAAGGAAATGTAGTCATAAAATATACAAGAAATAAAATTGTATATCAAACAATCGTAATACTCAGTAGTTAGAGCTGAACAAATTACTTCCTTATGTTTGCATATAAATAATGGGAATTCCGCTAAAATGATCACGTACAACATATTATCGATTCTTCATTAGTTAAATTTAGTAGATCAAATAACTATAAACATTGGAAACAGGTTTATTCAAATTCGACTCAATATTAAAAATAGCCTTGTCCATCTATGTTAACACCAGCAAGTAGTGATTAATAAATAAAGTTCTTCCTGAACCCTTTTGTTTACCTTGACTAAAACAACAGCCTTTCGTTCTCTTTCCTTGCCTTTTACGTTCTTTCAAATACCTCTCTTACCCAACTCTTCTCAAGACCACACCAATTACCCGCTTTCTTTGATCATTCATTGTGTCACTCTGACAAGAAATAGTAAGTTTGATCAAATGATTTTACTATAATTTCTGACATTCTAGCTTAGTTTAAACGTTGATTTTTGTTTAGTCTTTATTATTTGTTACCGAAAATGACTCAGTTCAATTTTTTTTAATGGATTGTTATGCTCAGTGCCACAAAAGAAAACACTGAAAAAAAAATTAGGGACGCCATCCAGGAAATAGGGATGAATGATATGGGCAAAGAATTGAACTCAGTGCTATTTCATCAGAATAAGTTAAAAAGGTAAAAAGTTGAAATGCCTAGAGCTGGCGCGTAGTCAAAAACTCCTCATTGCTATTATCACAAAACTTATTTTTCGAAAGATATATCATACATGCTCAGAAATATCGCTATAAGCACACGTGACTCTCATTTCAAATAATCCGTCTGTACTTGGATGTTCTAGTTGTTTGTTATAGGTATACATATGAATATATACAGATACAGTTTATCAACAATCATAGTAAATAAATGTGACGCTACTAAAAAGCTAAAAATAACTGTACATATAGTAATAAACAAACTTGAAAAATTCAATAAAAATGATGTCGGATATAAAATGCAGATTTCAGTGAAATGTAGTACTGGTTTGATTAGAATAGCTTTAAAATGTAGTTTCAGTTTTGTAGATCTATAGTTCAAAAAACCTTTCCCATAATTTTAAGTATGTCATTAGGTTGAAAAAATTATATATCAAGAATTCAATATACGTTTAACTACTTAAACCTGTAATGATTTAATTTCTTTTTCTTGAATTCATTGTTTACTGGGGTATATCATTTAGTACATACTAAGCTGAAGAGTACCTTGGAATCATAATCAGGAGGCTCCTTTTTAATCTTGCGATCGAGAGGCAAATCCCGCGTAAGATGGGTCGAGTGCGACTGTCCAGCCATGAGGAGGCTTTGTGCAGTACTGAAAGCCGACACCGTCTCACTTTCCTGGCAGTGCTCCAAACATCCCCTCGTCAGTCAGCGCTCCTGTCGCCTCGCACCATAAACACCCAATCCACTAGATGAATGTGTAAACACACTATTCCTCGCGTCTATCAAATTTTCCAATTTGTTGAAATTGTTTAACATATTTTAATTTTCTCATAGAAACTAGTTGACTTTTTATATATTTAATTTTCATTTAGATTTCTCAGCATTTTTGATAACTAATAACTAAAAGAAAATTCGATGTATTACCTTTTAAGCAAGAATATCATACAATACATGATAAATAAAATGTTCTATCTACAACACACCTAAGTCTAAACACGCCTACACATACGTTCATAAACTAAGAATAGTAACATACCAAGAAAAAGACAACACACTTACTAATCAAATTTTTCGGAGAATCCGTCTTCAGGAGAAAGAGAGTGGGAGACCAAGCACGCCGGAAACGCAACGGCAGGAAAACCCCTGTAATATATATATTATTATAAATATTGATAAAAGTATCGACCGTGGAATAAAAACAAAACTAAAGTTTACCGGGACTCGGTCAGTTCTTCAGGTTCAAATTAAACTCTCATTGCCAATGTTTCGGTTTTTGTTTAAAACCTTTCCCATAGGCAGAAGTATAAATTTTGAACAGAAAAACTAAGTATTACATTACAAATTATTTTATAAAGAAAACTAGTCTGTGGATTTCAACAACAACTGTAGTTTGAATGAACACGTGACCATCATGAACAATGACAGTTACTCGTAAGTGTCACGTGTTCATTCAAACTGCAGTTGTTGTTGAAATCCACAGACTATTTTTCTTTGTAAAATAATTTGTAATGTAATACTTAGTTTTTCTGTTTCAAAATTTATACTACTGCCTATGAAAAAGGTTTTAAATAAAGACCGAAACGTTGGCAATGAGAGTTTAATTTGAACCTGAAGAACTGACCGAGTCCCAATAAACTTTAGTTTTTTTTTTTAAATATTATTATATATATACTGAATTAACAGAAATAATACATATAAAAGAGAGCATAAAAACTGACAAGTACATTTCCAATGCATTGTCATCAGGAAGAAACATGTGAATAACTCCGCATACATAGAATTAAAGTTTCAACTAGATGATACCAAAAAAAGAGACTAACATTCACGATTCTCGATCATTTTGGCTTTGTTACCATCTTCAGGAGAGGTGAAAAAGAAGAGGAAACACAGGAGTGCAGACGTGAAAGCGTCCACAGACCGATAAAAGATCATATATATATATATATATATACGAGTTCGAGATTAACAAAGAGCAACACACAAAGTAGGGAAACACACTTACAGACTCAAATTTTCGGGTAATCCGTCTTCAGGAGAAAAGAGAATGGGAGACCAAGCACGTTGTAGGCGCAACGGCAAGACTTGCCGTTGCGCCTACAACGTGCTTGGTCTCCCATTCTCTTTTCTCCTGAAGACGGATTACCCGAAAATTTGAGTCTGTAAGTGTGTTTCCCTACTTTGTGTGTTGCTCTTTGTTAATCTCGAACTCGTATTGTGTCCAGTTTGGATCGTATTTCGTTTTATCAGTGAATATATATATATATATATATATATATATATATATATATTATATTATTGAAAATTAAACTAAACTTAGCTGATACCTGTTTCTTAACAAGTTTCTCATTTTTTCTAAATAACGATTTCGATATTTTGTCTACACAATAAATTACATCTCCTATAGTCGACGAGTTTCGTTTGATCAACATTCATCTTCAGGACGTGAATAACTTCTTTTTCTGGTTTATGAACATTCACGAATGTGAAACTTGTTCCTTCAAAACATGCCGACTATAGAAGATCTACTTTACTGTATAGACGAAATAAGGATAGCATTACTTAGTTAAATTGAGAAGTTTGTTAAGAAACAGGTATCAGCTAAGTTTAGCATCATTTTCAATAACGTATTAGTAAAGAACTGCTACCAAAATGTACAAATATATATAAAAAATATATTTGTAATATATATAAAATATATCAATATATCTATTATATATATAGAATATGTAATAGGGGACCAGGTTAGCTCAGTGGTTGATGTACTCGCCTCTGAACTGATAGGACCGGGGTTCGATCCCCACCTGGCTCTCGATTTATTCATGCAGGAGGTGAATAAATCTGAGCACGTCGTCCCTCGGAGAAAGGAGAAAGGAGGTCATGACAGACTTACAACTTCTTAGGTCCTAAAAATCCTTTTTTGACCTTTTTTTTATACAGACGTATAAAAACGTATACTTATACTACGTATACAGACATATGTATAAGTAGTTGGGTGGGTGTCCAAAAGTTTTTGAGCACCCTTCCGAACATACTGTTCTTGTATAATATTCTTATTTCACCAAAAATAGGCCTTGGTACGAATAATACACTAAAGATGACAACTATTTTATATTTTATTAGCAATATGAACAGTTTTTGGTCAATAATCATCTTCATAATGGCCGACTTACTTAACACAATAGTAAATCAAAGAATTCAGTTAAAAAAACTTTGGTCAACAAAATATAAAACTTTTTAATTCTTATACTCGACTGCTCTACGGGCATGAAGGGGCATGTTATCACATGCTTTCAAATTCAGTGAATAAGAACAAATATATAGAGATTACAATTAAAGTACAGTGCTACCTACCTCAAATTTCAAACTTAATCCGTTCCAGGTTGCTGATCGAGGTCTGATTTAATTTTTCCTCTAAGAAATAACCATGGAGATGTATATAACATTAATTTATAAATTTATAACGGCTTGACGCGAGCTGTTCGAAAGCTGAAATTCGGTCGAAAGTGAAGGCAAATTGTTTCTCAAAAATGTTGGTCAAGAGTCGAGTTGGGAAGAGCGCTGAGGCGTTCGAAAGCTGAGTCACCATTGTAGTAAGGAATGGATTTCAACTGTGTAATGCGAGAATAATTAGTGCATGTATAGGATCTGCCACAACTGAAATTGTGACCACTAGAAGTGTCCATAGGGAGGTGTTCTACAATGATTAATTGTGGATAACATCCTACTGTAAATAATCAATGTTATGATACCCATGGATGAGCAGGTACCATATGAACTTGTTATTTTAAGAAGATGGTACTTTCTTACTTTTTTTTTTTATTCTTTAAACCGATCCCCTAGCGGGTGATAACGTCAGCTGTTTACCGCCTTTTTGTTTGATCGGTGATTCAACAGATTCTAGATACAGTGGGAGTCCTAAATTTTGCCTAACTCAATTATATTTCGAGTAGGGATCTTTAACGAGTACCTGACATCGTACAGGCTCGGAACCGACGGCTTAATGTCCTCTACGAGGGACGACGTACTCAGATTAATTCACCTCCTGCGTGAATAAATCGAGGGCCAGGTGGAGATCGAACTCCGGACTACCAGCCCAGAGGCGAGTACGTTAACCACTGAGCTAACATGCCCCTTTAAGCTATGCCGCAAGATACCCAAATTATTGAAAAAAAAATAGTTTTTGCTGGATTTTGTAAGTAACCCTCATAATGAAGGTTATATTTCTTATTTATAAACACCCTAAAGTAGGATTATTATAATTTTACGTTTAATATAATTCATATGTTTAAGTTGATTCCTTATTTTTTTATGTTTAACTAATTACTGAGTATATATTTAATTTTTTTTTTAAAAACCATTCATGCGAGTAAATTTCAAATTCCAAGAAAACGCTGAACTCACAGCAAGTAGCCTGTCTATTCCTTGCTTTAGAATTTCACTAAATGAAAAGTGCTTTTCAAGATGACTTGCATCCTATTGTTTCCTACAACTTCGTGACCTAAACTCAAGGCTTCAATTCGTCAAAGTGTTAAGATTGCGCTGGTATAAGTAAAAACTGAAAGATAAGTTCTGTGCATTTGAGACCACTCTGCCCAACTCAGTCCTTCTATATGAGGTAAGAAGTTAAACCTGAAAAATTTTTCCCCTATGCCACAGATTCATATGATGTTTCCACAGAACCTTCATAGATTCACTCATAGAACATTTGTACAAAACTTTCCCAGATATCATTTGGACGGATACGAGTACTAAAAATTCTAAAAATAAGTATTATCTTATTCATTTTTAAAATTAAAGACAATATTTCGATGTATATTTAAATTAAACATTTTGTAACATTAGCTAAAACTTTATGCATTAATTTATTCAATGGGTCAGGCAAAATGATATGTCACATTTGTAGGTTTAATAAAAGGCAAATTAAGTAAAAAAAACAAAAAGTATTATTATTTTCGAAAACTACTTATAATACCATTTAGTATTGTTTTTTTTTTATAATGCAATCATATAATTGCCATTATAACAACGTTAAAGTGACTGTGAACTCTGATCATAGATGCTAGAGATTTTTCTCAAAACAAAATTGAATGGACACCGTTTAGTTTTAACAGGATGGGACAACAGTAATCATTTCTTGACATGCGATGGGGATTTTTAGTGAGATGTCTACTGGTTATTTGATCTCATTGCAGGGTTACTCCGGTTGGCTCATTCGTTCACCTGATTTAAAATCCGTGCGATTTTTTTTTCTCAGGAGATACCTCAAGTCAAAGGTATAGTTTGATTCATAAACATCCACCCTGACCTTTCGGCCAATAACATGACATGAGGCAACCAGATAAGTAAACAGTAACCGCCCCCCAGTCTATTGAACAATTTAAAGATGCACTTCGTCAAGTAATGACTGCCATTCCACATGAAATGAAATGAAATCACTTTCATGAATGCCTTCAAAGTATGTGGTGGTTAGAGGTGGTCCACTTTGGAGTAATCTAAAGTTGCTAAAGGGCAGCACGTTAAACTAGTCAGCTTGATTTGATTTTTGGTGGTAATATGGCCGAAAGGCTTAGGAACACATATAAAGTCAAAACAGGTTAGAGGTGGACAATAATGAATCCCATTTGACTGATTTAATTCTTAAAACCTAATGAAACAGAATAACATTATGTGTACTTGTCGAAAATATTATCACTTTTTTGTTTCTTTACTTCATTTGACTTTTATTAAATCTACAAATCTGTCACATCATTTTGTCTGACCCTGTATAAATTATCACTACCTATGAATCACTAGATAAATGAAAAATAATTCTATTCAAAAGTCTTTCTTTGGTTGCTTAGCTTTGGCTTTTATGGTTTTCAGAGTATTTTTCCGTTACATATCATTTTAACTTTAAAATTTCTTCAAATTTCTTGTATTATGTCTTCAGAAGAAGTATTCTGTTTGAATGGATTCTAATAAAATATTTCTTAATAAATCCAGACAAATCACACAAGTACAGCAAGTTATTCCATTTTCAGTTTTTATAGATATATTGCCATTTGTGGAAATCAAAATATCATAAAAAAATTTTCATGGCTTACTAATTTAAGAGTGATGTTTTTATAAAGTTTCATTGTTCTGTAGGTAGATTATTAACTTTCTGTTTACTTTTCCATTCATATAAATTTAGGAATCAAATATAAAAAAAAGAAAAAAGAATTCAGCTCATCTAGATAAAACATGTTATCTTTGGGTATAATTTTATCATAATGAGTCAAATGGTATGGCCTGCATCCTTCAGAAGATTTCAGAATCTTTGAGAAGTCATCCATTTTACATTCTATTCCAAACCCGACCTTTGCGGTTGTTGAAAAGATCTTAAGTTTCTTACAGGTTATTCTGCTGTTAGTTGCATAATAATGCCAAAATCTCAACACTCTTAATTTACTAATTTATGAGAAAAAAATGTTGTCTAAAAAAGTGATTTTTCCATTATGTAATATTGCCCAAAAACAATAGGGCTCGCCTACACTGTAGTGTACATTTTTCGGTAGCATATGCACAATTTTTCGGTAGCATGGATATATCAAGGAGTTTTTGCCCTGTACCGTGCAGATAAACCTTTCGAAGAACACTCACCCATCTAAACACACACACACACACACACACACACACACACACACACACACAACACACACACACACACACATACATACACACACTTACTAACATACATAATGTAAATAGACAATTTGAATTTTGTGCACCTGACACTGTGGAGACTGCAAATAATCCTTAAATTTACAATTTTATAACTTTTAGAATAAAGCTTAGAAGTAAGTCTGTATAGCCATAAGAAGTGAATTGCATGTAGTACAATTTGTGGAACATGCTGTTATTAAATAAATTCCCTCATGGCAGGGGTACTGCTCGTGGGGAAAACAAAACAAAAAAAAAGCACATACACATACACACACACGCACACATACACAATCAGAAACTAAGATATTAGTACAAAAAAGGACTTTGGGGACCTCAAAATACAAAAATTCGTAATATTAGAGCATGAAAAAGGTAACATACTATTTATATATTTATTACAATTGTTATTCTATCTTCTCAATCATTTGATGTCATTCCCTATGTGGCTTCAGTCGTGGTTGTATTTAATAAATCTAGCAATATCTAGATTTCAATGAGTGAAAACTTATGTAAATTTGCTCCTGAAACAGTTGAGATAATATTTTTTGATTTCTTATGTAAAAAAGTGCTTTTTTTATGCTTCTGTTATGCATAGTCATTCAACGCAACAAATAATATCACAGTAAGATATATCAATTACATCAAACCAAAGTACGTCCCTTCTTCCAGTTAAACCGAATGTAAATAATATAAAATTATAGTACGTTGAAATGAGTGAATTTGGTCTAAGATTTAGGATATTTGTCTCATAGGGCCTTACATACTTGTGTATCAATGTTAAAACCACAATAAGAAATGAGAAAAAAGACTAAGATCTTTCAACCGTAACAAGCTGTCTTTGTCAGAGTCAAAAACCCAACTAGATTGGGATTTGACTCTGACGAAAACCGCTTGTTACGGTTAAAAGATCTTAAGTCTTTTTTCTCATTTCTTATTGTGGTTTGAACATTGATTGTTATTTCACGTGTTTATTGTGTTATCTTGTTACACTTGTATATGTGTGCGTACATTATGACTCTCGTAAAGGCGATAAATAATATATTCATTATCACTACAACTTGTTGATTACACAACAAAACACACTGGTTTTGCATTCACCTTTGTGGGGAGATGGTTCTCAGGACAATTTTCATGCAATACTTTGTGTCCAATATTATTTTTTTTTTTTTGGATGAAACATTTGGATTGAGGTGATTCGCGGGATTCATTCATTGAGGACTCACGAATACTTTTTTACTGTGAAATACACTAGCAGTGAAAATGTTGCATACCTGCGCTCGGAATTCATTACTCTCTAGCGCCTGAAGGAGTGTTTGCAATTTTGGGGTATTTATTTATAACTCTTGAGAGAAATGAGCTACAATCTAAAGTCAAACAAAACATAGGAGAAGGAGTTTAGATTTCTAAACTTGTTTATTATTTCTAATTTGGGATTTAACTAGAATCTTATGGACGGGCATTAGAGAGTTAATACGAACTAAAAGATCTATAGAAGTATAAAGTAGAACATGAATGACAGATGTGAGTGTTGAATATAAAAGCTCTTCGACGATTTATAATTGAAAAAGGTGTAATAGGAGAGTTGGAGAGAAGAATGGAAGGTGAAGATTGCAACATGAGAACGGAAGGAGTGGGAAGACAGAAAGCGGATATCTGATAGTCATTAAGAGGGATATTGACAGTAAGACAATTACTTAGAAATGCTATGTAGTATCAACAGTTTACAATTTTATAGGACAAGTAATCAACCTAATCCAGCCAAAATCTGATAGTGTTGTTCATTAATTGTAACAATAAAAATCTGGAGTGTACTACACTCAACTAACTTTTCTGACTTTTAATGTTGGAAGATATCTAAAGCCTACACTTTGGCCAAAAGATTTGAATTATGGTTCAAATGTTATCATTATTATTTGTAATACTATCATGACTAATAATATATTAAATATCTAATACTTAGGTTAGATAAAGAAAGTTAATGGTAAACTAACTATTGCTAATAACTAAAGATTTGTTAAAGTTGATAACAGCCCCACATTAAATTACAATGATTGTCTTCAATATCAATATCAAAACAATAAAAAATGTCTGGTGGTACCTTGATGTTTCAATTGAATTAAACAGGTGAAATATTAGAAGTTTGTCATGAGGAATAACCTTCCTGCAACCGCCATTACCAATTAAAGTCAAAATGTAAACAAACAGGTTATACAGTTCCATAATTTATCCATTATGAAAAGATTTATAAATAAATAGTCTATAGACACCCCCCCCCCTCTCCAATGATCTCTGATCTAAATGAAAATATCACCACTGGCTTCCTCGGAAAAAGTTACATAAGACTGAATCAAAGAGTTTTTTGTAAGTTCCTTGTATAAATTTTCTATAAGGAAAACATGCACAAACACACATACTCTACAGAGTATGTTTAGAGTATGTATAGAGTATATTTAGAGTAGTTTAGAGTTTACTACTTTTTATGTTTAGAGATAACAACTAATAGTATTAAATGTTATTGATATAGCTTCTCGACCACTGATTTTTCAAGTTCCACAGAAGGGGTTCTTGAGGATTTTGATCATAAAAAATGCAACTCCTGATTATATGCTGACGTTTCGCCAAAAGTTGTTTGGCATTTTCAAGGTTAAAAAACAATTTATTAACGACATAAGTACAGCAAGACATTAGTGGATGTATTTGTCTTGCTCTACTTATGTCGTTAATAAATTGTTTTTTAGCCTTGAAAATACCAAACAACTTTTGGCGAGACTTCGGCATATAATCAGTAGTTGAATTTTTTATAACCAAAATCCTCAAGAACTCCTTCTGTGAAATTGAGGTATTCAATATTGTTCAAAATATTTCTACCAATTACAGATTACATGTATTGTTTGTTTTTAATACTGGTTTCAAACATCATAAATGTTTTAACTCTTCTAAGAGTTTATGATAAATGACATTAGGTGTTATGACTTTCTTTAGTACTGACTTTGAAAAAAAAGAACACTTTTTAAAAGAAATTTTTAAAAAACGACCCTCACGACTGCCAGACAAACTTCATACTACCAAGAATGAATGATATGAAATAAAAATTGTTCAAAATAAGTTATATACAAAATGCTTCATTTTTTAATGTATGCAAAACACTAATTTATCAAAAAAAATTAGCATTAGTACAAAACAGATGCTACTTCTACTTCTCTGGTTATTATAGATAACCTAGGGATATTATAGATGGGGATTGTATTAATATAGATTTATTATTTCTGAGAAATATGGACCAATGAGTATTGTGCTTTATTGTAATTCCTATCCCGTTATTGTTTAAAACATACTATTTTCCCCTGCCATTTAGATTATTGCAGAAACTTGAAGTTTAAATTAAACAATGTTTTTATTCGAGTGTTTTGAAGCATTATAATTCTAAATTGATAGATATCCTCGGACAGTTATTTTGAAAAATAAATACATTTTTTTTAAAAGAAACTTTTAAAAATGTCCTTCACGGCCGGAAGACAAACTTTATACTATCAAGAATGAATGATATGTTGAGCTTGCTGGATCGTTCTCCTTAATTTTATTAAACTGTATAGCAAAAAATAAATTATTTAACAAAAGTAACGTCTCTTTCAAAATAATAATAAAATAATTGAAAAATTCACATTTAAAAATAATCAAGTCCAAACTAATACATTATTTAGAATAAAATTTGTTAAAAAATGGAATTGAAATGTTTTAATCTTAATGAAGTTTAGAAAAATAACTACCTAATTCCAGTGTTGCATTCAATGCATATTAGATTACATGATTTTACGTTTGATTTTAATGATGTGATTACTAATATTATGTGATATCAATGTTACTAATGTTTTTGTTAGTTAAGACTGATTATCTGATTCCTTTTCGAAGTATTATAATTATGATAACATTTTCAATATAATTGAAAAAATCATTAATGAGTTTGATAAAGTTTTCCTATAAAATAAATTGATCAGAGAACACTCTACAATTTATATGTAACGTATTATGACGCTATAATTGTTTATTTTTTCGAAATTTAATGTTTTAATTTTTATAAAATATAATTAGTCAATACATTGTTTGCACACTTCTTTGTAGACTGTGGAAAATATAAAGGTGAGACAACTTTGAACGCACATTATACCGAAATTATAAATAACATTTTGTTTATTTGTAAAATGTACGTTCTACTATAAATTTATAAAACACATTAATGAATGAAACTTTATTGGTCATCTTGGATGGACATATATAAAAATAAGACCTCGATCGCACCTTGGCCGGCCGACTGTACCACAGGCATTTACTACCTCTCGACTTTTACTGTCCATTCTTAAATCTTAAACTTAGAAATTTTTTTACTGTTAAATAAATATTTGAAACTATACCTTTAGTGTTTATGATGGATGGCGACACAGTTTAGTGGTGCAACCAGAATTACAAGTCTTTACGACCGGTAGTGCTGCTATCTCTCCCCAGTAACTACAACTATCGTATTATAAAAGTCACATATGTATATAATACTTCCTTTTTTGGGATAGACATTCTCGAGGGAGAAATTAAAACTCATTTGTGAAACCAATATTACAATTTATAACAGCTTTATAAAATAGGTATTTATATCCGTGATTTTGGAAGGTAACGTTAGTCCCATTGATGATGCAGCCACTGCGAAACCGGTCGGGCAACTTCAGCAGCGATAGACGAGGTATGACGGTTGATAATAATATCTTTATATATATATATATATATATATATATATACAAAACAAAATTTTATCGGGACTCGGTCAGTTCTTCAGGTTCAAATTAAACTCTCATTGCCAACGTTTCGGTTTTTATTTAAAACCTTTTTCATAGGCTGAAGTATACATTTTGAAACAGAAAAACTAAGTATTACATTACAAATTATTTTACAAAGAAAAATAGTAAGTGGATTTCAACAACAACTGTAGTTTGAATAAACACGTGACACTGAACAGTTCAATGTCATGTGTTCATTCAAAAAACAGTTGTTGTTAAAATCTACATACTATTTTTCTTTGTAAAATAATCTGAAATGTAATACTTAGTTTTTCTGTTTCATAATTTATACTTCTGCCTATGAAAAAAGTTTTAAATAAAGACCGAAACGTTGTCAATGAGAGTTTAATTTGAACCTGAAGAACTGACCGAGTCCCGATAAACTTTAGTTTTGTTTCTATTCCACGGTCGATACTTTTATCAATATATATATATATATATGCCTACATGACTAGCAACAAATATTTTTTTAATTGTAGGGTAAAAAGCTAATGAAATAGTCTCCACATATAGAAATTAAATAGTAAAAACAACGCGTTTCGAATGTGTAGTGTTCTTCTTCAGGCATTAACTTAAAATATACAATGTCATCAGAGAGGTATCTATAGTATAAAGTAAATGACACAAAATAAAATAAGGAATAGAGTACGAGTTTCATTAGATTTTTACCCTACAATGAGTAAATACCATATAATAACTCATTGCACTACCTTAGAAATATTTTTGTAAAATTTAGATAAATGAAATAGTACCTAAATTAATAAATTGCCACAGAAAAGGGCTTTTGCCCTTTAGTGAAAGAAACATGCCTCAAGAAAGTACTGCTAGAATACAGTAGTATATAATTATAATTAGTATATCATTAGAAGTGGTATATAATTATATCTGCAGTAATCGATTTAACCTATTTGTAATAAACATCTGTTGATGTAAACTAAATATGTACCAGCTATTTTGATTTCATTAATAATTATTTCATAAATGTAAAATATTTGGATTAAACATTGTTTTCTAATTTCTATTATGAACTAACTGATCTACCCTATGTTGCCTGGGAAAAAAATTAATTCCAACTCTAATAATAAATTAGAGGTCTTTTTTCCAGATAAATGAAATTAATACTAAAACTTATTATAAATTTGCATATATTTTTTAAAAATTAAAACGAAGGTATAGGATATTAATTTATCATCAAAATCAAAATTACATCATTAATTTTCTCTATGAAATTTAAATCAGTTTCAGTTATAAAATACCCTTTAACTTCTTACAGCAATACAAAGAGAAACAAACTGAGAAGCAAAATATATTTATACATATATATTGTATAATTAGGGAGCAGATTTTCATTCATACAAATTTCTTTAAACACTTTTTGCACCTTTGTTTTAGTTTCTTTTCTTATTAACTTTTCTAATTTTCTAATTAGTGTTTCGATGTTTTCTCGGATATGAAATAATAACTGTCCAAAAGTTTTATCTTTAAAATTCATTGTTCAGAATATACTTTTTTTAATAATTCACCGACGTTTCAGTCTCCATGGACCATCTTCAGGGTATTTTTTTTATAAAAATTTAACAGACTAAGGCTAGGAATTTAAAACTCTATATAAAGTAAGATTAAAAACTATACAAAAAACAATAACACAGTCGACAATCATAATGGTTACATAAATAAGGAAGGTTACGATAAGGCTATGCTCACTCAATTGAAACAGTTTAAACTAGATATTTGTCCCTAAGGCTAAGCCTAATTTCAATTATCTTCTGCATTCCTGCACGCTGACTCTTCTACATGTAGCTTCAAAATTCTTGTAAAACTTGTAAGTTGGCCATATATATTGAGACATATACATCGGTGTATGATGGCAGCGGGTCTTCTCTCAAACAAGTATTATTGAAGTTGGCAGCAGCTTCTGCGTTGACCAATTTCTTACTGATGTTGTCTAGTTTCCTTACTAGTTTGCGGTAACTTTCTGGTATTTTCCATAGGAGTTCTGGTAACGACATGAAAGAAATATAAGGTAGAACGCTAAACACTTAAAACTTTAATCTAAAACACAAGCTTTCGGCTCACATTAGCCATCATCAGGTGTTTTGTTTACCATTTTAGTTTATCGTTTTTTACCTGATGATGGCTAATGTGAGCCAAAAGCTTGTGTTTTAGATTAAAGTTTTTAAATTAAAGTTTTAAAGTGTTTAGCGTTCTACCTTATATTTCTTTCATGTCGTTACCAGAACTCCTATGAAAAATACCTGAAAGTTACCGCAAACTAATGAGGAAACTAGACAACATCAACTAGAAATTGGTCGACGCAGAAGCTGCTGCCAACTACAATTATATATATATATATATATATATATATATATATATAAAAAATTTTTTTATAGAATTTTTTATGATTTTAGTGAAATTTAATTTCCTTAGTTCCTTTTTGTGTTCTTTGAGTGAACAGTGTTTCGGTTTACATGTAATTGTAATCAGTTAGTCTAGTCCAAGTTTTTGACCAGTTAAGATGTTAGTTCACTAACTATCTATTGTTACTTCATTTTATATAATGTAAATTTCATCATTTTTCTAATTCAAAAATTCTGACTTCTGTAAGTTCATAAAAATGTTTATTGCTTTTCTATTACTTCTACTTGTATATATATTTTTGTTTTTTCACAACTGTAATATTCCATTTTGATGTTAGTTATATGTTGATGTTTATATATGATTTCTTGTCATCCTTTGTTTGTAGGCCTATGAAAAAGGTTTTAAATAAAACCGAAACGTCGGCATTGAGAGTTTGATTTTGATCCTGGAAAATTGACCGAATCCCGATTACATTATACACCTATATATATATATATATATATATATATATATATAAATTTAAATTACACAAAGCACGACACAGAAAAGAGAATACAAAGAAAACTTACAGAATTCAATATTTCGAACTGTTGTTCGTCATCAGGAGAGTAGACTAGTAGAGAGGACGAAGTGAGAGAGATCTCCCCACGTCGAAGAACGGAGCGCGAATGAAGAAATAAAGAGTCAACCGAAGAGAGCAGCACTAGCGTAAAAAAGGAACTAGGCACTAAACGTCGGAGAACGGAGAAAGCAAAAACAATAGATAAAATTATGAAATTAAAAATTATAAATTAAAAATTATAAAAAAGGAAATAATAAAAAAAATAAATAAATAAAATAAAAAATATATATAATAAAAAAAGGGGGAAAAAATATATAATAATAAAATAATAAAAAAATATATATATATGAATATGAATATATAAGTTAAAAATAAAAGGAAAAACAAATAAAAGTTAACGCTTCTGATTTAAACCGGGATCTGATCTGGCCCCCAATAACCATAATATATATATAATATAACCATATATATATATATATTTGTGAATTTTGGTAGCAGTCCTTCTTTTAAGCACATATTAATAAAAACGTAACCATAGTTGGCAGGAACTTGCTTCTTTATAAGTTTCTCTATCTTCCTAAATAAGGATTTCGTTGTTGTATCTAAACTATATAACAAACTTCCTACACAGTTAATAGTCAACATGATTCAACTCTTTCATAGAGCCATCTTCAGGACGAGAATAATTCTCAATAACTTTTCCCTTTATATAAGCAAAGTAGAGTCAATTAGAGGGATTAAGGTTGTTTGTTCAAAGCTGGGGGGTGAGTGACCTAAGGGGTCGCTGTCATTACCTGGGCCGCGTCTATTTGGCCTTGTATTTCAAATAGCTTAAGGCTCCTATGGCTGTTTTCTAATTGAATGTTGATATGAGGTTTCATTTTTTGTATACATACAGCCTCAATAATTTTAAGTCTCTGTTGATCTCCTTCTCTTTAATTATTTTAGTGCCTGCCACAATAATGTCCCTTGTCAATTTTGTTTTGTGAAGTTGCTCCATGTGTTCAAGTTCACAACTGAAACACAACGGCAGGAAAACCGTTTCCGGCGTGCTTGATCGCACTTTCTATTTTCTCCTGAAGATGGATCATCCGAAAATATAAGTGAATTTAAGTATATAGATTTTTGAAGAAATGAGGTGAACTCTACGATCCTCATAAACCATATTTCACGTGATTTGAAGCAGGTTAAAAAAAAAACCCTGATGAAAATCAAAATACAGTAGCTAGTTCCAAAGAAAAAAGAAGTTATATAAGATCTATATGTTTCTTTGTACCTAAATATCTCCAATTTTATTTCTAGAGCGGACAGACAGACAGACTTTTTATTTTATATACACAAAAGAATTGATATTGTGATTGTTTAATATTGTTTTTTGGTTCCAGATTATAATTAAATGAAATTATGAAGTTTCTGATACTCATATGCATATTTAATGGACTACAATTCATAAGTATGGAAAATGATACTTTATTCAGAATTACTTTAGAGACAGATCTGAATAACTATGTTGTAAGTTCAATACATTATATGTACAAATTTGACATAAGAGTAAATTATATACCTTGTTTAAAACTAGATTTTTATTTATAAATCGTATTTATTCAGAATGAATTATTTATTTCAAAGAAACTAAAAAGTAAACTAAGCGAACTACCACTGTATGAAATATAAGTGCTTCAAGACAACAGTAACCAAGTTAATAGTTAGAAATTACAGTTGATCAGAAGTGTTTGTTTGTTTTCAATGCCCACACTTATGAGGGTTTCTCCTTTTAGTGTTGATCTAGGAGCAGAGATGGTTGTTCATTTATTATTTGCCATCGTATTTTAGTAATGGGTGAGACACATTACCTGTTGATTCTACATTGAGAGTCCTAAATTTTGCTTGTATATTTAGAGTAGGGATCATTAACGAGTACCTGACATCGTACAGGCTCGGGACCGACGGTTTTAACGTCCTTTCCGAGGGGCGAAGTTCTCATATTTATTCACCTCAAAGTAAATAAATCAAGGTGCCATGTGGGGATTGAATCACGGACCTTCCAGTCCAGAGGAGCACACGTTAACCACTGAGCTAACCTGACTCCCAGTTGATCAAAGGTAATGATTGAACATATAAATACCGATCTCTTACCCAACTTCAACTTCTGTAATTTCTTTAAACTAGTCACTACATTAACAATTTAGGCAATAAAAATATTTTTTTTTCAAAATTATATACATTTTATTTGAATTTCACTTAGTTTTTACATTTTTTTTTGTAGAAGAATTTGGATAATTCTCTTGAAACTTTGCTGGTAGCAGTGTCTCCCTTTGAGAGAGAAGAAATATTTAAGAAAAATCTCCTATTCATTGAAAATCACAACAGGGAAAGTGATCACCTGTTTACTCTGAATTTGAATGAATTTGCAAATATGGTAAGTGTTCAAAAATTCCTCATTTTATTGTGTGTACGCAGCTCCTGCTGTCGGCCTATTTACAGAGGTAATGTATCCATGCGTGGTACATTCGGTAAGGTAATGTTTCCATCTAAACCTGTCAGTACATACCAATCTTTCAGCAGATTCTAAATTAGCTAGATTCGAATTTTGTCGGTATAGAAGAAATGATCTGAGTTTTAGTAATTTCTTCCAAGTGATGAGAGAGTCATGTATATAAATTTACTTTTGGTTTATCACATACATATATGTCTAACATAAATATGGAGAGAATAATTATGAGATATTGGTTATCTTAGCAGGGTTTTTTTTTAGCAGCAACAGCTCACAAAAACACTTCTCTGAATGGAGATGTTGTTAGCCCTGAGCAGGAGGAAGATGACTAGATTTAGTAAATATATAACTAACTAGCAAACATTCCCGTCTTTGACGGAATCAAAAATTCGATGATAAATAGTATTTCAAAATATCATTAGATTCGGTTTCCCTATTGTATGAAACGTAAAGATAACTTGAAATGAGCCAGTTGTAAGCAACATACAGACAAAACCTTTCTTTTATTTATACAGATTGCCATGATCTCAGAGAATTTCATTTATTACAACATATATAAATCACTAGCAATAACTGTAAACATTACAGTTAATTATTATAATTAACATATAATTATTATAATTAGTTAATCATTATAATTAATAATGATAATAAGGTATATTATCCACTTATCAAAACATGATGTCACGATAATAACTTGATATGATCCTACCAGAACTATCATATTTTCTGTATTTGAGATATCACCTGGGGACCCCTTGTCCTATAGATTTGTAGAGCTTCTATAAGAATTATTTCTTTTAGTAAACCTAGTAAGACATTTAAAAGAGAAAAAAAGTTTAGTTTGTTCTAAACGGTATTTATAATTGTATATTTAGAAAAAGGATAAACCATATGTAGGAATGAGGCCAGTGAATGCTTATGTATGCTAAATGGCAAAACTAAACACATTTCAAATGTTACTGTTCATTTAAACTCCTATAATATGAGTATATAAGTTTTGTAATATAAACTTCTTCCTTACTGAAAATTCCATATTATGAAATACATAGTTAAATTGTCTACACTTTAATGAAGTGGAGAAACAGTATATTCATTAATTTGTTTGATTTTCTTCCAAAAACATCCTGTTTTGTCAAACTGTAGTTGGAAGGAATATAGTCACACAAGCATAATAATAATAATAATAATAATAATAATGGTATACGTTCATATTGAAATCATGTTTGTTCATAGCAAAAAAAAAGGAAAGATGAAATTGAAAGAGAAAACAAAGTTTAACCTATCCTTTTTTGGTGAACTAAAAAGAAGAAAGAGATAACCTGCCTAGTTTAATACATAAAAGTATAAAAACATTTACTAATATTATTAGATGACAACTCAGAGACATCGGGTTGAATAATTGTATACTTTGATCAAAATCATAGTAAAAAAAACATCATTTCACTAATCTACACACATTGTCATAAAAAAATATGTTAAAACGGTTTCAAAGAGTCTCAAAGTATAAAAATCCGTTAAAATTTCCAAATAAATGTAAAGATTAGTAATTTAATTTATTTGAAGGAAAAAATGAACAATAATGCGCACTAATTAAACATTTTATTCCTGTCGATGGAGGTTAAAAGTCATTACATTAGATGACTGTTATAATATTCTATAAATTAGCATGACTATTTTTAGAAACCATAATGAATTCAACTCTATTAAAATCGAAACAACTATAATAATGAAACAATAATAAATTTCTAAATCAAAAGGTGCATAATTCATTAAATACCAACAAATTCTAAAATTTCTTAATTTAATACAATATTCTGTTTAAATTCCTCTAACACAAATTATTTCTCCTAGAGATACTAATTTATTATTAATAATTTTATTATTAGTTTATTATTAATGTTATAGATAACGAATAAATTAAATTTAGTTGACATATGATATTTAAAATGATGGAGTGCGTTATAATTTAAAAGAAAATACTGTTACAATAGGATGTTAACCTAATATTGAAGCGGCCATATTGATTGAAAACAGTCATTAAGTATTAGCTCATTATTTTACCTTTTAATTATTATTAACAAATGAAATATGAATAATAACTACGTAAATAATTGGGGACACATTAATACTTACTGATTGAGTGATAGTTGAAGGCAATAATGCCTTTTTAAAGATTAATTATTTAAATTATCGAGCAATTAAAAAAGACAAAACCGACGCGTAATTGTTAACTAGTGAATAGTGACTCGCCATACCATGTAACCCAATGCCATCACAATTGTTTCACTGACAGGTTTACATAAATACTTTTATACTTTTCAAGTTATGTTTTTAATATAAAAAAAAATAATAATAGTATACAGTCGACATTGATACAATTAATTATTATCAAACTCAGAATTATTTTTATGTGACTAGACACATATTTTTGGTCTGAATAAAAATATAATCATTTGTTAAAGCCTTTAGAAAAATGTATATAATTTGTGAAGTGATATCTATGGCTCCAGGCGAGAGTGATCTTCCAAAGAAGTTCGAATTTCAAAAAAATCTGCCTTCTCGAATCAGACTAACACTTACTTAAAATTTTAACAAAATTGAAATAGTTTTGAAGGTCTGGTCCGTTTTTCTGTTACATAATCCCCGTTGATCATGCTGTTTTCAGACATGCATAAAAAAAATTACCTTTAATGTGTTGACGGAATCATATATTTTGCTGTTTCCATAAATATAACTGAATACATTTAAATTACACTGATGCACACACATTTAACGACACATTTTCTGATAATGGTTCAACAATTGTTTAGTATGTCACTTAAAAGACCTTTGATTACTTTAGTGTTGCTTTTTAAATATGATGTATTTTCAATACATTCAATTCTAAATTCAGGTCTTAACTATAGAAGTCATAGAACATTAAGCCTGATGATTTGCAATACTACTTCTGAATAATATCAACAGTATTAAAAAAAAAAATGAATTCTTGTTATTTTTTTATTTGCTTTACAGTTTTTGCGTTTGATGTACAAATTATTCCAAGTAATTTGAGAAGTTACCTTGTTGATAACTACCTGGATTTAAGCTTAAATTCAAACTAATGAGAGAAAAAATTTACTTACTCTAAATATTAACACAAATTTGAACATGAATAAATATAACCATAATATAATTGTATTACAATCATAATTTTCATCAATCAACATTAGTATAAAGTTATATATTTAGTTTTATTTAGTATATCTGATTTTAATGGTAATTTTCAAACAAATTGACTTATTGACTTATTTTAGACATAATTGACTTATGTTAAATTTGTTTTTAACATCCTTATTTCAAATTTATTGGCTGTACAATCAGTTAGTATTTATATTTACTATTATGGGAAAAATTAACCTTTTTCTGCATCCAGTCATTAGACAGGGACGTGTGGTTTGGACTTAAGGAAAACAGAGCTCGTTTTCTTGAGAGGAGGAATAAATTCGAAAGCAATTCATTTGTTTTAGCCCTGAATATGTAAAAAAAATTCGTGTGCCCGGATCAAGAAAAGTAAGAAAAATAAACTAAGAATAAGTAAAGAACGAAGAAAAAACATAGCAAACAACAAAACACTATTCAAATAAATAGTAAGAGGAAAGAGAACCAAAAGTAATTCATATCAACAAATACCTTGTTCAATAAAAATATTAATCTAAAATATATTAACAAAAATGAACATACATTAAGTTAATTAAATAATAAATTAAAAGCCCAGTAGAGAAACAATAAAACAATATAACATGCGATTCATTTTAGTTACCTGTAATAGATTGCAGATTTGTGACAAGTTCTCTCTGATAGCAAGATTTCACACTACGACTTCCATTGGAGGCAATTTGGCTACTTAACGTAAATAGTATGCCAGGTCTAAAGTTGAAAAGATGATAGCTGTATTTCTTTTTAAGTGTTAGAGCTTATAACATTGAATGATATATCATTTTATTGTTTCTTGATTGATTTTGAATTTATCTTTTATTTAACTTAATATTTATTTATTTTGAATATATTTTTTAATATAATATTTTTACTAATCATTCATTTATTTTCTCTTTCCTTTAATTGTTAATTTCATAATAATTTATTGTTTATAAATATTTTTTCCCCAGTTCTGCATTTCTTTTTAGTTTATTTTTCTTACTTCTCTTGAACCGGGCAAAAATGTCACAACACTGTTGGTTTCAACTGTTGCTTCAGGAGAGTGTTCGCTATCCCACTTTCTTCTCTCCTGATGATTCAAGCTGGAAATTAGAGACTGTGAATGAATGTACTTATAACAATCAACGTTTAAACCACAATAAGAAATGATAAAAAAAGTCTAAGATCTTCCGGCTGTAAAATGGTTGGAAGATCTTAGTCTTATTTCTTATTGTGGTTTGAACGTTTATATATATGTGTGTTGTTTTTAGTTTTTTTTTAATTTCGTATCAATGTAACTTTTTATTAGACCCAAGATGAAATCGCAAAGTACCACGGTCTTCTTTCTGCTGAAAATGATTTAGAAGCTCCTCTTCAGAAGCCTGAAACCGGGTTTCTTCGAGCCTCCCATGAGTTGTCTCAGCTCGACTGGAGAGATAGCGGATGTATATCCAATGTAAAAAACCAGGCAAAGTGCGGAAGTTGTTGGGCATTCACAGCCGTAAGTAGTGAGAAAATACCATTCCTACTATTGAGATTAATAAATTACTTGTTTACTTAAAAAATTCTAGTACACTTACATTATAGAGATAAATTACTGCTATCATGTAACCAAATATACCAAATAAAACTTGTTTTTAATAATCTATGAATCTTGCAACAGGTTTTATTAAGAACCTTCCCGAACTTTCTACTGTAATGGAAATTAGAAATTTAATGATTAGCCGTATCAACATTAATAAAACAATGCTGATATGTTGTGATTATCATCAAGTTACAAGTTATTTTATCTAATATTTTTTTAAGGAACTAAAAGTTAGTTTTATTACTCTTGTCATTATTAAAAAACTTATTTGTTATTATTATAAGCTTTCAGTTATGAGTTTTAAAACTAAATAAATCAAAAATTGAAATTTTAGTAACTAATTTAAATTGAAACCTTAATAGTGCAACAATAATAACAAGAAAATTGAAAAGTAGAATTATTCTTTTATTTTAATTTACTTTTAAGTTGGAATTGTTTAACTTTATATATATTTTTTATATAAACTTGAAAGTATATGGTAGGTGCTGTCTTGTCAGCGTACTAAAGTAGTAAATTAAGTGCATTATTATAATGATTCTCTTATAATCAATCAATATAGAATCTTTAAAATTATTTTTCTTACGTGGTAAATATTGTATTCGTTAATACTCTGTCTTTAATCAGATAATGCAACTCTTCAGTCTGTAAAAAGAAATTAACTTCTATACAATCATTGAATGTGATGTTTGAAAATTCGTAAATATATTTAAATATCTATATAACGATAAATGTATAAGTTGGCAGCAGATCTTCATCCTAGCATACATTGTTGAAGAGCAGAGCGATTCTTCATTCACGACTTTTTTAAGTACCTATCAGATTCTGCATTCAGAATATTAGCTACTTAGAAAAGTCGTGAATACAGAATCTGCTCTGCTCTTCTACAATGTATAACAATAAACATGTACATTTATAATATTAGTTATCATAGCACATGTTGGCTTGATTAGTTCTTTTATATCTCGAAGTATGTAATATGATAGATACTACATGTGTTAATTGTATTCTAATAATATGAAATATATAAGGTGTTCAATTGAATATAAAAAATAAAAGGTCCTCCGATCCTAGAAATTATTTTCTATCTAACCAAGAAAAGTTAATTCATAAATGAAATAACATTAAGCTACACCAAGGTTTTCAATAGTACATTTTTAACTCATAAGGTTTTAATTTAACTTCTTATTGGTGGTAGAATTTGTAATACTAGCATGTTGTACCGTCCAGGTGGCTTTTAGATTTTTAATCTCTCCATTTTCAGTCTTATTTATGTACCAAGACGCCCCATAATGAGTCCCTGATGGGCCAAATAAACTATCATTGCAACCCCTGATCCCGGGGTAACGGGAATTCCCTCCTCGGAGGGGGACGACCCAACTCCTAAGAGTCTTATGGTAGTCCATAAACTGTGAGCATTAGGTTGTCTACAGTGATGGGATTCAACCGGTTCGTGTGAACCGGTGCTTAAAATATTATGAGTTTGGCGAACTGGTTGTTAAAATTACGTAAACCCCTATTCAAACCTGTATTAATTAGCCCACTATCACACTCCACAAGTGTCGCGTGACTCACGTAACTTGTGCATGTATGACAACGTAATGTGCGCATGTATATAGCCTACATATAACTAAACAATTTAGTTTCCGAACTCATAATATTTTAAGCACCGGTTCGCACAACCGGTTCTTAAAAAAATTGAATCCCACCACTGTTGTGCTGGTCAATAATAATTAATATTGCTTACACTAAATTTTGATAACGATTTTATGAATGCTATTTCAATATTGATTGCTTTGTAAATTATAATAAATAGATGAACAATATAGTATTAATTTATTGATGAATAATTCAATTTGTTGTTTTTTTTGACAGGTAGGTAATGTGGAAGCCATTCGTTGTGTTCTCACTGGGCAAAGGATTATTAACTTAAGTGAACAGTCCTTGGTGGACTGCTCGTCTGAATATGGAAACAAAGGGTGCATAGGCGGATTAATGAGTTACGCTTTCAAGTATATGACAGAAGAGGGAAACCACTATGAACTCCACTACCCCTACAGGGGATATGTAAGTAAAGTAATAACTATTTATTATTGTCGTAATATGAGATTTACTGTTGAACTCAAGTGCGCAATATATGTTGTCAAGAGAAAAGGAAAATGATAATTAGAAGTAGTAGTAATACTGTCCGTCATAACTCGTAAAGTCTCAGAAAAGCTCGACCGGTTTCGGGTCCGTCCTGATCCCATCTTTAAGAGCAACTAACTCTTAGAGATGTTCTTCAAGAGCAACTAACTCTTAGATGTGTTCTTCAAGAGCAACTAACTCTTAGAGATGTTCTTCAAGAGCAACTAACTCTTAGAGATGTTCTTCAAGAGCAACTAACTCTTAGAGATGTTCTTCAAGAGCAACTAACTCTTAGAGATGTTCTTCAAGAGCAACTAACTCTTAGAGATGTTCTTCAAAAGCAACTAACTCTTAGAGATGCTCTTCAAGAGCAACTAGTTGCTCTTGAAGATGGCATCCAGACGGACCTGAAACCGGTCGAGCTTTTCTGAGACTTTACGAGGTATGACAGACAGTATTACTACTAATTCTAATATTACTAACCTCAGTGGAACTAACCCATTAACTATATTTAAAATGATAATTGTTGTTACACTCTTCGATTGAAATGAGAACAGTAACAAATCTTTCATTCAACTACAAACTCATCTAGCTCGTAATTATCAAATAAAAGGAAATGTGAGTGTAGTTATTTGAAATTATACGAGTGTTCATTACAAAAAAATCGATTTTCACTGTTCAAATTCAAATTGAAAAAAATATTTAATAGATTTAAAAATAAGCTTATTACTATATTACTTCTATGAGTAATGTCTTCTAATTAATCGCTATTACTTATTACACGGTTTATTGTCAATTGTAAGTGATATTAAAAAGAAGTCATAACTGTAAAATTTAAAACCCAGTTCATATGTTAAAAATATTGTTAAGATCCTGGATACGAATAAGTAACAAATTTATAGAGAGATTCGTTGGAATCCCTTACAACACGAATTACAATGTCAAACTAAATAGCAATTATTTTCAACTGTTAACATTAAAAATGCCCCTCGTTCAGATAGACTAGTTAATATAGAGAGTCTTGTAGTGTGAGTTTGAAACTGCCATTTGACTGATGAAGGGCTGTGCAGTCTTATAAACATTTTATGCACTACATTTTCATAAATTCATTTGGTTTGAATGAATATTTCATTCATTAAATATCATTTAATGATATTTAAGTATCATTCCCTCTGTTAAGTATCATTCTGACAGCCTTCTGATCCATATATATTCTGATAGATGATTCATGCATATCCATTTAGCATATACATACATTTAGATCAGTGTTTCTCAAACTTTTTTTTTACTGTCGCCCCCTTATGACACTATTTGATTTGCCACTGATCCCTAAAGAATTTAATTGTATAATATTCAAAATTCATTAAAACGAGACTGACACTCCAGGCGGCTAAGTCTCGTAGTGAGAAGATTAGACGCCATCTTATTCGCTGATTTAAGCGAATAAATCTATTATTTACCTGTATCATTGTTACAAATATAGTTAAAAATTTTGTGTTTACTCAAAAATTAATAATTAAATTAACATAAATGAAATTTCTGTTTATAATCTAAAAGTTTGAATTGATTTGGTGTAATAAATGATTTTGGTGACTGTTTTGTTGATAGGAAGACCAGTGTTATAGTCATGAGCGTTCCATAGCTTACAAGATCAAAGGATGGTACAAAGTAGAGCCGAATGAAGATGCTATAGTTGAAGCACTCTCAAGAGGCCCTGTATCAATAGCTATGACCACTCTGCAGAATTCCTTCCTCTTCTATTCCAATGGTAGTCAGACCCCAAAGCATTACAATAAATAAACAATGTTACTAAGCTATTTAGGGAAGAGAAATATTGTCACCCTGAGAGAGATATTTCCAACTGAACTGAGTCAGTTGGGTTTTTGACTCTGACGAAGACCGCTTGTTACGGTTAAAAGATCTTAGTCTTTTTTCCCCATTTTATATTGTGGTTTGATATATGTACATATATATACAAAACTAAAGTTTTTCGGGACTCGGTCAGTTCTTCAGGTTCAAATTAAACTCTCATTGACAACGTTTCGGTCTTTATTTAAAAACCTTGTTCATAGGCCTACAAAAACAGAGGAAATATAAGAAATAATACAATCATTCAAAAATCAAACATACAGAAAAGTGAAATTAGTTACAATTAAGAAATTACAATAGAATTGTAATTTCTTAATTGTAACTAATTACACTACCGTAATTAGTATGGAATTAAGAGAATGGGCGACCAAGCACTTGGTGCTTGGTCATCCGAAAATTTGAGTTCATAAGTGTGTCTCCTTCTCTGTGTGTTGCTTTTCTTCGTTTTTTAGCTGATTTGCGTCCAGTTTGGATCGTTTTTTGAGTGAAATATATATATATATATATATACACTTTTTCGTTGGAAATACGATCCAAAACGGACAAATATAGTTCAATATAGACAAAGAAACATAGAGGAATCAAAAGAACACACTTACACACTGTTGGTCTCCAACCGTCTCTGAACCAGTGCGCTTGGTTTCCCTCTCTTATCTCTCCTGAAGACGGTTCAAACCGAAAATTAGGTTACCGGACTGTAAGTGTGTTCTTTTGATTTCTCTATGTTTCTTTGTCTATATTGAACTATATATATATATATATATATATATATGTTATTCCTTAACTTATATGTATGTTTATATAATTTTTAATTTTTTTTTATTATTATTATTATTTTCTTTTTTATAATTTATAATTTTATCTATTGTTTTTGCCTTTTCCGTTCTCCGACGTTTAGTGCCTAGCTCCTTTTTTACGCTAGTGCTGCTCTCATCGGTTGACTCTTTATTGCTTCATTCGCGCTCTATCTTCATTCTTAAGTCTCTATGAAGAGTGTAATTTCTGACATAACAAGGGTCATTAGTGATAGCTAGGAGCATTTTGGATTGCAATAACTGTATTTTATGAATATTTGAAGGTTTTTCACAATTCTATAATTCAAGTAACTCCAGATCGGTCTGAGTAATGTTTTGTATAACAGCACTTTGTTGTGGACCGTCAATTATGAGTCTTTCCCTAGAAGTCTATACAGTAACAAGAATCGTTTTAGGTGAAATCTTTTCAGTCTGGTATGAGGATTCCAGGTTAGTCGTTTGTCAATGAAGAGCCCCAAGTACCTGACAACATATGCAGTTGGAAGGATAGCGCTATTCATTGATATTGGGACATTATTATTATTATTTGAGAGTGACTATTCCACTGCGTCTAAAAACTATTGTACTTCTTTCCTTCTGTACTAAAATACCCCAGCAGTTAGCTTCAACGCCTCCAAGAAGCTCAGCACTTTTGCTGGTTCCAGCGGTAAAAGTTTTTCTATAGTTTTGTTGAGTGTCCTGAAGCATCTACCTCTGTGCAGCAAAGTTACCTTACATTCAGTCAGCAGATGCAAGTGTGTTTCTTCCTCTTCTTTGCAGAATCTGCATAAACCATCATTGATAATGTCCATTCTGGCTCCCTACGTTTCGGGAGAAAGTAACTTCCTTTCTCCTTCTTCGGGTCCTTAGGTGAACTTGTGGGAGGTTGGCTCCCAATAGTTAGCGCTTTTGGACCCTCTGCTCTTCCGGAGGATAGTTTTTCCTTACAGGGGAAAATCCCTGTATCTCTATCGGTGGTATTTTGTCCGCTCCAGCAGAGCACCGCATACCGGAATAAGGCTATTTACTCAAGGGTGTCGCCTGGTACCCTTGAGGCTCCATTCATAATACAGTAACCCCTGTATCATCTATCCTTTGGCACGGATCGCATAACACCTTAGATTGGGGCTGAGATAAAAGGAGGGGATTTTGGGATTAGGAAGGTTGTGAAAAGAAGGCGGTCAGGCCCAGTACCTAATCACCATCTCCTCTTTCGTTTGTCCCTGAATATAGCAGGTTAACAGGGTAGCCTCGTGAAGGCCGAAAGTCAGAGTTGAGTATTAGAGGTGCTTAATTACTCCATTACTACCGGGACATAGTACTTTTTTAATGGTGAAGTTGCATGAGAACTTTACTTTATTTATATTAATATCTAAGTGCCACTTTTTAGCCAGGCTTCAATGTTCTGTAGGTGTTCTTGGAGGGTACTTGTGGCAATAAAGGAGTACTTTAAAGTTAAAACTATTTTATGTTACATTAATGTTAATATATTATATATATTTTGAAACATTTCTTTAAATTTTTATTTAATTTGGTTTTGATTTCAGGTATCTATTCAGATGATAGAAACGAATGCCTCAACCAACCACTTGACCACGCTATGCTTCTAGTGGGATATGGCACCACTAGAACAGGTATTAAGTACTGGATTGTCAAAAATTCTTGGGGTCCTTACTGGGGTAAAAATGGATATGTTTATGTTGAAAGAGGAAAAAATGTTTGCGGTATTAATAATTTAGTATCTCAACCAATATTGTAATTTGAGATGTTGGAAAACTAAACAACTATTTCATTTTTATTTTATTTTACCTAATTTTGGGTCTCTGAAAATCCATTTTTTAAAATAACCATTGAACTAAAAATGTATCTTTATAATTTATATCAACCGAGTAACATTGATAACATTGGGGAACTTTTGTAAATATCATGTAATAAATAAAATAAATTTGTTTTTTAAAAATATATTATCCATTATCCATTGATCAAAACCAGAAAAACAATTATGGTGATTTTTTTTATTTTTAAAATAATATTGTTTCACCACCTTCTAATTAGTTTAGTGTTGTAATATTTTTTCAACTTTTTATCATTAATTTTGTTCATTCAATTAACTTTGAATGCCAAACCAGTGATAAAAATCTGGTGGGTGATACGCTCTACGTTGTTCATTCAATTAACTTTGAACGTCAAACCATTGATAAAAATCTGGTGGGTGATACGCTGTACGATTTTCATTTTACTATTTATAGGTAGCAGGTTTGTTTAGGATAACACTAGATGTATCAACGTAGTAATGCTGATGTTGGTACACTATTTTTAAACAAATTTCTTTCTCTATTTTCTCTCTCTCTCTCTCTCTCAGTTTAATCAGTGGATCTAATTTAATAGTATATTTTACTATCACTTGTTTGCTATCCCTATCAAACAAGAGTCCTTTAAAAGTTAGTTTATTATCACTCGAACAATTCTTCTTTGATTTTTTTTCATTCTGACGGACAATTTATGTGTGCATTGCATCCTATGAATATTAAACCTCAGTGTACCCATAAAAGACACAATTATGGAACCAAGCTTGCTGATAGCTGGAACCAAATATGAAATTTGGTGATTATATTTCTTTTCGTTTTTCAGATATCCTGCTTACATCTATATAGACTAACTAAGTTTTAAAACTTATTTCAACCTCTTTGTCAATCAAAAAAACGTGATTTTCCGCTGAAAACTCTATTTCGAATATTTGGTCCGATGAAAATACATTCACCTTCCTAATTTAATATAGAGAGTAAATGAAAGTACGAATGAGTGGAATGGGTTATAACTTTCTTAACCACCCATTTTTACTTTCTCGACGAAAGTAGAATTGTAGGGTAAAAAGCTAATGAAATGGTCTCCACATATAAAAATTTAATGGTATAAACAACGCGTTTCGAACACGTAGTGTTCTTCCTCAGGCTTTAACTAAGAGTGAGTGTCTGTGGTATAACTGTTATACTGGTATATGGTACAGTTGCACCACAGACACTCACCCTTAGTTAAAACCTGTGGAAGAACACTACGTGTTCGAAACGGTTGTTTTTACCATTAAATTTTATATGTGGAGACCATTTCATTATTTTTTTACCCTACAATGAGTAAATGCCATATAATAACTGATTGCACTAAGTTACCAAGTAGAATTATTTTACTTTTTATAAAAAAAAATAATGATCTGGAGGGCTACATATAACTTCTTTATAAGTAAACATATCACCAAACATGTTGATAACCATTTCAACCAAGAATTCATTTTAATGTGGGTATCGTGAAGGCGTTGTCAAAGTCTATCGTATAAGCATAAACTCATTAGCGATCAATGAAATAATTCGTTTATTTTAATGTGGTTATATTCATTTATCAGCTTCGAAGGACTCGTTATGATTGTTTTATGAAATCCAACTAGTTCCTGCAGAGGAATCAATAGTTAGTTACCTTTTTAAATACATATAATAGTCCTATGTATAATTATTTAACAAAATGATTTAATAAAGAGAAAGACACAATGTCCTTGTCCTAAGAACATAAGCAAATCAAATCTACACTAAAAGCCAATATCATATTTGCTCTAATGGCTATAAAAATTTTCTTATTTTTGTTTATGAAAATAACTAAATTAAGATCTGATTAAAGATATATATTTAAGTCTACATTAGACTTCAAGAAAAAAAAATAGTTAAGTTAAATAGTTAAAATTTAAAGTTAAAATTAAATAGTAATAATTAAAATAGTTAATGTCGATAAATGCATCAAAGTAGGACAGATGACTCAGAGTTTCGGGTTAGTAGGACTATACCGACTTTTACAATAGTAAACAAATTGATTTCTTCCTATAATACTAATTTTAGTTAGACACAGTATGAGAAATTATAGTATTCCAGTCAAATATAATTTCTGAATTCATAGAATGCGTAATTTTAATACCGAACGCTATACCATAATAGCGTAATTTTGTTAAAAAATATATTGGTCACTCCCTCATAAGCAGTTATTTGTGTGTTCTGTTACACCTTTGTGTTATAGCTCACCTTTTGACTTAAAATAATGATTTTAAGTCAAAAGGTGAGCTATAACTTTTGATATTCAATCATACATAATTTTTTACATTTTGGTGCATAAATATCATTTACTGTTAAAAAAGGACCTGCTTTTTTTCTTTTATTGGTAATATCAGTTTAATATTAACTATTAAATTACAACTACCTAAAAAAAAAATACTTTATAAGAGAAAAATTGCGTTTAAAAATGCAAACTTGTCAATAAATTAGTTTTTCCATGTCACAATATTACTTAAGACCTGTAGGTATCAACTAAATTATAAGGATCATTTTTGCACGTAATATCTTTTGACTTATCAAATGGTGTGACCTGTAGCGTGTCCAAAAACTTTTGAATATACACCCACCCACAAATTGAGAAAACTTGAAAGTAAACTCAGGGGACCTTAAAACGTGTAAACCGTAAACAACTTGAAATCAAATATCTTCATGATGACAATACTGTGTAAAGTAAAAGAAATTAAACTTAATTATATCTTAAAAACCCTTAAAATACAATTATTTTATGGGTGTATTAAAAATAAAGCATTATCAATTTTTGAAATTCAGATAATTATATTAATTTTTAAAACTTTAATAAAGTTTTTTAAATTACAATAATTGTACAAATCGGAAAAAACTAATAGTAATAAGCAAAGTTATAATAAATAAGGTTAAGTTAACCAAGTTACCTCGAGAGGTATTGCAACTGCTTCCTCATCCGGTTCTTCACCATGTCCAATTTTCGAATCATAATTTTCTTAAAACATAACGATAAAAAAAAATATAAATATTCCAATATAACAAGATCGGAACCTATAATGTGACCATTACAAAAAATGATTATTTTTAGAATTAAAAATTTATAATATTGAACTAAAATTCATCAATATTTATGAAATGTTGAACTACAACATTTGAAATTTCAAAAACAATATAAAACTAAAAATTTGAAATGTAATGTTTTTTTTTCTTTATTGAACAATCCCTTGGGTTACTTAGTTATCATTTGACTGTAAGCAGCCCAGTAAACTCTACCATAGCTATTGAATTAAGATTTTTACACTTGTGTCAGTATTAAATTCAGAAGAGTCTTCCAGGCCTTGCAATAGGCAGCAATCAGAGAATTATTCTTGCCTTTCAACATATACAAGACATTATTGACGATCCATATAAGATGGAGAAGGGATTGAAACAATCCTAGCTCGTCAATATATACGAGTATTCCCAATACAATCATATCATGGCAAATCATATGACAGTCTGGACTTGGCTACGGAAAAAGAACCTTTTTCCCCGTTATAAGAGAGATTAAGGGTAGGAAGTCTCCCATGCGGACATTGGCTCACGGAAATGTTGTCGGGACACGGCGACTTCAGGTATTACCTTAATAGATTCAAAATAACGATTAGCCCGATATGTAACTTGTGGCATCGAACCAGAAACTGCTGGGAACGTGCTCTTCTACTGCGAGAGATATGATGACATCAGATACAAATAGATGATGGAAACAAGCCATAACGTAATGGAGACAATTCAACATATATTTTTTCAACAAGGGTAAAAAGAAAGCATTCATTAACTACATATATGTAATTGCCAAAAGGAAAAAAATATGGGGTTCTGTACCTCTTCCAAAGTAAAAAAAAAAAATTCTTTCCTAAGGTCCATGGACCTGTGGAACCTAGCGTGAAGTAGGGTCGTGGAAACTCGACTCCTCGTGGTCCACCCTCGGGCGTATCCAAACTCGTTGGGACATGGGGCCACTGGGATACGGTTAAAGAGCTTTCACTTAAAAAAAGCATCGACCTGGTTTGTCATAATTTTGCGGTATGGTTGAAAAGGCCCAAGTACGCTATATTATACCAAAACAGAATTCTAAAAAAATGGACCATTATTTTTCTTCTTTTTGATTATTTTTCATGCCTTTTGTAATCTAATCTAATTTACACTAAAGCAGGTAACAGAAGAGAACTCAAATCTTTCCTTCCATGATTGTTGAGAGATTCATGCAAAAAATAATTGAATTCATATTCAAACATAATAAATCTTTATCACTATTCAATAGTAAAATTTTAAATATATATATATATAAACTAGAATTTTCAAAAGAACACACAGAAAAGAAATCACTGAACTCACTACTATATTTCGATGTCCTCGTCGTCAGGAATAGATGTGAATCGCTCCAAAGGCTGATAACGACGATATATATGTATATATATATTCTTAAAATGTATTATTTTCAAGTATTAATGGCAATTCGTGAAAAAGTTATAAAATTACTTTAGTGAAAGAGAGGGTATTTATACATTAGAAACCAAGTCATAACAAAATATTTATTTTCCTATGACTTCTAAACAAGTATTCACAATTCAATGTAAGAAATATTGCCGATTATATGTCCTAATTCTTATTTTTTGACATTTGAAAGTATCAATTCATTTAGATTAATGTAAATACTTTCAATTAGAATCACATTTTGTCAGTTCTGAAATTCACAAACCTTATACAACACAAGACTTATTGTTAAACAAGCACATACATAACAACTGAGCTACAAATTTGGGTAAATGCGTGATAAAAAAAAAAAAAAAAAAATGAAATAATATAAAATCACAGTGTTCAAAAACATTAGTAAAATGTTTATATACATTATTTACAAGTAAAAAGAATATGAAAATACTTAAAAAAAACAGATGATTTATTACGATTGCTGCAGTACATTGATCAGTCTTGACAAGGAGACTTAACGTTCTTTTTAACTAGGAGAGGAGATTGAGATCCGGAGTCAGTTCCAGAGTGGTAGGCTTCATTGGGGCAGGTTGGGTCGCGAGATTTTACTTCTAACAGATCTGCACTAGTGCTTTCGTCACTCTCACAGCCTCTGTCGCCAAAGTCAAAGCATATTTTCAGTGGATCTTTTTTAGGTTCAACTGAAGTGGTTGGAGCTTTTTTCATAAGATCAATAACAATGGGATCACCTCTTTCTTTGTCATCGATTTTAATATTGACTGAAGTATCTTTTGAGTCAAGATGTGAGGGATCTTCGTGACCTGATTCAGTATTCTGGGCGCTTGACTGGCCAAACTTAATAACTATTTCGGCCTTCTTGATCTGTAGTTTGAGAACACTATCGCCTTGCTCTTGACCGCGAGCCACTGAGTGCTGATCTTCTCCACTTGGAACAATCTTGACATCGCTCGGCCGCTGATCACCAATGTCATTCTCGTTGCACCTACAGTAAAAATGGTACTTCTAATATATGGAGAAAAGATTTTTATCATTCACAAAAGTCAATAACATATTTTCGAAACTGACAATAAAGAAGACATCCCTACTGAATTTACTAAAAACGTAGATATCTCTATAGAAATACTCTTATTATTTTCACGAAAAATAACAAAAAAGGTCATTTTTTTAAAAAACATTTTCCAGAATAAAATATAATCTACTATTGCTAAACCCTTACATTCTGATAAATATATATATGACAAAAAACAACGTATCTATAGTTTAATTCAACTACAATTTACTAAGGTTATACGTTGTTCAACTTCATCTTATACAACCATCTCTGATCCACACATTATCTGCCTCAATAAATTCATACAACTTGAGCTATAATAAAAATGTGCTACTGAGACACATAATGTCAATATTACAACTTATTTATCGTGCTACCCTTTAAAACTAATAAGAAACAAGATTACCTAAAATATGTGACTTTCTCAAAATAAAACTCAGCTATATACATATCGATATCAACGTATAAACCACAGTAAAGAAAAAAACACTTTTTTCTGAGGACGTTGATTTTTATTTCACATGTTTTATTCTAAAAATCTTGTAATAATGACGGTAGGAGGCGTTGAGTTATTTCTTCGATCACAGCCCCCATATCTCTTTTTAACTTCACTGTTTTTATCAATCTACTCTCCAATTAAAAAAAAATATATCCCTAAAAATATCCATTCGTATTCAAACAAATGGATCCTCCTTTCGCTAATCTTTCCATCGCCAAAAAGAACAAAACTTTTAAAATTCCTGTTTTCAACCGGGTTGCCGGACCGGGTTTCCTGCCCATTCTCTTTTCTCCTGAAGACAGATCACCCAAAAATTTGAGTTTTTAAGTGTGTCTCTTTCTTTGTGTGCTGCTTTCCTTCGTTTTTGAGCTGATTTGCGTCCAGTTTGGATAGTTTTTTTCAAATTTTGAGTGATATATATATAAAGATTTCACATAAACACGTGAAATAACAATCAATGATCAAACCACAAAATGAAATGGGAAAACGAGACTAAGATCCTTCAACCGTAACAAGCGGTCTTCGTCAGAGTCAAAAACCCAACTGAGGGAAGACCGCTTGTTATGGTTTAAAGATCTTAGTCTTGTTTTCCCATTTCATACTGTGGATGATCATTAATATATATATATTTTCAACAGGAAAACGATCCAAAAAGAACAACAAACGTTTCCCAGTAAACTATAGACAAATAATAAAGATACGAACACACTTACTGCCTCTAATTTTCGGTTGAACGGTCATCAGGAGAGTTGAATAGGAACACCAAGCGGACTTGCTAAGCGACGGTTGGAGACGAACCGTTTGTTCTCCTTATGGGTGAGAAATATTCTACTTAGAAATGCATATAAAACTTATACTTAAACGTTTGAATTTATATAGAATCCAATTTCCACGATGACAGATTCTAAGTGTATAGAAAAGTACTAAAAACTTAGTGTTCCTTAACTAACTTAGTGTTCCTTTGAAAAATCTCTTGTGAATAAACTCCAAATCATTGGACTGGATTATCAAAAGCTTAATCATGCATCCTACTTAGAATACCTACTGAAAATTGAATATACGGTACTCATTAGAGTTATATTTAAACATTACTTCAATTTAAACGCGTATGGGCTTAATAATTTTAATAATAATACATTCAGATTATAATTAATAATTTAGCATAAAAATCATTGAATAACACACAATAAATAAATAACACACAAGTTAAACTGAGTAATAAACTTAATTTACAACAAATTCGCTCAATCTTATGATTTTAAAACAAAACACATCACACTTTGATAACTCCAAAGGGTTTCAATAGGAGAAAGTAAAACTGTATTTCTCAAATGGAATCAGAAAACTGTAAAAAAAAAACGTTGGAATGAATTAAGATAATAACCGTCAAGTGTGTTAGCTAATTCCAAATCTAATAAGGCGAGCTAGAAGCAATAACAAGCTACAAGGCAATAATCAGAGGCTGTTGTGAATATATACATCTGTCAAGCTCGCAAAGGGGAACAGTTTTATCAGAGGCTTCAATCTATCAACCAAAATCTGGATCGCTTGATAAGCACAAACTTAATTATAGCCTTATAATAGAACAACAAAAACCAACTTGTAATATAATCTTGATCTTTACTTAGATAAATAATTTCTAATGATGTCATTTCATCTTATACAGAAGATAACATGGTATCTTCACAATAAAATGTCACAATAAAAACATGGTAAAATCAATGAAGTTAAAACCTCAAGGAAAAAAAAAAGGAAAACAATATGTCACTTTATGTCATCAGAGAGCAAAACAAAGTAAAAACTAAAAAGATAAAATAAAAGTTATGAAGAAGCAAGGTAACGTAGTAGCTGGAAAATTCAAGTGACAATATAGCTTGAGAAAAGAAAAAAACAATACAAAATAAACGGTAAGAAAATAAATAAATAATAAAAAAATATATAATTTCTAAATATAATTATTAATATTGATATAGCTTCTCGACCACTGATATTTCAAATTCACATAAGGGGATCTTGAGGATTTTGGTCATAAACGTCGGCTTATAATCAGGAGTTGTATGTTTATGACCAAAATCCTCAAGAACCCCTTCTGTGAATTTATAATTATTACTTTATAATTTTTTTTAAATAGAATAAACAATAATAAATGAAACAATAATACAAGGAGAAAGAAAATAAATTAAACAAAACATTAAGCCTATCTGTATAAAATGTACAGTAGGAAAAAATACAGATAAACCAAGATAGATAGATTACAAATCACACGATTTACTTTGAGTTATACATATAGTTTCGGTAAATAAAGTAAAGTACTGGTTAAATACTTCTGCTGCTCCCTTTGCATATCTGTAGCTGAAGCATAACAACAGCTGTATATTTCTATCTATGCGCAAGTCCAACCCTTTAGGTCAAAAAATTGTGTTCTCAAAATAAATTCGTAAATAAAATGATATTATTATTGATAGTATAGAGGCTGTTAGTAACAGTATTAGAAAAACCTACAAAGGATTTCAATAGGCGAAAGAAAAATGTATTTCTCAAATGGAATCAGAAAACTGCAAAAAACGTTGAAGGAATTAAGACAATAACATCAAGTGTGTTAGCTAATTTCAAGTTGAGTTATGACGTCAACGTAAAAGTGGTATCAGACCATGTCCATTATAAAGTGCAAACTGAATGTTACTCTTCATTACAATGATTTTATAACCTTCTAACAACATCATTATTCATTACTCGTTATTGATGAAATGTATGAATCAATATAACCAATCTATAACCAATTGATGAAAATATGAATATTGGATCAAAGTTAACTAATTGTGCACATTTTTTTTCTGAGAGGTGTTTTTCTTAATGATTTTAAAATAATCCTTTAAAAACTGCCAAATATTTATTTTATTTCTATGATTTCATTTTGTAAATTTTTTGGATAACTACATTTCCTTTTAAAGGATGCTTATCAAATTGTACTGTAATATGTGTTTACAGACTATTAAGTTAATAGATTTTATTCATTAAAGAAAAAATCAATTAACTAATTAAAATGATTTATTATAAAAAATCAGGTTAGTAACAGAAAAGTAACCACTACTTTACTATTGAATAAGTTGGGTAATCAATAAAGAAAAGTTATTTTAATAATATTTTAATTAATAAGTTATTTTAATTCTTATTAAAAGGAGGGGGACATCCCTTTCTGGACATTAGTCCTTTCCTGCGCTTTCACCCTTTTAAAATACCACTCTTCCCTCCCACCCTTCTCAACCCCTCACCAGATGTTTTCTGCATCTAGTGTTTCAGTTGGGTTTTTGACTCTGACGAAGACCGCTTGTTACAGTTGAAAGATCTTAGTCTTGTTTTCCCATATCATATTGTGGTTTGATCATTGATTGTTATTTCATGTGTTTATGTGAAATTTTTTCACATTTTCGGACATGATTTTATATAAACATTTCGAACCCATTTTGGTCCCAAATAATACTTAAAAGTTCACTGAGTTTGTAAAAAAAAACCACTTTAATTATTATAATAAAAGAAGAAATATGTTTTACTTAAAGTAAAACTCTTGCAAACAGCCATGAAGAAAAACCCCAAAGTGTTAATAAAGCCACCTTTTTAATTTGAATTAAAGTAACTAATCACTTTAATTAATTAATTAATAATTAATTACTTAGTTCATAACGACTCAAGTGAAAGTTATGAACGTGCACTATATTAAGATCTCTAAAGACCACTTTAAAGTAAAAACTTTAAAAAGTTTCATAACTCACTTAATTCAAATGAATTAATTATTTAATGGTAACTTAAAGTTTGAAAGTTTTAGTACTTAATGAGCATGCTCTATTAAACTATTTTCCTCCTCTCGATTTACTTATAAGAGTTCAGTATTATAATTTTACACTACTGACACCTATATAGAATATCCTAAATATTTTTCAAAAACGCTTTAATCTTTGGCATGCATTCTAGGAATTATATTCTTGTAAATGAGAAAATTTTCTGAAATAAAATTCACAACTAAATAACAAACAAACACGAATTCAGTTAATTTTGTAGTTATTATCATTCTGAGGTAAAATGGATAAACAAACAAAAGTCTTCACACAAATGAAGTTTTATTTAACAAACACGTTTTGAACACTTTGTGTTCATCATCAGAAAGACACCAAGGATGTGGTGCTGAAGGGTTGGTCCAGTGAAAACAACTAGTAGGAAAATGGAGTGTAGAAAATGTAGCAAGATTTTCCTACTAGTTGTTTTCAGTGGACAAACCCTTCAGCACCATATCCCTGGTGTCTTCCTGATGATGAACACAAAGTGTTCGAAACGCATTGTTACTGTTGAATAAAACTTCATTTGTGTGGAGACTTTTGTTTGTTTATCCATTTTACCTCACAATGAGTAAATACCACACAATTACGGATTGCATAACTAATGATAGTTATTATCGTCTCCGTAAAACAAAGTTCATTATAAATAATGAACCATGATATGCAAGCTTGTAGAAAGATAATTATATTCAACACCAATCTGCAAGAGAAATTAAAACCAGCTATATTTTCATATCTTACGGTTAAAGAAAAGAATTATGAAACGCAGTTTAAAAATATTGACCAATTAACCCAAATGCAATGCTAAATATTTTGAACTTAAATAACTCCAATCCATGGATATTGTAATACAATTCAAGAAAAACTAATACACAACTAAGGTAAGTGGCAATTTATTCCACTCACAATGATGTTTTAATTACAATTGCTGGATGAGTCCACCACAATCCATCTCCTTCGACCTTTATCCGCCAGTCTCTAAGGTGTTAAGGTTTACTAAAGATGGAGGAGGCAGCAGAGGAAGAAGAAAGTTTAAGGAAGAAGTCCTTAAGAACAGACAACCTTGACTACGTAAAAAACAATCTACTAGCTGCTGTTAACCAGGCAATCCATCTCCTTATAAATGATCAAACAACAATATGAAATGGGAAAACAAGACTAAGATCTTTCAACTGTAACAAGCGGTCTTCGTCAGAGTCAAAAACCCAACAGAAACACTACACGCAGAAAACATCTGGTGAGGAGTTGAGAAGAGTGGTATTTTAAAAGGGTGAAAGCGCAGGAAAGGACTAATGTCCAGAAAAGGATGTTTGGGGAAACAAAGGAAGGGAAACATCCCTTTCGGGACATTAGTCCTTTCCTGCGCTTTCACCCTTTTAAAATACCACTCTTCTCAACCCCTCACCAGATGTTTTCTGTATCTAGTGTTTCTGTTGGGTTTTTGACTCTGACGAAGACCGCTTGTTACGGTTGAAAGATCTTAGTCTTGTTTTCCCATTTCATATTGTGGTTTGATCATTGATTGTTATTTCACGTGTTTATATAAAATCTTTTTATCTCCTTATAAATGAGTTTAATTTAAATAAAGTTTTACTTATGTTTACAGTATTTAATTACTCTAATTACAGTATTTAAATAAATATAGTATTTAAATATACAGTAAATACTGTCATACTATTAAATAATACAGTTATGCTATAAACATAAGTGTAATTAAAAAATTAATTAATGAATACTCGATAACATTTCTTAATATCAATCTTTCGTAAGTGATCATTTTAAACTCTGTTCTATTTATATCATTATTCAATAATTATTTAAATAATTATATAATTATTTCTTTAGAAAAAATTAGGGACAACAGACCGAACATTAGTTTGACTTGATTTTGATTAAAATGAAATTTTAATTATTTACCAGTCTATTATATGTATATTTTACGACAATATTTACATTGAATTTTATAATTACCATTATAATACAGTTCTTCCATAGAGTTTTTTAATAGCACATCCATATATTATTACTATTAAAATAAAACTATGTTAAAGGGAATATTACGAGCAAAACTAGGAAGTGGATCCAATGACTCATGTATAGTACAATATGACATCAAACTGGATTTTGCTGCTTCATACGAGAATGTTTTTTGAAACCCATTAATGCTATGTCAATATGAGAGGAAAGGTATTCTAACTAGTGAACAATAGAATGTAAATTTTATTTCTTAGAAATCTTAAAATGACTCTTAGATAGAAAATCAAAACTCACACTAACAGACATACTCCGCATATACAACACAATCTTGAAGCCTGCTTGGTCTTTGGGGTTCTGACAAACCTTCAGATATTCGTCCTATACACGCCATTCAATCAAAAACCTTAAAAAACTTTCACATCTAAATTCAACACACAACTAAGTTCATTTTACGTTCCAAACATAATCATTCACCGAGATCTAAAGTCCTGTTCATTCGCAACTATATAAAAGACCGTTACAAATTATTCCAAAGTAAACTCTCAACTCATCCAAACACACTCGCTCAAAATCTTTCCTTACTAGTAATCCCCACAAACCCCCAAAGACGACTAAAAAGGCAATGGCCACGTGGTCTTTTGTCGTCAGAAAGATTAAATATAGTTACAGAGTGCCACCAATACCCATTGGTTTCACCCTTCCACCATTTCGTCTTTTTCACCAATACCGTTCTCATTTCATCCGATTTCCGCTACAAAATCAAAAAGCTAAAGGAGAAACCCTGAAATAAAATAACATCTAAATACACGTAATTGTAATCGAAGGATACAATAATACAAAAAAAAGAAGAAATATCAACGTAATTAATCACTAAAGAATATAGAGGAAAATGGGCTCATCAAAAATAAATGTTTAATATAATACAGATATTTCAACATTTCTATGATAAGCAGAATAAAAGTAGACACAAGCAAGTAGCCTAGTGGGTTTCCCATACACACTAAATTTTTTCAGCATCCAAGGATTGGAGCATTCAAGATCAATTTACTGCTTTTCCCATTGTGAATTAGATTGTTGGCACTAATGAATTTATGTTAGAAAGGTACTTATACTTGGGGCACAGACTTAATGTATCGACAATATATTGGAACCATTAAACTTGATTAGGTAGACTTGAACATTTAGCATTTTAGTTTCAAAAAATGCCACATGAATTACTCAGGAAGAGGGATAAGTAATAATCCATTGCAAAACTAAATTTTCGTTCACTGGATAATTAATATATTCAGTTAATTAAATTATGTGTAATCATTTTAAATTTAAAATTAATTTAACAGTGTAGCGTTAGAATATTGAAAGATTATTATGAAAACATTAGGTAGAAATTCTCATCAGTTTGTTACAATGTTTAATATTTTAAAATTTATATTACTTATTATGTATGCTATATTTCAGTTTAATTTTGTTTACATTTTATTTGCATAAATTTGAAAAACATCAATAATTTTTTTTGTTTTTAAAAAAAAAATTATTCCAACATAATGTTGAAAATTTAAATGAAATATAATTATTTCATAGTCGCAGTTTTTATTTGCCTAAGAACAAATATTCTTTTCAAAATTCACATTGGCATTATGATGTTTTTGAGATCACAGTGGAGGGGGGGGGGGGGGGATTCCACAAATCACAAAATATAAATAACTCTCCTGCTGAGGGGGTTCAGGTCTCCAGCTTTAAATTACGTTAAAAAACGTCCTCCGATTAGTAACAGACTCTCGTTTAATGTGAAATGACTTATACCATTATCATGAGTCATTGGATCCATTTCCTAGTATCGCTCCAAATGATGTCTTTAATATAATTTTTCCTAATGGCAATAACCATTAGGTTAACCTACAATAAACATGTAGGTGTCATGTTATTGAAACATCTACTACAGTACTCGAGTGTAGTGGTATTTATAAATTCCCATGTACATGTTTTCTTAAAATATACATAAGGAAGACTAGTAAATCTTTAAAAGTATATATCAAACAACAAAATTTTACAACCATGATCCTCTGGTAATAAAAAATTATCGAGAATATGGAAACAATAGTCAAAAGCTAATCAATGTTGAGGTAACGGTAGAATTGAATCATATATACAAAACAAATTCAAACTAAATACTTGAAATAAATAATTAAAACAATGGATAAACAAACAAAGTCTCCACACAAATGATGTTTGTTTATCCATTTTACCTTAGAATGAGTAAATACCACACAATTACGGACTGCACAACTAATGATTTGAATTAAAACAATACATTCTTCTCTGAATTTTCAGTTCTGCTTTTATAATTAGATGTAAACGGTTCGCAGATCTTCTTACAATATAAGATGGTAATGAGAAATACTTATCTGAATATTTTTTCGAAAAGAAATCAGTATTTTGGAGTGTTTGAATTTTGAAGCTGATCGCAGGATTTCTTTTCGAAATATAAAATACATACAGAAGTACGTTTTACGAGTTATTGAAACTTGACATAAAGGTTTAATGACTTTAAATATTATGCTTTGTACATTTCATTAATACAACCATTAATATAACGCACTCCATAATACGACTATACATCTGGGATTTCATAAAGACCTTAACAATTACAAAAGAGATAGGAATATTCTTTAGTTTGGGTTGACAGATGACAAGAATCTACTTTATTAGACAATGCCTCCGACCACACGTAACAAGATAAATCTTACTGTAATCATATTAAGTGCAAATTGTGTCATTTCTTTTCGTTCTCGCTACATTTTTAATATATATAAAACCAAAATTCAAACAAAATCCATAGGAAAGATGTTTTAATGTAATACTAAGATCATAGATCATGAGAAAAAAAAAAGAGTATGCCATATGTAGAAGAATAGAAATAGTAGAACTGTACTCGAGTCTATTAAAGAGTAATGCGTTAATAAAAACACTTTTGATCAGCGGTTACCATTAAAAGAAAGGACTAAATGATAAATTAAGTTTAACAAGTCAGTTAATTAAAAACATGTATTCAAGAAATTATTGATTCCGGTTTAGATTTAGTTAAGAGTGTCTTAAAAAATATAGAAATTCACAAATCCAGTTAAGTAAACAAGTTTATGGCTTGCATAAACGAATTTTCGTTTATTAAAGTAGATTTACTTCCTTTTTCTACTGAAAAAGAACAAATTTAAAGTACAAACACATTAAAGAGTTTCATTTTAGCGTATTAATTATTCAATCGTTGCACTAGTCAAACCTGAAAAACAGAAGCATGTTGGCTATCAAAATTAATTCAATTCTATGTTTAGTGCAAGCACAAAATGTTTGCACAAGTTATGTCTAACTTAGTTGTCAATAGCCCTAGTAAATAAACAGAGAGGAATTCTTTTCGATTTAAATTGCTGAAAGCAATGAACCACTTACGTTTTGTAAGCAAATGGCAATTTGTCATTCAAAAACATAACAAAAGCTCATATAATCTACATAAGCAAATATTTCTATGATAAATTTTTAAATAATCACAATTTAATAATACTGATGGCCTTACAACAATTTACCACTACTTTCCACTTATTCCTAGCTACTTTTATGCTATTTTTTACCTTCAGAAAAGGAAAGGAACGGAAAAGGAGGTTTTAGCAACGTCTTATGACAATGAAGTACTTCATTCTTCCTGTCTATGAAAATAAACAAAACAAATTAACAAAACGATTAACTTAAGGTGACTGAGAATATACTCTTATTATAAGAAATTTATACTCAACATATTTTTAAAGTGCTTATAATTTATAGAAATTGAAAGAAAACTATAGTAAATAATACGAATAGGAAATAACCTTGATGAAGAAGAATCGTTTGGGAGACTCTTTCCTATTTTAATGTGCCACATGGCGGTGTCATCTTGTCTTTGATTAGAGGAATGTCCTTCTGCACCTCCCTCTCCTTCTTCTTTCGGTTGGTCGTTCTGAACGCACACTTGATTTTCGTCTTTGAAGAATATATGGACATTGCGCACCCCTTTAAGGTCTATGCTAGTTTCATCCTTGCTTGAGTTACTCTCAGGATATGGTTTCGAGGAATCTATCGATGTATGGTAATCACTAGATGATTGCTTTGAAGCTTGAGCAGTACTAACTCGGGACCCAGATAACGGCTGCTTTTCCGGAGCATTTTGTACATAAATAACCCTGAAATAAAACAATATTTTCAATAAACAACAACATACAACAAAAACAAAATTAAATATCACACTCCAACTAATTTTGCCATTAAATTGTTTTGAATTTGGTTAAACCGATTAAATAATACAAATGATTGAAATTCAATATATGAAACAGTAACAAAGCATTATTATCAGTGAGAACTATTATTAAACATATTATTATATTGATTTACAAAGAAAACTATATAAGCCAGTGAACAAAAACAAAATAACTAAAAGGAGTGAAAAATTGTAAATAATTTCACTTAAGTTGGACCATAAATTCTCTCAACAATACTTCGGTGGGAACATATTTTCTAAGTCGTTTTTAAAAGTTAGTTTTATATCAGTTACCGCGTTAATTTCACTACTAAATATGGATCTATTATCTTATCACTTCAAGAATCTGAAAAACAAACTATATAATTAGCTAAATAAATGTTGGAAGTAAAGTGAAGATTAATTAATAATCACATGTATTGATGATTACAACGACAATGACAACAAGTAATTTTATTAAATAAGGTTTATGAAATCTTAAAACTTTGTTTACCTATTATATGCTTTCCATCTTTGGCAGATATGAAAATATGCTTTGCACTGGATATACATAAACACGACTCCTCCAGTACAACCTATTGCTACAACGATAAGTTTCGTCCAAAATGGCCATTCAAGAATACCCTTTTTTATTTCTTCTGCAGTTCTATCGATCAAAACGTATAACGACCACACAACGCACGTAACAGCAATGGCATGAAACATAACTGCACAGAGTAACTTTCGTCTTTCAAATCCATCCATTTCCAACAATTCCCACTAAAAATGAAATGAAGTTAAAAAAGATGCCTTTTAAAAGAGACATCGACTCATTTATTCATAAACCATTAAGATATTGCAAACTTGCTTCTGTGAAAGGTTTTGTTTTTGTATGCATTATAAACTGAAATCTGCATAACTCGCAACAGCGAGTATTCGATGACTTTATCCATTGTTGAAGACAGACTTGATGAACATATCTGAGTGAACCAGAACAATAACAAGGAGCAATAAGACTTGCTTCCACATCACCCTCACAATGACATATTCTGCAGATTTCAATATTGGTAGAGCCACTGGAATGACTTGATGTTTGGGATTCTGATCGACCGTTTAAATCATTATGACTTATCTGAAATATAAAATATTATAACTAAGCATCATAAATGTATATAAAACAAAAAATATATATTGTAACCTGTTGTTGAACAATTTCATTTTTATAAGTCTCTATAGATGAAGCATTTATATCTTGAACAGGCATAATTCAGTCTAAATCACTCAAAGATGCAGCTTCATTATTGTTCAGAATCTAGAACAAATGCACTTACACTAATATATAAATAATCTCAAACTGGGTTATGATGATTTATAAATCTGGGTTACAATGACTGATAAATAGTAGCTGGTTTAATACTCTTCCTTATGCGATACAATCATAATAAGTACAAATCTGAAGTAGTAATTATTTATAACTTACAGAATAGTTTATTCACTACACACCAATGGAGAATAATCTATTTATTCTGAAAAAATTAATTTAAAATAACCGTTACATCGTTAATTAAATAAAACAAATTCACAAAAATTTGAACAGGTATTTTTTACACTGTTCAACAGAGTCTTTTGACAATCACACAGCTGTTCAGAAGTTGGATGCACTGATAATATTGGAAGGGTTCCCTTATTTGAAGTTTACAAAATATACAACAATATTAAATAAGTAGACATTAGGAAAATAATGTATAAATATGGAACTTACTAGTTTCTAAGGACATGATTCCTTGCAATGTTCCTTCTTATTGATTGTTTGAACAATTTTAGCTGTTGTGGCTACCATGGTCGGAAACATCGATTTTGATCAAATGACATTTGTTTGTTTGTGTGATTCGTTGGGATTATCTCATTGTGGATTATAGATTGAGTATGTTACAAACTTCAGGAACTTAAAACAAAAATTGCGGTCACAATTTAATTCGAGGCTATGGCTGAAATTAGACAAAGAAAAGTAGATTCAGGGAAAGATGAAAACGTTCAAGAAGCAGACAGTGATCATGTAAATATATTTTTTGATATTATTTTAAATCTTGGTTGCTGATCATAGGTTTTCAGGTTAAAATTTACAGATTTTGAATTTTGTTAATAATTGAAAATTTAAGTGTATATTTTGATTCCTGCATTTTTTCCCCTTAGTGTTTATGAATTTCTCATAGCTTAATTGTTTAAAGTGTTAACTATTTTTTTATTTACTCCCTTTTTAGTTTTATATTTTAATTGTGGTTTTGGTTTTATTGTACCTAGAAAGATGAGGTTGATTCGGAAGATGATAAAGCTGAAATATCAGAAGTTTCTAGAGTAATACCTCAAGGAACACATAAATCTGATGTTCTTGATTCAGCCTTGAGTGGACTTCCAGCAAGGTACTAATTTGTACATGTTCTTGAATAATACCAGGGCTTATTTTCCAGTTAATTAAGTTTTTCAGGCTAATATGCAAAATCTAAATTTGCAGCTCTTCCATTAGTTTAATAACCGTGACACTTTATAAGTGTTTTGATATTAGTTATTCTTTAATCATAGTCAAGTTGATTAAATTAAGTGATGTATATTGCATATGTAAATTTCTTCTTTAAGATATTATAATCGAAAAAGTGAGGACTTATAATAAAAGTTATTTATCTTATCAAAATAATCAAACTTATTTAAAATTTGAAAAAATATTTGGTTAGAAGTATAAAAACATAGAAGTCTATATTAAGTATAATTATTTATATTGGATGTTTTATTTTTCATAAAGTAACTGTTTCACTTAAATACATGTATATATCATGTAAGAACATTATGTTCTCATATATTTTTCCTTGTAGATGGAGGAATTGGATCATCAGAGGTATATTTACAGTAGTTATGATCGGCCTTTTTGGTTTAATTATCTACTGTGGCCCACTAGCGCTAATGATAACAGTAAGACTATTGTCTTTATTCTCTATTTTATAGTTTTTGAATATTTATGACTTGTAAATTTCAAGGTCTTCATTTGTCCGAGTATATAAAAGAGAGAACAATTATTTTAAATTAATTCCCCTTTTAGATTGAAATATAAGAAAAAATGTTTCTTCTCAAAGAAATATTACTTTTTTTGTTTTAATATAAATACTTCTCAGTTCTATCCTTTAAAACTCCTTTAATTATTAATAATAGATGACTGTCTCCAAATTATTTCATTTCTATGATATTGAAAATAACTTTCCTCTGGATTCCAAAGTCTTAAAATTCTTTTTTGATTGTTCAACAACATATGCAACTTTTTTCTTAAACGTGATAAAACTTCGTTTAACTTTAAAAGGAGGAACTAAAACCAGGTAGGTTGATTGAACGTAGATGTAAAAAATAATCCACGAGTGTAATAACTTGTTAATATTTCTCTGAAATAACCTTGTGTTTTCCTTAAATATGATCTATGAACGTTTCATCTTACGTTAAAGCGTTAAACAGTCGCACATTTTTCTTGGTTACTGAAAGATTAATATTTGCAGGTTGATTTGACTTGGTTGATTTAACCAAGTCATGTTAATATAAAACATAGAACTCTTGACTTTCACTAGAAAATAAAACTACTCACTCTTACTGGTTTACAACATGTATTCGAAATATTTCCTCTTCTAAGGTTTCTTACTAAGAAACAGTGTCGATACGGTTTAATAGTAACAATGCTTTAAAAACTAATTAGATTGTTGAACTTAGATAAAAAAAATTGTAAACATCATTTTAGGTGCATCTAATTAAAAATATTACCTATATCTTACGATGAAATGAAAAAAAAAAAAGAAAAAAGGGATAATCTTTAAAGGGTAGAAACCATTTTTATTAATGGAGGTGTTTCTTAATAATTTGTCTTTAGTGTAATATTGTTTTATTGAAACATTAATTCCTCTGCAAACTCAAAAGTGGCTTGGATTGTAAAGTCGTTGGTACAGTTGTTCGTACGAGTATGTCTTGAATTTTGTTTGTTTGTGTTCTCGGTATTTCAACTAGTAGAGTGATTGTTTTCAGCTATCTGGCCTGATTTGTTCCAAGTCATGGTCGAAAGGCTGAAACGTGCATGGCTATAAATCAAAATAGGTTGTTTTTAGCACAAAAGATTGTAAGTAAAATCTCGATCATGATCCTAAATTTGTCATATATGAAACTAAAAGAGTTTTAGAAGCTACAAGAAAAAGTCCCTTGAATAAGTCATTAAGCTGTTAAAGTACTAGCTAAGAATCCTAAGTCCTGACGTAGAATCAATCCCACTAATGTTCCAACCGTAATTCAAATGGTTAGAACAATAACACAGGTGAACAATAACTAGCTCAGTGGTTACGTGCTCGCCTCTGATCTGATAGGACCGGGGTGTGATCCCCACCTGGCCCTCGATTTATTCATGCAGGAGGTGAATAAATCTGAGCACGTCGTCCCTCGGAGAAGGACGTTAAACTGTAGGTCCCGAGTCTGTACGATGTCAGGTACTCGTTAAAGATCCCTACTCTAAATACACTTGAGTTAGGCAAAATTTGGGACTCCCACTGTAGAATCAATCTTCATTGTGTGGTATCACAAAGGGCCAATGCTCGGCCTAAGTGTGTTCCCTTGTGGAACTGCCACTGCAACCTAATGACCATAGTGAATTTTCGTCATTTGACATACCTTATAAAATGACTAAATTAAAAAAGAACATCTAATGCCATTTTATTTTTTACTTATTTAAACAAAATAAGCATTGTTTGTTATATTCATTTGTTGCAACTATAATTTAGTTAACTATTTTTTAAGGATTTATGTATTTTTAAATGAAAAATGGTTGCACTAAAATAAATTTTTAATATTTTTTTCATAAACATTTTTTCTTAGTTTCATCTCTTTTAGATATAATTATCTGATGATTGTCCCAAATAGTTTTTTCAAGGTCTTTAATTGTCCGAGTATATAAAAGAGAGAACATATCAGATATTTTAAATTAATTCCTTATTTATTACTTGAATCTTAAATTAAATTCTCCATTATAGGGTATTACCTTCCTGACTTATGAGTTCTAGTTAGTTTTAAAGAACCTCTAGAGCTGATTAAATTAAAGCCGTACAAGTGGCCTGCTTGCATAAGAGGGCATATGGTAATCTTATTGATTTACCTGCAACATTCAACCTAGTGAGATTATTTCACACATTATTTCATTTCTTTAACTGCCAATATTTGTCTATTTTATAGTTTCTTTTGAACAAATACCATCAATTTGTCATATCTTTTAAAATTAATTTAATCAATTCACACCTAATTTTATCACCAGAGTTTGAAAATAACTAGAGAAAGACTTCTTTACTTTCTAATATAAAAATCAGATGCCTGCATGTACACAGGCGCTAGAAGAATACCAAATTATTTTGTGGGTTAGGTTTTTTTTTTGTAAATTTCTTCGGTCAAATTTTTGATATAAAAGCATTTTTTTCAAAATTTGGATCTAATATAATATAAAAAAGTGTTAATTTGTAATATGCCTGTAAAAAGAAGGCAGATGACTTTAGATTTGGGATTAAAAATCAACCTGTTGTTTAATAGTGCATATTTTGATGACCTGTCCTGAACAATAATTCACTGATATACAGTAATCCCTCACTTTTCGCGGATTATGGGGACCGAAGACACCCGTGAAAAATGGACACGCCTTTATAAAAGCCTCTAAAGCTCAATCAACGACCTTTCCAACAGAGAGAGAATACTGACCTTACTGAATACTGAACTGTGTTGTAAATGAAAATAAAAAACAAAAAGAAAAAAATAAGAAATAATAAAAAAAATATTACATATTTACCGACTATAAGAGAGAATTATACCCTTAATGTATTGTATAGTACAGTAAAAAATAATGCCAAACATCTTTGGTTATTTTTTTATCAATTTTAACTTCTATTTTTTGATATTTTTGTTATTCTCTTGTTAGAATTCATTATGTTCTAATATTTTTCATTTAATTTTTAGTCTTTGTTGAATATTTTTTAAACAGCTTTTATTAGTCTTTAATTGAATACTGGTAGAATATATTTTGATCCAGCAAGTCACTGGTTGTTTGATATCTTTCTGGATCGTACAAGAAGAATCTTGTATATTTTCTTCTCTAATACTAACTACTGTACTTTTTCATTACGAGTTTATTTTTTTTTTATTTTTTACTGCAATTACAGTTGAATATTTTTTTAATTGAACATTTCAGGACCCCGCGAAACACTGAACCGCGAACTAGCGAGGGATTACTGTATATGAAACTTATTATGTAGCATTAACTAGTGGATGAGATTATACTTCAATAAATTAATAGTATATGTACATATAAGACTTTATAGCAAACCGTCCAAACCAATATACTTATTTATCACATGATAAACAAAGTGAAAGCTGGCTCTTTTCTCCCTGTAGTGACGCTCGTCAGAATTTCGAATAAAATAGACTAGTAATCTTTTTAATTGATTTACCCGTGAAGATGAAACATTCCACATTTTTTTTCCCCCATTTTATTTAGTAAAGATTGCAGTGGATTTGTCAAAGTTTGATTGACCACTCATGTTCTGTATGGATTTCATACTTATTCCGGTACATTTATACGGTAAAAAGATTAAGAAAAAACAGTTCTGATTGTTATATCAGAATTCATATACGAAACCATGTCTGTAGAAGTACTCCTAGATTACTAGATTGCCTGTCACCAATCTAGATTGTAGATTTGAATTGAAGAGTCCTAAAAGTGTCATATCTGAAATTTCAGTTATATTAATGTTATTTGTTATCATATGCATATAATTTATATGATATAAATTAATAAAAAACAGAATTTTTAATAAAATAGGCTAGTAGTTTGTTTAATTGATTTACCCGTGGAGATGAAATATTTCACATTTTCGTTTCTCCTTTTTATTTAATAAGGATTGAAGTGGATTTATCAGTATTTGATTGACCACTCATGTTCTTTATGGATTTCATACTTATTCGGGTACATTTATACGGTGAAAGAATCAAGAAAGAACAATACATTTGTAAATAACTTGTAAAATATGTTTGTAGAAGTTCTCGATTAATAGATTGCCTGTCACTAATCTAGATTGTGGATCTGACTGTATTGGAGAGGACTAAAAGTGTCATATCTGAAATTCCAGTTATTTTAATGTTATTTAGTATCATATACATATAATTTAAATTTAACTCAGTTGAATATCTATGGAATTGTGAGGGGGTTTCTGCCCCTTGTAGCTCTGTTAGGAGGTGTTTAGAGTTTGGAACCACAGCCATTGCTGTCCTTGAATAATGTTTCATAGTTTAGGTCTTTTGCATATGTTTTAAATTGAATCAAAATCGGATATATATGAAGTTTTAAAGGAGATTTATAACCCTCAAATATCTCTAAGAGGGATATTTTAAGATTCGGGACAGTTTCCATTGCTTTCCGTAGAAAATTTTACATAAGGCTTCATAAATTGTTTTTGTACATGTCCTACTATCTTTCGTCTTATATATGCAGACACACACACACACTTAGACATTGGCTATATAGATTTTTTGTTTGTTTGTTGGATTCTTAATATATTTTGATATTATTTGTATAGATAAGAATCGCAACTTTTCAATATTATCTGGATATATATCAAGACATGTAGAACATTAATAGTCGTATTTTCAATTTGGTATGAAAATACAAATTAATGGTAAATATCGGTGTATGTATTAAAAACTTATATCTTCAAAAACAGACTGGAAATATTTGTAGTAGTGACTTTGGATTTAAGATGAAATGACAGTACATGAGGAAGTAATATGAAAAATATTAAATTTTTCGACTTGTACTTTTAGCGATTATAAAAAAATCTGGAGTGGCCTGCACTCAACTTTACTATAAGTAAACTTAATATCAATGTTCTTGGTATATAATATATAATGTCCCATTTAAGCATAATGTAAACATTTAAATGGGAGATGCTTATTAGTCTTTCATTTCTGAGGTAGTACAGATAATGATTGATCGACTTATCAATATATAACCTTATTTTTGTACATCCCACAGCTGATCCAAATAATCTCATTGGTATAACTACAGCAGTAATAACATTTTTGAAAAGCCAAAGTGATAATTTCTTGATACGAAATAATCTCCTACAAGAGAACATGGCGTTTGTTCAAATAGCCAGTGGATTTCTAATATTAGAAATAGAATAAACCGTCTTACCTCGTGTAGTGCTGCTGGAGTTGTAGATAACACGAACCGTTCCTTTTGACCGCCCGAAACCGGTCGGATGACTCCAGCAACATTATAAGGAGTAAGACGGTTTATTCTATTTCTAATATTAATTATTTAACTTTTAAGTTAAGTATATTGTATATAGTTTACTGTGATGTTTTACAGAAAAGAGATTTAAGTTTTATAACTATCACTTCGGGAGTATTTAGTTTAAATAATTGTTATTCAGCCGAATAACAAAACAAAATGAATCTAAAATTAAGTTTACTTTAAACAAACATGCTATCAAAGTCATTGACAATTATGTCACAGTAGTAATTAAATCAAAGCAAAGTAATTAAGTTAATTAAATCTATTGATTCAGTTGTATACGACTAAATATTATTCAGTCGTATTATTCACTAGTAGATATTTAGTAATCTTAATATACACATATTGAATGTGTTTGCAATTGAAATTAACTGAACATTGGCATATTGTTGAATAATTATCCTCTCCTTGTTACATTTATAATATCAAATCATTCTAAAATAGATGGCACAAATTTACTTTATCTTCAGGAAATAGTAATCCATAATTCATAAAGTTAAGTTACATTTCATTATTAGCATTTCATATATTAATTAGTTTTCTTGACTTTAATTTCTTTTTTTTGAGTGGTTCTGTTTAAGATTCAAAAGAAGACTCCGGTTATCGATAATTGTGCGTAATTACTTGCGTGACAAATACTTTATACTTGATAGCCTTGGTGACGTAATAAAGTCTGTTCTCACTCAAGGTTTCTGACTGGACATCTCATCAATCAAGATTTCTAGTAAAGATATACAAAATTAATCCCAGCTTTTAATAAATCCATTTATTTTCTTCTTTTTTTTTCAAATGCTAGATATATACAGTATAACTTCTTTCGTCATGTTTATATACCCCTGATTATTCATCAATACATATATATAACATTTCATATCCATAAGACAACATGTACCAGTTTATGAACCTAATATTACTTTCCACTTGTAGTTAGGATAGCATTCCATAAGAGTTTTGATTTCCATAAATTAATGAGAAAGATTTATGGCGATATGTTATATGTATAAATAATTTTATACATATATTTTATATTCCTTTTGTTAGTTATAACATTTTTTTTGCCATTATGGAAACTGGATTTAATGAATTATTGAATTAATACCAATAATATTTATCTCCATTGTTGATATGTTTTAATTATAAATATATATATAAGTAAATAATTAATATTAATAATAATGATTAATTTTGTTATTATAAATAATGAATATATTTGTACATATATAATTAAGACTTAGGTTTGTCTCGTTTATAGTTTTTTTACTGCAATTTAGACGTTACTCTTTATTTCAGCGTTTGCTGTTTTATTTTGTATATATATAAACTTTAACACATAGGAAAGAACACAGAAAGTCACTACAGAACTCACTTCGATATTTCAACATCCGTCCTCATCAGGAATAAGTGCGAAGTACTCGCGTTGAGAAGCAAACTGCTACTATATATATATATATATATATATATATATATATACAAGATTACACATAAACACGTGAAATAATAATCAATGAACAAACCAGAATAAGAAATGAAGAAAAAGAATAAGATCTTTCAACCGTAACAAGCGGTCTTCGTGAGAGACAAATCTTAATTGAGATCTCAGTTGGGTTTTGACTCTGACGAAGACCGATTGTTACGGTTGAAAGATCTTAGTCTTGATTTCTCATTGTGGTTTGATCATTTAGGACAAATAACACTTAAAATAAACTGTGACACATAGACTGAAACATAACAAAGACTCACTTTTCAATATTTCGACCGTAATGCCGGTTGAAATATTGAAAAGTGAGTCAGTTTATTTTAAGTATATATATATATATATATATATAACAATTAGACGAAACGATTCTTCGAACTGAATAAACTAGAATTTAAAGAAGAACACATAGAAAGGAAAACTCCTTTGAGTCGTTATCAGCCTTTGGAGCGATTCATTTCTTTTCCTGAAGACGAGGACATCGAAATATAGTAGTGAGTTCAGTGGTTTCCTTTCTATGTGTTCTTCTTTAAATTCTAGTTTATATATATATAAGCAACATACAGAGAAAGAGACACACTTACCAACTCAAATTTTCGGATGATCCGTCTTCAGCAGAAAATAGAATGGGCGACCAAGCACGCCGGAAACAGAACGGCAGATGTATATACGAGGTGTGTAAATAAAGTAGTGAGACTGGCAACGTCGCTTTCGATCTGGCAACGCTGGAGACGCGTGGCCTTGAGTAGCGTCAGGTGCACGTGTGATGCGCCTCCAGTATGAATCTGAACTCGCCACAGTCATTTGTTTGTCCGTAGCGTTGGTTTTCGTGAAATGGTTTTTTCTTGAGCGTTTTAAAAATGAGTGACCTCAAAGTTGAGCAGCGGTGTGCAATCAAATTTTGCTTCAGACTTGGACATAGAAACTTTTGAAAAACTTCAGGAGGCCTATGGAGAACGTGTTTTATCAAGGGCACAGGTTTTTCGGTGGTTTAAGGAATTTTCAGAAGGAAGAGAGTCGATTGAAGATGAACCACGAAGCGGAAGGCCTTCAAGTACAAACACCGATGAAAATGTCAACAGAGTACGGAACCTTGTGCGTTCAGATCGACGCTTAATCAGCACTTCTACCGTGAGGTCCTTGAAAGACTTCGAAAAAGAGTCCTTCGTGTGCGGCCAAACATCAAAGACAAGTGGGTGTTGCATCACGACAACGCGCCCTGTCACACTGCCATCTCAATAAACGAGTTTTTGGCCAGTAAAAACATTCCTGTTGCTCCTCAGCCTCCTTATTCACCAGACTTGAGTCCTTGTGACTTTTTCCTCTTCCCGAGATTGAAAAATCACCTCAAGGGAACTCATTTCGGGACACTACAAAACATACAAACTGCTGTAACCGACCAGCTGAAGGCCATTCCAGAATCCGAGTTCCAGCAATGCTACAATGATTGGAAGGACCATCTCCAGCGCTGTGTGGCTTCCGAAGGGAACTATTTTGAAGGTGACAATATCACATTGTAATTATATTTGAATAGAAAATTTAAAAAAAATCAGTCTCACTACTTTATTTACACACCTCGTATATATATAAAAAGTAAAAAAAGTTTTCTTTTTCAACGTAATCCATACTAAATATACAAAGTGAGGTCGTTAAATACTGACTAACTGCATCTGTCCATGCAGAACCTATATTAACTAACGCTAGAGACATGAAATTCAGTCTATAGATTTCCTTCATGAACTAAGAAGCAATATAAAAAGATTTTAGGAAGTTAAGTCCATGAGAGTGTAAGATCAGGATAACCTCGCAAGTCTAAAAGATAATAAAAATATTCACAACTTTAAAAAGTGATAATTTTTTGAGAAAATATGAAAACAGTAGTAGATTAAAAATTTGATTCTCTACTAAGTTTGATTAAAAAACCTTTTTTCTCCCTGATGTCATCTAACATCTCAAAATTTCAATAAACTGTAAATTATGAAATTCCTATATCAATGGAACTCAAAGGAGTAAGTTATAATTATCAAATAGTTAAAAACGCATTTCTTTGGAATCGTGCTGATTCCAGTGAAAGAAACAAATCTGGTGTGGAGTGCTGCACTACTTTCATTTATGAAATTAAAAACAAGTAGCCCTTCTGACTATGTCATAAAAATATTCAACAACATATTTTTTTTTTTTTAATTAAAAATCCCCCAATGCAATTTTGGTGTTGAACTTAGTATTCTGTCTCAGGGATAGGAGGAAATTAATTGTGAGGTCTTCGTTTTTGAAATATCTTATTCACATATAAACAGACCTGCCATTTGCTAAACTTATTTTATTGGACTCCGGCTATCAATGATAATCTGTTATGTTTTTTTTTCACTTCATTTTGAGAAATTCAGATTATTCTTATATTTTGTATCCATTAAAAGAATTTAAAAAATGTTATGAAAACAAAATGCTGTATTGCATCAGTTAAAAAAAACAAGCAAATAACTAATGTTAGTTTTATAGTATCATGGATTTGTTTATGACAAAATGGATCGCTATGAGAGAGAAAAAGGGCTAAACAAAAGTTGAACCACTTCCCAAATTAATCATTAGTTGTGCAATCCGTAATTGTGTGGTATTTACTCATTCTGAGGTAAAATGGATAAACCAACAAAAATCTCCACACAAATGAAGTTTTATTCAACAACTGAACAGTTGTTTTCACTGGACCAACCCGTCAATACCACATCCTTGGTGTCTTTCTGATGATGAACACAAAGTGTTCGAAATGCGTTGAATAAAACTTCATTTGTGTGGAGACTTTTGTTGGTTTATCCATTTTACCTCAGAATTCCCAAATTAAGTTTTATAAATTCTATATAGATATGTATTGGTTATTTGTTTCCTTGATCGTTTTCTTTTATGTATCGTTATGTTAAATAAAGATAAATGTTACCAATATATGATGATGAAATATATTCTGTTTCTTTTTTATTCAGCTACACGAAGCCAGAGAGGGTTGTTAGTGTATAATAATGTACCTTTCCCATGCTTCGATATTCCTCAAAAGCTAAATAGGTCTTAGTACCCAGGAATATTTACATGTAGATCTTCATCATTCTGAATCAAGCGTGTTTATTAAGTTCAATATTCAATTTTCAATGTTGGGAAGATTACTTGTTATGGTTGAAAGATCTTAGTCTTTTTTTCTCTTTTCTTATTGTGGTTTGAACATTGATTCTTATTTCATGTGTTTATTGTGAAATCTTGTTAACTTTTATAAATATACACGCTGACATAGATATTTCAGAAACATCTAAAATGGATTCTGGAGACCTTAAATTTGTGGGTTCGCTAAATTCTTGAGATAGAATTTTTTATGCTGATTTTATTTCGCTACTTCCAACGACCACACTTATACGATGTCACCTGCACTGCTGTTCTGGTGGCGGAAAGGTGCTCATTTCTTATTTATTTTGCATCCATTTTAGTTTTGGAGAAGCAACATTACATAAGTTCATTGTACATCGGGAGTCATAAATGTTACTTCACTCAAGTTTAGTGGAATATAGATCTTAAATGTCACCTTACATCGTACAGGTTTCAAGTAAACAGCTTTTACATCTCCTCCAAGGGTTGGATATGCATAGGATTTTTATCTTCCACGTGAAAAATCGCGGGTCATGGTCTAGATTTGAACCTCCAACCTTCAGTACTAAACGCAGGCAGGCTACCTGTTAAACTAAACTGACTCCTATTTACAGTAGAGTAAAAAAAGTACTATATCATTCAATTTCTGTGTTATCAATAAATATTTAAACCTTTCATTAAATGTCTAAAAATAATGAACCGGAGCGTTTTCCAGATGTATGATATATTATTAAATTTTTAAAAAATAAAAGTAATTTTAATGGTTTTTATAATTGTATTTATGTATGTGAATATTTTTTTATATGTTAATAAAACATAGTTGAAGTTGAAATGTATTTTCCAGACTCTTTTGGTTCAAGTTAAATGTTTTGAAGAAATTATCAACATAGGCTATGCGGTTTATCGAATCCATGGGCTTCCCTGGTTCAGATCATTGTCATGGTATTTCTTGATCTGCTCCAATTATTTTTTCTATGGAGAAAGTTTGGTTGATTATTTTGGAGTTCTTATAAATCGAACAGTAAGTATTTTTTTTTTAGTTTCTTTTTGTATGAAACATTTTTGTTAATTATTAAGTTTTATTTTTTTTTTTAGGATTTCCTGAGGGGATTGGTGACTTACCACAGGTTCATTTCATTTTGCCTTTATATTATTGGATTTGTTTGGTTTGTGTTATCATTGGTTCACAAGTACTATATGAAACAGTTTTCACTGTTCGCTTGGACTCACGTTGCCCTTTTGATCGTAGTCACCCAAAGTTATCTTACCATACAAAACATATTCCAAGGACTTATATGGTAGAGAATGATTTTATAGCAAGTTCATTAATTATTTTTAATTATTATTTAACTATTGTTTGGTTGCAGGGTTATTGTTCCCGTATCAATGATTGTCATTAATGATGTTTGGGCATATTTGTTTGGCTTCTTTTTTGGGAAAACTCCTCTTATTAAATTGTCTCCTAAGAAAACATGGGAAGGTTTCATTGGGGGAGGCATTGCGACTGTTTTATTTGGACTCCTTGTAAGTTAAAGTTTCAGAAAGGTTATGATTGTTTTCAATAACCTGGCTATCAATTCTTATCATCAAGTTATTGCCTATTACTTTATTATCTATTGTTTCAGTTATAACGTATTTCAGAATACTCAGATCAAAGTTAATTAAATTTTCTTCTAGATACTGTATTCTCCTTTTATTATGATAGCTGAAACATTTTATTACTTTTTTCATTTATACATTTCAAACCGTTTAAACATTTTGTAGTTATTTCTATTTACTAATTATTGTTCGTGCATAGGAATCTGTGATATTTAAAACATCATCTAAAAATTCTTCAGCATATTAAAAGTATTGCTTTGAAATGTAAATTATACAATTTATTAACACTCATTAGTTGTGCAATCCGTAATTGTGTGGTATTTACACATTCTGGAGTAAAGTATAATGGGTATACTATTACCTCAGTATGAATTTATTAACATTTTAACTTATACAGAGTCTAGTGAATGTAATTTTGTAAATAACTGTGATATCAGTTCCATGCATACATTAGAGTGTATTCAGGATTTTAATTTAATTATATGATAGTATATGTGCTGGATTCAGAGGATTTCAACTATTTGGATTAATCATCCTGGCGCACAATGCATATCTGCTATGGTTGTGCCGTGCTTTACACAGTTTGGATACTTGTTTTAGGAAAATTTCTCCCCTAGATGGAGGGAGCTAGAAAGCGTCTAATTAAGCCATTACCTTACAGGTAGAATTAGTCGAGACTTGATATGATTGATGTATCACATTGAAAGTTACTGGGTACACAGGAATGACCCAATGCGCTCGTGCTGGTTGTGGTTTTACAATCAAGGTGGGTTAAACGAACGAGTCATAAGGATAATTAATCTGTTACAAGAATAACACACAGACAAATGATAAAGACTACTTGGACATTTCAACATCCTCGTCATCAAGAGGAGTTGATAACTTTAAAGACAAATGAAGACAGCATTTTGAATGAAGTGACAAGACTATACTTCAGCTCAAAGATTGAGAATATGGGGTGAAGTGTTGGTTGGCCTTTGAAGCTGTCAATAATATCTGCCGTTGTTCTGTGTCTTTTCCGTACACTTGATTATATGCAAGAGCTAACCTCTTATGACCAAATAAGTTTTTTCATCAGAGTCACATAGAGAAATTGTGGAAGGATTAAGCGAAAAAAAGTGTTTTGTTAAACTAATCACATCATTCACCTTGTAACTATTTGTGAATTTCTTACGTCACAAATTATCAACTTTGGTCTCCAACCGTCTCTGAAACACTTGGTTTCCCTCTCTTATCTCTCCTGAAGGCGGTTCAAACCGAAAATTAGAGACTGTAAGTGTGTGCTTTTGATTTCTCTATGTTTCTTTTTCTACATTGAACTATATTTGTCCGTTTCGGATCGTATTTCAAACGAAAAAGTATATATATATATATATATAAATTAAGACAAGTTAAATTAATTTATCCACGAAAAATGTTTATATGTGGAGACTGTTTCATTACCTTTGTAGCCTACAATGAGTAAATACCTCATAATAAGTGATTGTACTACGTTAGAATTGTGGTGATTTGTTTGATGCGTACTGTAAAGTAGTATAAGATGTTTTATTTGATTTTGCAGTTGTCCTATTTCCTGTGCCAATACAAGTTTTTTGTTTGCCCTATTGAATTCGACGCTACTCTTGGTAGAATGACAATGGAATGTGATCCGTCTCCCCTTTTCAGACCTCAACAATACATGCTACCTGATTGTCTCGCAGGGATCACTTCATTGGTAAGTGTATAACAATGATATTCAGCTTAGAAAAATAATTTTAATCTCCGCATATAATTATTTTGTATAAACAACGTATTAATATACGTGTCGTTCTTCTTCAGTATACATATAGAATACAAATAAACAATTGAGCATTTGGAAAATTTCAGTAACTCGGAAGATATGCAAAAGTAATACAGGGTCAGGCAAAATGATCTAACACATTTGTAGGTTTAATAAAAGGCAAATAAAGTCAATAAACAATAAAGTGTTTTTATTTTCGAAAAGTACATATAATGCCATTTTGTTTTGTTTCTGTATAATGCCATTGTTTTTTTTTTTTAAACATAGTACATATAAATATTAAACATAATATGTATTTAACCTACAAATGTGTCAGATCATTTTGCCTGATCCTGTATAAACGTATTTAGTAATTACATAGCAATGTGATGCGTGGGTGTGTGAGTATAGAGAAAGAAGATAGGTGATGGTCACACATGTGGAAAAGATAAAGTGGTAGTGATAACAATGTAAGTGAAGGTCATTGATCCTTCTAAACTTTAAAAAAAATACAAAGCAGATTGATATTGCCTATCCCAGGCCTTCTTAAACTATGGGTCGCGAGAGATTTTAATGTCAAATATTTAAATACACGATTTTATAACATCTAGATGTGTATTTGTGCAGTGACACCACGGGAGTAATACTTCATATAAAAAAAGTTGAACAACATGACTGACAAAAAAATATTTGACTTTGCATTGTAACCCATGATTTCGATTGCAACTATGTTAATCTTCATGAGAAGTGTGTTTTTTTGCATTTAGTTCACTATGAAGACGAACATGGTAACCATTGAAATCATTTGTCCTATGCAAAAAAATATTTTTTTCAGCCATATTGGACCATTTATTTCACTGAGTGTTACCCCCGTGAGTCACATTCACACAATTGTACGTAAAAACAAATATTAGAATACGCGAGCACACGTGCAGCGAGTCAATAATTCAATAACACTGACTGTAATATGAACTAGTGTAGTATTGACGCTCTTCTAGTGTAGTCAATTGTCAGTGTTCCACCGTAACGAGATTTTATTTTTTTTTATTTATTCGGTAATTAATCAATTATTATATGTGTTGTTATTAAACTCAGAAAATATCATTTTTATATATATTTATTGGATTTTAGGATCAAAATAATTTTTCGCCATGGATAAATGGCTGAACTTAAATAAGAATGATAATAATGCATATTAAAATGCTACAAACTCTCCTCAGCTAGGAGAATGTATTGATATACAGGCATTTAATGCGCGAGAATAAAAATATGATGAGTCTTTTCTTCAATTTGGCTTTACATTTCAAAATTGTGAACAACCTCTTTGTTTGATCTGCTAAAAAATGTTGAAGAGGTCTTAAGTCCAGCAGTGTTAAACATCCCACCAAGATTTAATTAGTTATGCAATAAAAAAAAGGCACATCCATCTCATTAATTTGTTTTCTTTATTTTTAATTTAATACTTACCACTCAACGACTGTGTTGGAATATATATTTTCATATGTATATTGTTACCTAATAAATAAATCGTCAAAAAATAATTTTTTATATTTATATGGGGCCGCCAAGAAACTCGCAATCATAAATGGGGTCCTGAATGTAAAAAGTTTAAGAAGCCCTGGCCTATCCTATAGGTAGATCCTATAGTTGAAGGATTTCCAGGAAATATAAATTGTTAAAGTTCTATTTATTCTGGTATATTTTATAATTTGTTTTTCTAATTTTAGACTTAGGTTAGAAGTTTCAAAGATACTAATCTACGTTGTTAACCCTTTCACTGCTGATGACGTAGATATACGTCATACAATTATGCATCACCAGTATATATACGTATTTTTGATCAGGTATACGTATACCTAATCAAATTTTAAAACATGATTTTTTTACCATGTGCTAAATTTTTTTTTGAAGAACCTAAAATTTCCATTTTTTTTTTGATCAGGTATTCGTATACCTAATCAAAAAAAGAATGAAAAATTTAGGTTCTTCAAAAAAAAAATTTAGCACATGGTAAAAAAATCATGTTTTAAAATTCAGTCTTCAGGAAGATGAAGTGTTACTGTTTGTCAGCCGTGAAAGGGTTAAGAAAAGATTTTGGAGCAAACGCTTTTGGTCTGCGTCTATTTCCGTTGGTAAGGGAAGTGTCAAATTTCGACTTGTCGAGTCGACTTTTGTTCAGATCGATTTTATCTGAAGACTTTTGTCCAGTTTAGACCAATGTCTAAAGACATTTGTAAGAACAGGTAAAACGACTTCTCCGTGTATGCCAGACTTTGTCCCTAGGTTAGTGGTCGGCTTACGCCATCACACACTTCTTGCTGAAGAGATCCGAAAGATCGAAACAAAGCAGAAAACAAAAAAAAGATATTTCTTCTATCCGAAAATGGGATAGTATATTTGAAACACGACTTGATCGTGAAAAAGGGAAAGTGTCCTTAAGCACTGTCATGTTTTGGTGTAATTGGGGGTTCTGCAACGCGAAGTCTGTCTGGACGAATGTCTTAAGACAAAGTTTGTCTGGACGAAAGTCGATTCGACAAGTCGAAATTTGATACGTTGTCAACTTTACCTGCTCTTCGTAATACATCCCACATGTGTCAAAAACTCCCTACCTCCTGTCTTACACACATAAACTGTTCAGTCGTTTGTAATCATGACACGAGCTGGTATACAATCATTTTTATCATTATACTTACTATTTTTATATCACTTTTGTATATTTTAAATTACTTAATTTCTAGTACTTTCCGTTTCTTTTTTATTAGTATGTAACCTGAAGAAGGACATTACTTGTTCGAATCGCGTTGTTTTTATTAGACATTTGTTGAATTATTTTCACAACTTGAGTAAATTACTAATGAATAATGTTATGTAAATAGTTTGAACAATGTTTATAAATAAATTTATAAACTTTTTTGTTCTCAAAGATCTTGATTTTTTCCATAATCTGTTTTATACATATATTATGCATTGTTTATGTAATTTTTTTTATTATAGCTTCTTAAAACTGTTTCAGTTTGGCTGTAACCGGAGTATTAATATGTATCCATTCCTTCTCCACTCATTGTCTATGTCTGTCTTTAGTTCAGTAATTGGACCTTTTGGAGGATTCTTTGCCAGTGGTTTTAAAAGAGCTTTCAAAATTAAGGTAACAAAGAATGTTTTCATTTCATTTTTAAAAGGAAATGTAATAATATATTCCATGTTCATATAGAGATTCCATAAGCAATTGTTCAGGTTTCCTCAAGAAACAGTGACGAATGGCATCAACACTGTCACTTAGCGGAAATCAACACTTATTATTCTCATCAATATACGAAATATATTTATATAAGCCAGCTTTAATTCTTATTAAGGAATAATGAGTAAACCATCAATATGGAATGTAATCTAAAAACTTATTTTTTCTAATAAGTTTTTCCTAATAGACAATTTGTTAATTAAAATCTCCCCTAGGGAATTGGTGTGTTTTCTGTTAAGATAACAAAAAAAAATGGGGAGCATTTACAAGGTTCTTTTATAGTATTATAACAAGTGTTGTAGTAAATTTAGTGCTTTAGACTTTAAATTCTCTTACAAAAACTAAATATTTATGAATCGGATATTGTTTAAAATCTGAGTACTGACGAACAAATTTTTTTGTTGGTTGAATTTGAATTTTAGAGATTTGAATCTTGTGTAAAAATTGTAAACTATAGAGGTAACTTTTATTAGTTACAATCAATGATCAAACCACAATAAGAAACGGGAAAACAAGACTAAGATCTTTCAGCCGTAACAAGAGGTCTTCGTCAGAGTCCCATACTGACGAAGACCTCTTGTTACGGTTGAAAGATTTTAGTCTTGTTTTCCCATTTCATATTGTAGTTTGATCATTGATTGTTATTTCACGTGTTTATGTGAAATCTTTTTATTTATTAGTTACATATCAGTATAACTTCTATGGATGTAGTTGAGGTAGTTCTAGTTTATAAATTTTCTTATAATTTATATTTTAACTCTTTTCATAGTAGTTTTCAACACTTCTTGCAGGATTTTGGTGATGTGATCCCAGGTCATGGAGGTATAATGGACAGATTTGACTGCCAGTATCTGATGGCCACTTTTGTAAATGTCTATATTTACAGTTTTATTAGAACAGTTTCCCCGCAAAAAATATTGCAACAGGTAATTATTGATTACAAAGCTTTGAAATCAAGAACTGACACTCAGTACTGATTAGTTATTGTATTTTATCCAATTATAGAATTTCAATTTCTGTTTATTTCCAACGCTCACACTTACAGGTGAGTAAGTGTTGTTCTAGAATAGCATGTGTGGGTCATCGGTCGATTCGACACCCTTTTAGGTATGGGCACACCAGATTAAAGGTTGAATCTATTTCAAGCATACTATATTTTACCTTGCTCAAAGATTTATTTATTCATTTATTGATTTAAATTTATGCAATAATTGATTTAATCTAAGCTAATTTATTACTCTAATTTGCTGTCATTAATTTGCTGATATGTTGGGATTTTGTCGTAAATAATACCCCCCAGAAAAACGATCCAAACAAGACAACACAAGTTCAATTACGAAAAAAAGAAATACATGTGCTTTAATTTTCGGGAAATCTGTCTTCAGGAGAGAAAAGTTAAGAGAGACAAGCACTCTGGAGATGGCAACCAAAGGTTACGTGAAAAGGTTTACCATCGATTGCATCTCCGGTTTGCGGCGAGAAGATGAAAGCCAAAGAAATGATTCCATGGCATGAGTCAACATCATTAGTGAATTCCCTGATAGTTCAACATTTGTTCACAATTTTTTCAATTACTTTTTTCTTTTTTTCGTCGGCTATGGTACTCGAAATCTCTTTTGTTTTCGCGGACTTCTTGAAAACTCTTATTCAGAATCACTAAAAACAATATTTAACATTTGTAAAACTTTGTCACACCTTCTTTCCGGACCCAAGAACTTTCGGAATAGTTTCAGTATAGTTTTGTGCATCTTTCTATGAAACGTAGCCAAATGACAGTACTTTTTCGTCTTTACAATCACTTTCAGAAGATGAGTATACAGTTAACATCTTGATTTGATGAATTCTACTACTATATAAATGACGTAAACCACTTCTGCATTGTGAAACTATTCTTGTAGGAAAGGCAGTCGAGGAATAGGTTGACAACAAACCTGTTGAAAGGTTTCCAATTGAATTTACTTTTATGTCGATCGTTGGATATGCAAGTACGCATACCTTTTGTATTAGTTTATCCTACATAAGACCCTCGCGCAATCCTGAATCACAACGATGCTATTAGTGGATGTGACCACAGAGTGATTCAAACCAAGATAAACCAAACTAAAATATCAACTATTGGTATAGAGATAGAATTTCAAGAAGGCAGGATGATAGATTTCAAGAAGCTTACCGATACAAAAATGGCTGACAACTTATCCCACAATGCCCTAACCAATCGGTCTCTAACATGCGGATAATAGTGAGTTGTGACCATAGATGCTACTCTATAGGCCAGATTAAAAAAACACGGATCTTTTTGAACCTCAACACTTGCTAAGCTCAGGAAAACTCGAAATAGGACACGAAAAATAGTAAAATTAAATACAAAGTCTACAAACCTTTGCACAACATTTTCAGACCCAAGAAACTTTACAGAGAGAAATAAAATAATTAAAGTGTTGTTCTTACAGAAAATTCCTTCGAAAGTTGGACGTCAGTAAAAAGTGTTTGAAATTATATAAATATTTATCTTGCTGAACAGTGAACAAAAATCTGAACCATTTACATACATACATGCAGTCTGTGATATTGTACCGTAGTATCCAGTGGAGAAGTATACTGACTTACAAACAAGTTTTGACTGCCAAGAAAGAATTGCACTTTTTTCAACCCTACTTTTTTTCTGTGCATCACAAACAATCAAGGGTTTAAGGAAATGGAAACGACATCTCTGCGGCCGTGGTATCCTAACTTATTTAGAGCCACCCAATCGCCAATATGTCATATATGCTTTAGACTTCCTTGTGGTTACCCAAATTAAATGTTTCTTTATGCAGTTTCTGCATAATTCATTATTGTTGACTGCCTTGACAATATATATATACTAAATTGAATAAACGGCCCTCAAGTACTATAAAACATTCAATTACACAAAGCACGACACAGAAAAAGGAATAAAAAGTACACTTACAGAATTCTGAATATTTCGAACTGTTGTTCGTCATCAGGAGTAGACTAGAAGAGAGGACGAAGTGAGGGAGATCTCCCCACGTCGAAGGATGGAACTCGAATTTGGTAAGTGTGCTTTTTATTCCTTTTTCTGCGTCGTGCTTTTTGTAATTTAATGTTATATATATATATATATATATATATATATATATATCGACATAGTTCGACCTATTCTTGACTCCGAACTAACATGCATGTTGGTGAACCTGCATAGTTACACTTGTGAATTCTTAGATGTGATAATCATAGGGCGCTGTGTCCAGGTGGTATGATTAGAATCTCCTCTATTTCACGGTTGCCAACACGTAAATGATGAATTTCTCAGTGGATTAAGAATTGCGTATTTACTTAGCTGTAACGAGTCATATTAATTAGCAGTTCTTACAAACCAATTTAGAATTTAGAGTAGCACTTTAAGCATGTAATTTTAAAGTTTTTCAGCTTTGTAAATAGTTCAAGTACTTGCAGGCAAGTCTTGGTAAAAAAAATTTCCCATAATAGATTATGTGGAAACCTCATCTACTGTAGGGTAAAAAGCTAACGAAATCGTCTCCACATATAAAATTTTTATGGTTTAAACAACGCGTTTCGAACACGTAGTGTTCTTCCTCAGGCATTAACTAAAAAATACAATGACACAATAATTTTTTAGTTAATGCCTGAGGAAGAACACTACGTGTTCGAAACGCGTTGTTTAAACCATTGAATTGTTATATGTGGAGACCAGTTCATTACTTACTCTACAATGATTAAATACCACATAATAACTGACTGAAGTACGTTAGAAATCTAATCTATTTATGTTTTTACAGTTACATTTCATTATTTACAGAGGTTGTATAACGAAGTGTATATTTTATGACTAATGAATGATACTCTGGTACTACAACATACATTTTATGTTTCCTTAAAATGATTAATAGAATGAAAAGTAAAAATACTGAAACTTTAAATTCTTTCAGGCTCTCACTTTAAAACCTGAACAACAACTGTCTCTTTTCTACATGCTCAAAGAGGCTTTGCAGAATCAGGGTATCCTCTCACAGCCGTAAGTTACCCCCCCAGGAGTGAGTCATTAACTGAGGAACAGAACAAGTAACAGTTGCTACTAGTTACCGTTAACTATTTGATGTGTTATACCTACCTGTTATTTATTTATGTTTAAAACTTTTAGTTTAGTTATTAATACATTTTATATGTCCTATTAGTGAGATCAAACATTTTTTTAACTTTTGTTTACAATTTCTTATTGTAAAGATTATTCTCTTTATTTTAAGTTCATGTTTAATATATATATATTCTCTTCTAAAAATGACATTTGTTTTCTATATAAACTTGTTTGAACCAATTGTTTACAGAGTTTGGTTAGTCTGGAATAAAACATTTTGGATTCATTTAAACAAAAATAAAAAACAAAAATTGTATATATTTTTGGCTGTTAAGAAGTTAAAATGTAAATATTTTTAATTTAAATTAAAAATATAAAAAAACGAAATATATATGAAAAAAATAGATTGTAAAATGACCGTTTTCCCTTTTTTTGAAAAGTTATTTTATTGATGATTTAGTAGTTCTTAAAAAGGGATCAGTAAGACGAGTTCATGAAGATAAATTTTATGTAAATAATTGATTGTCGTTAAACTAATGGAGTCGTTAAATGAAGTCTTCTCTACGTCTAAAACTCTTACTTTAAACGCTGTTAATTAATAGAATAATGGAATGGTATTTACTTGTTTCATTTTGATTTTTAAATTTAATTTATTTTTGGTTTATTCATCAAATAATATGATTTTTATTTTAATTTGGTTTCTTCACAGACCATAAATCAATTAAGTTTAGCCTCAATTATAGAATTTTGGCTTAATTTTGTATCATACTATATATTTGTATCTTAAATGAACATTTTTTTTTTAGGCTTATAAGGCGTTAGAAAATTTGTAAGACTACCCAGACCTCTTGTAATTGATTACTTTTGCATGCATGTAAATAATTATTTCATTCTTTCTTTAGTTTTCACTAGTTTTCCAAATTTATTTATCATTTCAATGTTTATTTATTAATATAATACCAAGAAAAATGGTAATAATGATTTTTGTAACATGCGAAATGGTTGGTACCATCGTCTGAGAACGATTTCATTATCTCTGTATATTCTAGAGTTGTTTTCGTTGATTTGTTTAATATGTGTTCACTTCTTCAAATTTCTCTCCAACAATGAATTGTTGTTCTTTAATCGATGTTTGTTTTTTTTTTAATAAAAAAGAAGAAGTAAAATCTCATTTAATAATTAAAATAGAATATAAAATTTGATATTATCCCTTAAATAATGTTATAAATTTTTTTTTATTACAAATTTTTGTAAAAATAAAAATAATATTAATAATGTTTCGTTTTATAAAACTATTCATTTTGATTTACTTCATTTATGACATCATATTGTCTAATTATGACATCATATTGTCTAATTTAAAAAAATGATTAAGCTTATTCCCAGTTGTTAGAGGCCTATTATATATCCTTCTTCAGTCGTCTTTCTCAAGAAATGTAGAGAATTTCTAAAGTTTCTTAGGAGAAAACAAATAAAATAAAATAAAAATAGTAACAACTAATTAATTAGAAATTTATTATTTTTATTCGTTAAAATATATTTGTATCTTTTGTATGTCAGTAAATGTGATGTTTTTCATAAAATAAACAGTAATTTGTGACCTAAAAAAAACATTAATTTTCAGAAGTAGAATTTTTTTTATTCTAAATATATTTGCCATTATCCAGTTATAACTACTAGCATTACTTTCCAGTTAGGTAATAGTTTTGCAAGGATTCTTTAATCTTATTCTGACTAACCAATCTTTGTAGTTTTTTTGTTGTTGTTGTTATTTCCCGAAGATAAATGTACTTGCCTCTAAAAAACCTGTTAACATTTATTAAAGTAGTACTATTTTTGAGTGTTGTGCATTTAATACATTTATTGTTGGTGTTCATTATTTACACATGTTAGTTACGATTGAAATACACAAGTATACAAGATGGTCTAATGAATGTTACTGCTTAAGAAAGTTTGAAAAGGGATTAAAATAATACAGTGTCATCAGAAACTAACTTAGAGGTTATTTGCTATCAGAGTTTATTAAATGTTAGAATGTAGACATTATTAATGTTTTTTTTTTTAAATTAAGTCACAGTTTTACTTGAGTATTAATTTCGTTCGTGTTTTATTGAACAAAAAAGCAAACTGATTTTTATATAATTAACGGAAATATTACCAAATTAATATTGCTTTGTTATAAGGTCATAAGTTATAAGATTATAAGGTCAAATATATGTTGAAATAAATCTATTTTTATGTTGAAAATATAAATCATTTGCGTCACATTAAACCAAAAATAAATGAAGTAAACTGAGTCTATAAATGAACAATAATTTGATAGAGCCGTTGTTTTATTTTAAACAGTGATTTAAATTGCTTACGTTGTTTTTGGTAATTTACAATTCGTTGCTCTCTGCAGGAGAAAAAAAGAAAAGAGAGATCTTATTTGAATGTCAAATTTATAACTCATAATAAATTTCATTCTGTGCTCTCTAATAAAATTGACTGTATGAAATAATCACATATTATGCGTTCCATTAAGTTTTTGTATAGAAATTGTTCCGTTATTTTCTTAAAAACTGGTAAAGAGCATTTGGTCACAGATTATATAAGTGGTAAATGAACAGTGTTGTAAAAAAAAACATTTATTTTTTTGTTTCGTATATAACTAAAACTATTTTTGTCATTGGATGTATGAATGTTTGATTTTTTAAAAAAAAGTAATTTCTTTTCTTTGTTTTTAAAATGTATATTATATTTTTTATGTATACATAAACATAATTCAGCAAAGTTCCAGCCAGATACCATCATTGTATCCATTTTGATAGGTCTGATATTTTTTCCTTCAGTATCGAATATTTTTTCATTTGAATAAGTCGTGGCAACAGGTATCTCTTTCTAGCTTATGTAAAGACAATTTACTTTTATAAATTTGCGGTTAAGAGTAGTTGAACGGCTTTTAGCGTATCTGCAGTGATACGCATTTACAAAGCCAAATCTGTGGGAACCAAGGTGGCAGTCGTTTAATGATCACTGCATCACTGTACCAAGAGGAGTGCCAACACTTCTCCTTGAAGCACTAGTCTTCAAGTTTAGGAAACTTAAAACTTCATTCAATCCTGCATAAATTGTGATAAAAACTGGTTTATGCAATGCGTTGGTTTCATTTCTGTTTCATATAGTATTGATATGAATATTTACTTTATTCATGCATTGTGGAATTATATGATTGCGAGTAATGTATTTAGACTAAGAATTTTGTGGATGATTTTTCAAAAAATAGAATTCTGTTTTTTTTTGTTAATAGGGACCAATATGTCAGTAAAAACCCAGTAAATGAAAAATTTGCCGGTGTTCTTTCTCTGTACATTTACTCAGACATAAGTCTTGGTTTGTACTTCAAGACATAAACCTCTCTTCATGTCGATGGTTAACTGTGAATTGTATGTATAATATTTTACAGCATTTCATATGAAATAAATATCAAAGCCCGAATTACAGTAATATTCCGAATATGAGTAATATATTTTTTGAACAGAAACAACAGGTCTTTGTCAGATTCTCACTCATACTGTGTGTGTGTCAATATATTACTGACACTCTGACGAAAACCACTTGTTTTAATTTGAAAAATCTTAGTCTTGTTTCTGAATCTTTCTGTGATTTTGGAGATTGAAATATATATGAACACTTAACAATTGAAAAGCGATCCGATATTGGGGAATTAAAAGTATAGTTTTATAGTAATCGGACAAATGTCTCTCTAGTTAGACTTTTTTTTTCTGATACGTTCGTTTATATTTTTACAATTCTAATTCGTTTGTGTGTTAATTTATTTCATTTTATTGAAAATCCCTAATTCAGTCACAAAAAGAAAGTTCTAAGAAAAGTATTGTAGGTTTCACCATGAACTGTGGAATGAGTTATATGTAAACACAAAGTATGAAGCATAATATGAAATGCAAAATTGGGCAAAAGGTTCTGGATATATATATAAAAATTGACCGATGACATACAACACAACGAACTGTCAATTAAAATGTTGTTTTCCAAATTTGTATAAGACGAAAATAACTTAGATTTGCTCTGCCTTCCAAGTTCAAATCAAGTTCTCAAAGTCAGTTTCTCTAATTTTATTTTAAATCTTTGTTATAGGACTACAAAGAGGAAAAAAATAAATTATTTACAAGTCATACCGCAATACCATTGCTATGAATAAATATTATTAATTTTTTGTGTAATTTTTTGAATGTTTGATAATCCTCATTTTCATCTGTTTTGTAGAACTATGACAAATATTTTAAATAAAACCGAAACTTAGGCTTTAAGAGTTTCATTTCAACTTGGAAAACACAGCAAATCATAAAGTATTTTAATCCCATGTTATATATAAATATGTACAGGAATTGTACCTGCCTTTGGAGCGACTCACATCTATCTTTCTGATGATGAGGTAATCGAAATATAGTAGTGAGTTTTTGTGATTTCTTTTATGTGTGTTATTTTTTGAATCTAGTTTATGTACTATATATATATAAAAATGTATAATTTTTTTATCAACGTTTGGTCTAGTGTTAAAGAGTAGAACATCTTTAAGTCAACATTTCGTTGAAGTAGACATCTTCAGGGCTACATTAATACAGAAATTAAGTAAAGTAACATGAAAATAAATTGTATTAGTTACCGTATTTACATAATTATCTTGGTTGGCTTAGAGTTGTTTTACTGTTTGACACTAGACCAAATCGCGATAAAAAAGAAAAATAGTGTTGAATAGATATGGTCAAGATAAGAAAACATTGAAGTATATATATATATTAAAATTATATAGAAAGAACACATAAAAAGACTGATACATCTCATTCCTATATTTTGACTTTGGTCGTCGACGGGAGTGGTCCGCTTTGCTAGGGTATTAGGAAAAGACCGACAAGCAGTAAGTCTGCCAAATTAAGAAATAACAGAGAAAGGACCAAAGAAAAAATGAACGAACGCAAACAAAGCATGAAAAAGAAATAAAATACATATTAAAACAAATGAAAGATTATAAAAAATATATTTAAAATAATATCTGGAATTATGAAGTTTGGGAGATGATCTAGCGCCAAGGAGGAGCTAACACTCTTTTGGAGCTCCTAAGGTAACATGACATTTATGGTCTGTGATCTGATTAAAGATTTGAACAAGAAAGCAAGTAGTACCACTGGATTTTGCGCTGACTGTCGCAAGCCCTATGGCAATTCATAGTAAATTTAGTAGATCACGCTGAAATATAAAGCATCACACGGTGCTATCTAGTCGAAGTACGGGTTACATCAGTCCTTAATGCATAGGGTCAAAATATAAAAGTGACTTGTATCAGTTCTTTTTGAATTCTTTCTGTGTAGTTAGACTTGGCCTCGTTTGCCATCTCTACGTTGTTTATATATGAATATATATTTTAAAAAAAAAAAGTTCTTCTTTGAAGATTATTAACAATGTATATAAATTACATTGTAATTGTGTTTATTATTCATGAGCTATTTTCTCAACAGAAACTTTGACTAAACATTTAAAATGAGACGACGGCGAAACATGTTCTATGAATGTCATTAATCATTAGTGCATTTTATCATTTGTATTCTAAAGAGCTATTTTGTTATACACGTTTTTGAACATACCGCTTTAATACTGGTAATTAATACAGCTGTTTACATTATTTTCTGAATATTATGTTCTTAGTTAAATATAATTACATTTTAGTTTCTTACGCTAGATCTGGTATAATTTGTTTTTAAGTTTTATTGAACATATTTTGTTATTTTGTATCACTTTTGTTGATTTGTGAATGAATAATATATATTCTATCAACTAAATGCAAAATAAACAAAGAGTCTTTTTTTTTATTTGGCCGTAAATACAGAACGCTCTTCTCAAAACATTGTTTTTTACTACTTAGTAATTGTTATTAGTAGGTTTATATTTAAGATTCTTAAAAATAATTTTGAAAGTTTCATATTGTTCTAGTCTTTTTTAAATAGTTCCATTATTAGAATTTTATTAGCAGTTTGTTTTAGCAAATTAGTATAATCTGAATGGTTTTATTTATTCCATGTTTCAATGTTTCATTTTAGTTGTTTCACTACGAGTATTTCATTATTATTATATAATTTCATAATAAGAGGAAACAATTGTTAAATGAAGATAATTACTATGTTATTTTTAAGTTTTCCAACTGAATTTTGAAAGTTATTGTGAGAACTGAAACTGTCATTATTACTTGTAGATTTATATTATTAATATGGCAAACCGTCATACATCGTACCATGATATTGGGAGTTGTTGGAGCGCTTTCGGACGTTGTCCGTCTTCAATCGCAACGAACTAACTTAGTTAGTTAGTTAGTTAGTTGCGATTGAAGATGGACAACGTCCGAAAGCGCTCCAACATCATGGTACGAGGTATGACGGTTTGCCATATAAATAATATAAATCATACTAACCTCAGTGGTAAATAATGATATGCATGTATATTACTTGTAGAGTTACCAAAAGGCATCTTAAGCGTACAACTAGTTCTCTACTTGGGAAACACTATGGTAAGACCCAAGCATATTAATTTCCTCTTAAGTATTGTTTTCAATTTATACTTGATGATAAAGATATTGGTTATTGATTTGATAACTTGCAGAGAGTTGACAGTAATTTCCGGAGCAGTTTAAAGAGGTTCTATGTAAAATAAATAGGTTATATGAGTCTTCAGAAATGTACATTTTTAATGGTATAATTCAGTCACCATAGAGTTTACTATTACCGTTGAAAGGTAAATATAAAAATTAAAAGAGATATGAAATTCACTTTTATACAGAATAATACCTTCTTAAGGTAGTTGAGTGTGGAAACACGAGTGGTAGGTTTCGATTAGTCGTCAGACTAATTTTCTTGTATTTTGAAGAACAAACTTTATATACTCAAATTATAAGTTAAGCATACTTGATTCTTAAAAAAATTCTTAATTTTAAAAAAAAAACTAATGAAATGGTCTCTACATATAAAAATTTAATGGTATAAACAACGTTTTCGAAACGCGTTGTTCATACTATTAAATTTTTATATGTGGAGATCATTTCATTAGTTTTTTACCCTACAATAAGTATCTTTGAATTGAATTCTAAAATATTATAATTTAAACAGCATCTTCCAGGTGAATGATTTTTTTCCCTATTTAATGAAATTAATTTGAAATTAAATACTTGAAAATAGTCATTTTTGAGTTAATGTCATACGTTATCCACTTTTTAATTTATAATTCAGGAAAAGTAATAGTATTAACTGTGTAATATTCATTTCAATGTATTTTTAATTATTAACTATGTGATTCAATTCATTTGAATTGGGCTTTGCACCACTATAAGGATGGATATTATGAGTGATTTACACAATTAACTGTGTGCTTGTATTCCTTTTTCACACAATTTGAATGTTTAAGGATCTGCAGAAGTTATAAAAATGATTGAAAAACTCCAAAACTTAACATTGAAGGTATACTTTATTAAAATTACTTTATAAACGTCATAGTGTTTTTTTTCTTGTATATTTAAGGAATTAAAGTTTCTGAAATTATTTACCCGAATATTTATTCTCATTAATACCTACAATTTATGAAGGTACCACCGAAAGGTGGTAATTAATTATAATTTTAATTTTAAATCACATGTAAAATTGAAATATTTTTTAATTATTTTAAAAAATTTAAATTTTTAAAATAATTTGTTTTAAGTCATCATAACTTTTTGAAGAAACTTATTTAGTTTAAATAATTATAATAGCAAATATGGTTACTTTGGTTAAATTTTCTTGTATGATATACAGAAGTTTCAGATTGTTATTTTGAAAGCTCTGCGTATTTCCACCTGCAAAACCCTGTTCGTAATGAATCCATCATTTTATGCAGTCAGTTTAAAAAATGTTAATTTATTGAACTAATTAGAAATAAAATAACTGGTTGAGTTTAAAATTCATGACTGGCAGTTTTAGACTTATAAAACCATTCGTACCATATATAAGAGTAATTAATGATATATTTTGAACCGTTTTTGTAGCTATATGTAACAACCGGTCCGGTCCGGTGGTCATTCATCGTGATTTATGAATGGATGTCTCAGCGAATTTTCTGGATATTATGACAGTATTAATTTTGCAATTATTAATATATTGAATAGTAGAAGATATTTCTTTAAAAGTCAGAGTGTTCACATTGAAAAATATTTACTTCTTTTTAAACATCATGATAATGAATTTTGAAAACTGAACGAAAAAAAATAATTGATTATCAAAAGTTGAATTCAATTGATTAATATATGTTGAAATTTTCAAATCATTGTACTACTATGTTCATAAAAAGATTCATTAAGGTCCCAAAGATGGCAGGTTTGTTGAACTATTACGGAAAATTTGAGAGATAATGCAGTGAAGACTAGTTAATTCTATTTATTAGGGAATAATAAAATCGGGAATTAAAAAAAAGACAGTTTTTTTTTTTATTGTAATAACCTTTCCAAATTGAAGACTTATTTTGAAACTTTCCATTTTTGGGCCTATAATATTTTTTCTATTTGACTCTCTCAGGTTTTCTGCTTAAAACTAACTAATTGAATGATTCCCATTATATATATTAAAAAAGACAGTTGTTATTAATCCAACACATTGGTTCCTCTTGAAGAAATATTATCATAATTCAAATTGCACTTGTATTACAAGTGTAGGAGGGAAACGATTTCCTTAAATGATCCACTTTATAATATTTTTTCAACCATATTCTTATTAATTTTTGATGCAATCCTGTTAAAAATAGTTTACAATTATTAGTATGACTATTATTTATTTTGTTTCAAACTTTATTTTTTTTTTTTTTAGATGACGTAGATGTACATGATACAACATCAAATGAATAAATATCTGTGTTTTCATTGCATAGTTATTTATACATGGTTTTTTTTTTTGAGTCATACATTCCAAATTTCATCAGAATTTTTTTTCACTTCGAAAATGAATATAATAATCCAATTCCATAATGATATGTGTTTTAAAAAAAAAAGTGCATTTATTTTGTTAGGAAAATACAACGGTACAAGTCTTCATAAACTTGAACAATGCCAAAATTTAATATGTCTTTCCAAAATTCTGTTAAAGAATTATATATTGTAATGTTCATTTATTGTATTATATATTTATAAATTGTTGAATAATATTTTTTTATTTGCTTGAAATGATTAGAACAAATGGTTTCTGTTTTAAATCAAACATATATATATATTATTCTTTAAAGTAGGTTCTGAATTTGAAGTAACCATTTTAGTAATGTATTTTATATTTTTTTTTTAAAAAAATGATTATGTTCATAGGGAACATAATTAGCGCAGTATGAACGTAGTTATTTGGAGTATTGTTGAAATCTATAACGTCATTAAACTGGCTAACGATATCACATCATGAAATAGTGGGTTTCTGGTGATAAAGTGGAGTTTAAATTTAAATCTAAAGTAATTTTCTTTCACTGTTTTGATAGTATTTTTGTATTCATTTATAAATATCTTTAATGCATTTGATTAAATTATTTAAAATAGGAGCCTTTGATTGCATCAATGAAATGCACTAAAAAGTTGATATTTTTGGTTTATTTGATCACTGTTTAAGTCTATAGAAATGTACAATTGATCTCCAAGTTTTAAATACGAATTAAACTACAGTTTGATTAATTAATTCCTTTGAGTTTCTTGAAATAGTTACTATTCAATATTAAGTCATTAGTGTTTAATTATATATTATTCTTAAGACTTAAAAATGTTAAAATTAAATTGTTTGCATCTTTTTTTTTTGAGGTGCTGTAAAACCTCTATTGTGGTTGTATTATTGCAATTTTTGTTTCCTTGGAAATAAAATTTACTATTTGTTATAGAAATATTAAAAAAAATTTTTTGTTTATTTTCCCTACATATCCTGTTCGTTATCAATCACTATTACGATATGCAGTTAAATTATGTACGAATGTAATTCATAGTTAATGAAAACTGTATGTATGTGTGTATGTACTAGCTGTGCTGAACATGTTTTTATTGTTAGTAAGAACGTTTTATTTTTTATTATTTTTTTTTTGATTCAATAAAGAGTTTTGGTAGTTACTTACATAAGTATACTTTCCCCAAATCACACCATATATGTGGTAAGGTTATTGTTATAAAACCTTTTAATTATAACAGTACTTAAATTTTTTTCAAAAGAAATTCTATAATAATTTTGCGTTGGGATTCGGGAAAAAAAAAACATATTTCAAGGTCTTAGTAATACAATAATCCCTCGCTAGTTCGGGGTTGAGTGTTACGCGGGGTCCTGAAATGTTCAATTAAAAATTAAAAAATATAAAAAAATATTCAAATGTAATTGCAGTAAAAAATAAAAAAATACGAGTACATTCGTAATGAAAAAGTACAGTACTTATTATTAGAGAAGATAATATAGAGGAGTCTTCTTGTACAATCGAGAAAGATATCAAACAACCAATAACTTACTGGGTCAAAATATATTCTACAGTATTAAATTAAAGGTTAGTAAAAAATATTCAATAAAGACTAAAAATTAATGAAAAATCTTAAAACATAATCAATTGTAACAAGAGAATAATAAAAATCATAAAAATAGAAGTAAAAAAATAGGCCTTTTCATCTGTGAATTAAAATAAAGGATAGTTAAGAATTTTTTTATTTTATTTACTTCCATTATTTACTGTACAATACATTAGGATATAATTCTCTCTCTATGTCTCTCTTATAGTCTGTAAAGACGTAATTTTTTTTTATTAATTATTTCTTATTTTTTTCTTTTTGTTTTTCATTTTTATTTACAACACAGTACAGTATTCAGTAAGGTCAGGATTCTCTCTCTGTTGGAAAGGTCGTTGTTTGAGCTTTAGAGGCTTTCATAAAGGCGCGTCCATTATTCGCGGATTGTCGATTTTCGCGGGTGTCTTCGGTCCCTATAATCTGCGAGAAGTGAGGGTTTTCTGTACAAGTGGATATAATTTTTTTAAATGAAAATGTGGAGTATGTATCTTGTTTTTATACTACGAGTATTAGAAGTAGTAGTATAGTAGTATTATTAGTAGTAGGTTTGTAGGTATACACAGTGGCAACCGTTTGAAAGTTACGTAAGCATGTTTTATTATGTATTATTTAATATTAAAATTAATTAATATTAAAAAAACAATCATAAAAGATTCTCAGGTTATAGCACAGTACAGTTGAATAACATACAATTTCAAATTGCTACAGATAAGTTTAAAATATGCCTTGTTCATCAAATGATCAAAATTATTACAGGTAAATAAATATTTAAATTAACCCATCTATTTTTAGTACTACATGAGATATATCAAATTTAATTTTCATACATTCACCTCTGTTGCAATAACAGGAAAATAAAATGATTTCACTTTAGTTCGATTTAAATTTCATTTTTTCAGAGATATTTCAAACATTTAAAAATTGCATGATTTAATTAAGTGTAGTAACGATTAATTTAATTGAGGAATAATTAATTATCCATATTATGATTAAATGGGTAATTAAATATATATAAATAGGTTAATATTTTTTAATAAATGTTTATTAAATTCAAAATATACACATTTGGGCTTAGTTAACGTATTTAAATTTTTTCCAAACCACTAATTTCTAATTCAAGTTCAAAAACTGTAAGAAAATTGTACTTGATGAATTTGTTACCAAAACTATTGTTTCCTGTCTGAAAGAATTTGTATCCTATTGAATATCTCACTGAAAGTACACTATAAAATAGGAAAACTTAATATTTTATCATTAGTTTATCGTAGGAAATGGATGTTAATTGATGTTTACATGCAGTTATATGCATATATTGAGTTATTGGAGGGGATATGTATGTGTTACATCCACTCCAAATTTTGTCGTTATTTTTATATTGATGATTTTTGTCTCCTTTTATTTCGCATTTTAATTTTATAAGTTTTGCTTTTGATAAATTAATAATTTATTTTTTTATTTAATTTTTCTTTGTTCCCCCCTCTTCATTCATCTTTTTCTGAAGACCTATGGTCTTCAGACCATAGGTCAGTATTCGCGTTTGCAGTTATTTGATCAACTTTAGTTTTGCTTTCAAACAGTTAACCGTTAACATTCGGTTCCTGATGACGATGGATATCGAAATACTGAAATGAGTCTTTTTCTATATGATTTTTATCTATGTATAAGTCAATTGAAATGGTTCATACGACTTTAGATTAAAATTATAACGGAAGCAACACAAAGATAGACAACTCTCATCAGGAGGTTTAACACCTTGCGGGTGGTGAATCATATATATGTAAACAAGTTCAAAAACTACTGTGTAAACGTTTTTGAACTTGTATATGTCCAGTTTGGATCGTCTATCCGACTATGTAGTTATATATATCCGATATATATATAGTTATGTAAACATTTCACATAAACACGTGAAATAACAATCAATGATCAAACCACAATAAGAAATGGGAAGACAAGACTCAGATCTTTGAACCTTAACAAGCGGTCTTCGTCAGAGTCAAAAACCCAACTGAAACAACTCAAAAACCAGTTGGGTTTTTGACTCTGACGAAGACCGCTTGTTACAGTTGAAAGATCTTGTTTCCCGTTTCTTATTGTGGTTTGATAATATAGTTATGTATAATTCAAAATATGAAACAGTCCATTAGGACAACTTATCAAACAATTAAAAGAAAAATTTTCTTTTTAACCGTTTTATATATGTGAGTAAAACATATAGAACGCAGAAAAGAACAGATGCACCTACTAAGATCAATATCTTACCCTTCAGCACCACATCCTTGGGTATGTTTTGAATTCTCTTAATTGAATTTTATTATTTCACTCTAATTTTGTAACTGATTAGATGTAATTTGTATTATAGTGTCTTCCTGATGATGAACACAAAGTGTTCGAAACGCGTTGTTGCTGTAGAATAAAACTTCATTTGTGTGGAAACTTTTGTTTGTTTATCCATTTTACCTCAGAATAAGATCAATATTTTGAACAACAGTTCGAAGTCGATTTGTCAGTCTGACCTCATTACTTCTTCTCTCTTCATTTTCTCCTGACAACGAAATATTGTTTGAAATCTATATATTTTCATTTTTCTTTTGTATTCTCTAGGTATATTAGTTTTGTGAAGTATTTTTTTTAATTTCAATTGCTTCACTGTTGGCTCCACTCCTTAAGTTATCAAAACAATAGCAAAAGTTTACACTTATAAAAAGTGTAAAACAATAACAATATTATAGTAATTCTTTCCTCATTATTAGGATATACATAATAAGTTGTTTGGGATCCATGATATTTATATTTAAAGAAACCATTTATATCCTGATCATGAAACTTGTCCACCAACAAGGAACATAGTGTTTTACACATTTTTAACAAAGAAGACTTCCAAAATTGTAAAAATTATGCTCGAAAAAAAATCCAAGCTAAATAAGGCGTACTATTTGGCCTTAAAAGAAGAACTTCTTCCAACTTACACTAATATATATGTTCATGAAAGAAATAATAGATTTTTTTTTCTTTAACATAAAGTACAATGATAACTTTAGAGTTCTGAGGGTTTTTTTTTGTAAACTTAAGAGTAATGATAAAAGTAAATAAAATAGTGATGTCACAAATAAGTAAATATTAAAAAAAAAAGTGGAAGTTAGTTTATACACATTTTTACTATTGTATACATTTGCTAGTAATTTTATTATTTATTATTACGAAAATAATTTTTCTAGTATAATATTACCAGTGACATTGATAACACGGAACAGGAGGGAAGAAGTAATCCAGTGATTACACTTCCTGGCATGGGCCTTTAAAAATAATGAAAAATAAATTTATTTGAATGCACCTACTATTGAATTTTGATGTTTATGTAATTAACATGTTTAAAACAATTGTTGAACACGTAGATTTGTTACATTTTCACAACTGTGATTCAATAATGAAATAATAAAAGGAACAGTTTACATTATCATCAAACTAATACTTAAATTTAGTCATTTGAATTACTTATAATAAATGTGAGATAAGCAACGATTGCTTCATAAATAACCATTTCCATAATTTCTCTAGATTTTTATCACCTTAGATTTAATTTTTCTAATCTAACCTTTACTGTTACCGTAGAGGTAGAAGAAAACTAATTACATCACTTTCTTCACGATTTTTAATACATCAAGAATACGCTTTTGCATATTGTTAAACGCGCTCAGTCATTTAAATAACATGAAAGGGATTAATAATGTAATGTGATGAGCAATGAATTAGGTGATGACTAACTAATAATTTCAATTAATTCCTGAATATTATCTTACATTGAAACGATAGATACTACTAATCAAATACTAATTGTTACACTCACAGATTTTAATAAATTTAAGGAAAACATATCCGATAATGACTAAGATTGGAATTTAGTAGAGTTGTTTTTTTAATTGTATTTTGGCTGTTAATTTAATTCAGGATTTGCTGAAATTTAAGACATGCAATACTTATAGTAAATTAATATGCAATTTAGAGTTTGAAACAAAAAATGGGGGGAAAAGTGTCCTTTGTAATATGAAGTAGCTCTTCTATGCTTCAGCATTGCTTAGACAAAGTGAGGTCTTGTCAATAGCAATCTATCTATATACTTATAAAACTCTGTTCTTGTTTCAATATTTGCACACAGATGAAAATTGGAATATCTGTTAATGCCAGTTAATGACGAATTGTTCAAATAAATATTAAAGGAAACAGTAAGTTATATTATTTTACAAATAATAGCATTAAACAGGAAGGAAAATGAAAAATAAATTCTATCAACATAAGTGAAGTAAAATTAATGAATCCAGATGTACAATCTATTTATGCCATAGAATAAACCTGACAAGTTTTTCTTCGAAAGATCTCAGTCCCATTTTTGGATATCTTATTGTTGTTTAGACAATGTTTTTTTTATTTCATGTATTTACTGTTTATTCTGGTCATACTTATATAAAAAACAAATTGTATCTGGCAGTTTTCCAGGTTCAAATCAAACGTTCAAAGCCAAAGTTTTGATTTAACCATTGTATTAAGAATTTAAGCAATAAACAGATGTATGAAGTTCAGAAAGTATATAAAATAAACTATTACATTAGAGTTTTAAAATGAATAATTTTAGGAATATAAACTTAAACACAAATGTCAGCTTAAATACGAATGTTCTAAGGCAATATTAAAAAGACACATTACTTTCATTAATATTATTTCATGTTGGGGAAAATAAATAGAATATTTCAATTTACAGGTTTTGTTAGTTTTAAATATGCTTGGTTATCTGTATGCCTTGAATTGATGTTTCTTTTATTTATGAAATAAAATGACACCAAACTTAGCTGATACTCGTTTCTTGTCAAGGAAGTTTCTCAATTTTTTTAAATAACACTCTCGTTATTTCGTCTACACAATAAAGTACATCTCCTATAGTCGACATGTTTCGAATGATTAACATTCATCATCTGGACGTGAATAGCTTCTTGGTTTATTATATATCCAGAAATATTATATTATATAACAGAAAATTCACCTAAGAATAAAAGTATTGCTATTTCTTGTTATTAAGCCATGAAAACAAAGATTCTATATGATCCAAGCACTTGATAAAGCATTCTTCACATGAATCAATATATATAGACAAATAGTATATTTAATCAAACAAAAAATCATTTACTTTATTACTAATATGTAAATTTTGATAGCAGTCCTTCCTTGACACACACATTATTGAAAATGATACCAAACTTAGCTGATACCTGTTTCCTAAGAAGTTTCTCAATTTTTCTAAATAACACTCTCGTTATTTCGTCGACACAATAAAGTACATCTCCTATAGTCGACATTTTTCGAATGATTAACATTCATCATCAGGACGTGAATTGCTTCTTGGTTTATTATATATCCAGAAATATTCTATAAACCAGAAAATTCACCCAAGAAGTTATTCACACCCTGATGATGAATGTTAATCATTCGAAACATGTCGACTATAGGAGATGTACTTTATTGTGTAGACGAAATAACGAGAGTGTTATTTAGAAAAATTGAGAAACTTCTTAGGAAACAGGTATCAGCTAAGTTTGGTATCATTTTCAATAATGTGTGTGTCAAGGAAGGACTGCTATCAAAATTTACATATTAGTAATAAAGTAAATGATTTTTTGTTTGATTAAATATACTATTTGTCTATATATATTGATTCATGTGAAGAATGCTTTATCAAGTGATTGGATCATATAGAATCTTTGTTTTCATGGCTTAATAACAAGAAATAGAAATACAGTTATTCCTGTCCATCAGGTTCAGTGAATGTATATTATTAACTGTTACTATAATTTCTTCACACTAAAGCACTTTCATATTTAAGTAACTAAATGAATTAATAATTAAATTAAGTAAATGCATTTTCTGACAAACATAAAATAATATAATAACATTATATTATTCAGGAAAATGTCTGATTTTTTTGTAGGGCTTGAAAATAGTTATGACTTAAGTAAAATTCTAAAATAAAGTAGTACTTGTACATATTTCTTTTTTTAAAATATTATTTTCCAGTAATAAGAATTATGATATATACACGTTACTCATTGGTACTTTTGTAAGATAATACAATAATTTTGGCATAAGTTTTTAGAATATAATATTAAAAATTAAAGTGCTTGTATGATTTGATTGGAGTGTATTCACGCCATCACATATTAAAACTTTAAGGTGGTGAACAAAATCAATGTCTTGTTCTTACTATATAATCATAGGAATGTAGGGATTGAGAAAACGTTAATAACAATTAATTTTATATATTGGAAGAATTAGTTACTCTTTGGAATAGAGAATTTTTAAAAGTTATTCATTGTGTATGTTTGCTTTATTCTGTTTATTGAAGAAAAATGCTTCCTCTCTATATATATTCTTACTCAACAGTTAATTTGAAATTACCTAAACTTTAGTATTAAGAAAAAAATAAAAATATCATTCCGAGATATTTTTGTTACCCGCCTTAATGTTGGTAGAAATGGACTTTCTTAGTTTCATTTGACGCTGTATTTAATTTTTATTCAATTGTGTTTTAACGTAGCATTGTTATTTATTTGAATGTGTACATGTTGCTCTGTATTTTGAAAAATAAACTTTACTGAAAACCAATGACAAGGTAGCTGCTTTATTGGTACTTTCACGCTGTTTTCTAATCTTTGTTTTGTAGCTTCGCCTGGTAAGTTATTCAATGTATAAATCTAATGTTAGTTGTTATAGTTATATCTAGGTTTTTTTTTCATTAAGAATTGGTTTAGATATGAATTGAGTTTGTAATTACAACAGTAATATTATTTGAACATGTTTCAAGAGAATGAAGGTATTCAGGTTATGTTTGGACACTCCATGATTTGTCTTTCGCCCTACTCACTGAAAAGTTATGCTTTGTTATTGGCTCTTAATGCTCTTAAAACATTTGGAAAATTGTATCCTGATGCTAAATATTGATTTTAAATAGTTATTTTGAAGGTAACAAATAACAAATGGACAATTATTTGAAAGGTTCGCAATAAATATGTATTAAGGAGGTAAAAGACTTGAATCAATTATGTGTTTTATTTGAATTGTATTTGAGTATAAACTGCAGAATATAATCTTAAGCAGTATACATTTATCTATACAGTAAAAGTTGCATCCACAGCTTTTTGAGATCTATAGCTAAATAAAACACTGCTACCATTTTTTTTTTGTAAAGTCGTTTATATTAATATATTAGAAGCGAATTTCTGTCGTCGAATACTTAATTCTTCCTTAACCATAAGCGAAATCTTTTAAAATTACAGTAAATAAAGATGCCTTTGTTTTGGTAGAATTTTATAGCTTAATTTATGAATTAAGGGTGAAATATAAACGACATTTCATGATTTGTTGAGTGTTAACTTTTTGGAAGTTCTTTTTTATACTATAAGACTTGTGTTTGGTCGGAAAGATTCTTCACTTGCATTACTTCCAGTAAGTTAGATGTTATGATGAAATTTAATTAACTGAATAAAGGGAATTGAACAAGGTAGTTGATAGTGCAATAATTAGTAATGTAAGTACTTAGTCATTTATATACTTAGAATGTAAATACTTACTAAAGTGAAAAGGAAATGTTATAAATTACGAACCAGAGGTATGATTATATCTTTATTCATACCAAAAATACAAATTTCGCTATGTCTTTTCAATTTCTTGACATAATTTTATGTTATCATTCATTCATGAAACGTTCTGAGACTGATTCTTGAAATTATGTTTAACTTGGTGTTTAATCTTTTCAGTTTTTGATGTGAAACTGCAATCCACTCAAGAAATGAATTTATGAAAATAAATATTGCCATATGTTATCATGTCAGATACAATGGACAGGCAATCTAAGTCAGGACCTACTGGAGGAAATTGTTCCATTCCTCGCAGAAGAACTTCTTTACTGTCGAATGGAATCGGTAATTAATAAATGAACTTTGTTTTGTTTACTGGGTCATGTGTCTAAGTTTGGAAACTAAACTTTTTTGGTTTTCTAATGTTCTAATGATTACAAGAAAACTATCTTATCTTATATTTTAATAAAAATGGAAGCAATCAGTATTATTGGTTGCACTGTAGAGGTTGCTAGTAGTATTATTAGAAGATATCACTTTTTGCTTTTCACCTTGACTTGATATTCATTGAACATCAAAGTTTTGAGATGACTAAATTGAAAATGTAGAAGTTCTTAAACCTAAACCAGTCGATTAGTGAAGTCAACGGTGCGATGTAAGACAGTATGTTAAGTACCGTATATTAGAGAAGCAGTTATAACTGTTGGATTTGTAAAACAACGTATTTTCAAGGGGAGAAATACTATCTTGCAGTTTTTTTTTGTCTTGATACTTAACTCTTCATTAATTCTCTGAAAACTAAAGAGGAGATATATATATAAATGTAATCTGAGATGAAAATATCATGTAGCAATTATAATAGTGCAGTGGGCTTTGGAGTAACAAAAAGATGAGCAGTGGTCTCGCCTAGTGGTTTATTTTTGGGAAAAAAGTATTTTGAAATTAATATAACATTATCCTTAATATAAAACGAATTGATTTATTATCAAATTAAAATGTTTTATTATCAAAGTAACAGTTACTTCAAAACACAAGTGGTTGTCTAATACATTTTACAAAACTAAAAATTACAAAATCAGAAGAACTTTGAACAACAGTCTCGTTCATTGTTAGTAAAAGTAAAAGCGGTTCCTTAAAACTGCAGATTCGACTTGGGATAAGTTGCTTAGGATTCGATATCCCAGAAAAGACCACCCTCTCCTACTTCATCTTAATTCTGACCTCTGTATAATGATTGCTTATTCGAAATATCGATCACAGTAAATGTTTATTCCCATTCTGTGTAATATATATATCAATGATTAAACCACAATAAGAATGGGAAAACAAAACTAAGATCTTTCAACCGTAACAAGCGGTCTTCGTCAGAGTCAAAAACCCAACTCATATATATATATATATATATATATATATATATATATATATATATATATCATGTAATTTTTTTTTGAGGTCCAATGATTAAAACTAGTCCTTTTGACGACGTTTCGACATATATTTATGTCATCTTCAGGGCTCAAACCTCAAAAAAAATTACATCATATAAATATTGGGTCAAGAAAACAAATCATGATATATATATATATATATATTATTATTATTATTATTATTATTATTATTATTAAAATAAGCAGAAGCTTCTGCATTGACCAATTTCTTTTTGACACTCTCTAGTTTTCGTATCACTTTGCGGTGAGACTCTGGTTACATATGGTTACATTACATTACTCTGGTTACTCTAGTTACAACTCTTTTACATATGCTTAAGGGAAGACCTGCTACCATTGTACACAAATATATATTTTAGTGAAGGTTGGTATCAATCCTTCTTGCAAACATGTTTCTAAAAATTTTATGCCAATTTCATTCTTGGTTACCTTTTTTGTAACATGTTTTGGTTACCTGAGAAGAGCCTGTATGACATTAGAGAAACTCTCTAAAAAGGTAACCAAGCATGAAATTGGTGTAAAGTTATTAGAAACATATATATAATTTGAAATGAACTGTGACACATAGAAAGAAACGTTCAATAGGACTTACTTTTCAAAAATGCGAATTATGTATTGAAAACCGATTGTTACGATTGAAAGATCTTAGTCTTGTTTTCCCATTTTCTTATTGTCGTTTGATCATTGATTGTTATTTCACGTGTTTATGTGAAATCTTTTTATATATTGTAATGTATATATATATTTGTAAAAGTTGGAAGTAGTCCTTCATTTAAACATACGAGGTGTGTAAATAAAGTAGTGAGACTGGCAACGTCGCTTTCGATCTGGCAAAGCTGGAGACGCGTGGCCTTGAGTAGCGTCAGGTGCACGTGTGATGCGCCTCCAGTATGAATCTGAACTCGCCACAGTCATTTGTTTGTCCGTAGCGTTGGTTTTCGTGAAATGGTTTTTTCTTGAGCGTTTTAAAAATGAGTGACCTCAAAGTTGAGCAGTGGTGTGCAATCAAATTTTGCTTCAGACTTGGACATAATGCAACCGAAACTTTTGAAAAACTTCAGGAGGCCTATGGAGAACGTGTTTTATCAAGGGCACAGGTTTTTCGGTGGTTTAAGGAATTTTCAGAAGGAAGAGAGTCGATTGAAGATGAACCACGAAGCGGAAGGCCTTCAAGTGCAAACACCGATGAAAATGTCAACAGAGTACGGAACCTTGTGCGTTCAGATCGACGCTTGACAGTCAGAATGATCGGGGAACAGAAAAAGAGTCCTTCGTGTGCGGCCAAACATCAAAGACAAGTGGGTGTTGCATCACGACATCGCGCCCTGTCACACTGCCATCTCAATAAACGAGTTTTTGGCCAGTAAAAACATTCCTGTTGCTCCTCAGCCTCCTTATTCACCAGACTTGAGTCCTTGTGACTTTTTCCTCTTCCCGAGATTGAAAAATCACCTCAAGGGAACTCATTTCGGGACACTACAAAACATACAAACTGCTGTAACCGACCAGCTGAAGGCCATTCCAGAATCCGAGTTCCAGCAATGCTACAATGATTGGAAGGACCGTCTCCAGCGCTGTGTGGCTTCCGAAGGGAACTATTTTGAAGGTGACAATATCACATTGTAATTATATTTGAATAGAAAATTTAAAAAAAATCAGTCTCACTACTTTATTTACACACCTCGTATATTTTAAATAACGCCTCATATTTGGTAATGTTTTTTCCTTCGATTGCTGGCCTTGTGGGCACATTCCGGATATTACGTGCCTCTAAGTGCGTAGTAGATCTCTGGGATAGAGAAGTGGTTGTCTTGCCGATGTACGAATTGTTTCGGGTTTCACAGTCCTCGGCAAGTGTATTCATACCCTGCTTCCGTCATTCGAGAGTCCTTTGGCAACTTATTGTTTCTTTTAATAAGGCTTCTGATTGTTGTGCTCTGGTAGTATATGTGCCATGCAGTCTCCAGGGTTAGTGTATTTCGTTCTGAATTATGTTTTTTAAGATACGCTTGTCCATCTTGTAACCATCAAATTGATTTTTACTTTACTATAAGTAAAGTATAGTGATCGTGAAAAAATTCGATCTCGAGATTTACGGAATTACATGTTTTGGGGTCCCAAAAGTCGTTTATGAAGTTTTCTCGATGATGTCTGTGTGTGCGTGTGGGTGGATGAGTGTGTTAGCATTGCTTGTTACCACGCTATGGTCCAGAATCTTTGATGGATCAAGTTGATATTTTACACAAAAATGGGCCTCATAGGGAAGAAGATCCCTATTGTTTGGGAAGAATTATGCATGACGGAAAAGTCACTTTTTTTGCCAAAAACCGTTTATTAAAAAACATTTTTCCTCCTAAATGATAACCCTAGAGTTTTGAAATTTTGGCATTATCTTTAAGGTTACAAATGGAACAAACGAAAAATATATTCAGAATTTTAAAGCAACGGGAAATATTTTTTTTTTAATAAAATGTAAACATTTTGACTTATAATTCAATCTCAAAGCTTGTGAGAGCGATTCAAGCCATATCGTTTGACGGATCAAAATGAAACTATGCTTAGAAATAGAATATTATATGGAAAATGATTTGAGATAATTTTTTCAAAATTACATTCACCAAAAAAAGTATGATTTCTGTTTTCAGCAAATGTTTTTTTGACGCTAAACGGCTCATTAAAAAGTCATGAAAATTTGACCAAAAATGGAACAAAAAATTAGCAATTCATAAAAAAAATTCATGCATTTTCAATTACGAGAAAGAGCAATAAAGCTATAAAAACTGTTTGTTTATCCTAGACTAAGGGATCACTTACTATACTTGTCGAATTTTTGATATTTTTTTACAATGTTTACATTGACTTGAAATTTTTTGAGCAAAACCACTGAGATAAAATTGGACTATCATAGAATAAATGTTCATATTTATTATTTTAAAAAATTAGAAGCTCCCAACTATAAATGATTTAAATTATAGTGAATAGCTGGCTTCGACTTTCAGTTGAGTATGTAAACTGGTTAATTACTACCATATTTTTTCCCAATATACATTCATAGCAAGCTTATAACAGAGTACATGACGCAGGAAAAAAATATAACACTCACTCAGAGAAAATTGGTATATATGATTTTCGATAAAGGGGAAGGAAAATGATTTTAATAAATACTATGAAGCCATAAAATTCCCAGTATAATAATTCTATAAAAAACCAAAAATGTAAAACATAATTCAAAATTAAAATCTTTCGTTTGAAGATTAATAAATGTAATTATTATGTATCTTTAATTATAAATTGTTTTAAAATGACATCTTTTCATGGATGTTTATGATGTTTTTCGGAGGAAATAAGAGTATTTTTCTGATTTAAATTTGAAAATTTGACTTAAATATTCAATGTAGAAGGAGGTCAAGTAACCGATATAAGAAATCCACTGGCTATTTGAACAAACGCCATGTTCTCTTGTAGGAGATTATTTCGTATCAAGAAATTTTCACTTTGGCTTTTCAAAAATGTTATTACAGCTGTAGTTATACCAATGAGATTATTTGGATCAGCTGTGGGATGTACAAAAATAAGCTTATATATTGATAAGTCGATCAATCACTATCTGTACTACCTCAGAAATGAAAGACTAATAAGCATCTCCCATTTAAATGTTTACATTATGCTTAAATGAGACATTATATGTATATTATATACCCAAGAACATTGATATTAAGTTTACTTATAGTAAAGTTGAGTGCAGGCCACTCCAGATTTTTATTATAAAGTTTGTGAGTAGTACTTAGAGAGCTAGTTTTTTATTTCTGCGTATTTTCGTTTTTAAGTAATCCTTAATAGTTCGTCAAATATGTTGAGATAACCATTGTTTATTAATGCATGTTTGATGGTAGCGATGTCTATAAGGAATAACTGACAGGTGGAGGATATTTTGATTGTTCTATTAATTAGACGTTTCGCTAAAAGTTGTTTGGCATTTTCAAGGCTAAAAAACAATTTATTAACGACATAAGTTGAGCATAAATTCTTTTTTAGCCTTGAAAATACCAAACAACGTTTGACGAAACGTCGGCATATAATCAGGAGTTGAATTTTTATTGACCAAAATCCTCAAGAACCTCTTCTGTGAACTTGAAAAATCAGTGGTCGAGAAGCTATATCAATATAATAACATTTACTGTTTATATGTAAATAGAAACTAGTATATTAAATTTGAATCATAAGAGTTCGTAAGTTTTTCTACCATTATATTATGACAATGTTTTTAAAGGTATATTGCACTGTAGGCGTTTTTGTTTCGTGATTATTAATTTTATAATAATTCCACATACCTTATTTGATTTTCATTTTATTAAGCCATCTTTTTTCATATCATATACAGAGTTATTTTCTTATACATTTACTATTTATATGATACTTTTTTGTATTATTTCTATATAAACAAAATTGAAAATATTTGTATATGTTCACGTAGATTTATTGTAAAAAAATATATATATATATTTGTAATAACGATTTTATAGGTGAGAAAAATGAAGTTAACTCAAGTAAGGAAATTATTTCTTTAGAAGAAGTAAATAAAGTTACTGAAGAAAAAAATAAAATTTCCCGTGCAGATAGTAGCAAATCGAGTTATGAAGAAAAAGAGAAGGTAAATATTCCTATTACTAATATGTATTCATCTTTTTTTTTTGGGATGTCACTAATGATAATAGCATTAATGATGGGTTCTTGAAATCAGGAAGTATAATTAGGACAATTATTTTATTAATAGATCGCTTGAGTTGGCATTAATGCTGACACGTCGTTACTGAAATATTATTTAAAGAATTTGATAAAATACAATGGCCGTCTGATAAAAGAGAACAAAACTTATTTGGAATTCAGATTCTGTTAATGGATTTAAAACTTTTTTTTTGTAGACAGAAGCAAGAAATCGTTTTTGTTGTAATATTATTTCAGAGAGAATAGTATAATAGGGAGCATGGTTATAAGGTATGTTAATTAAACTGTTAGGGTAGTATTACATTACAAGCAATATAATACTGTGACAGTCATGCTTGAGATTTAAATTTTAATATGATTCTCAGAGAGTGTGAAAACAGAAATCATTAGATTGCAATATTAAAACCAGAATTAAGAAAGTATCTTCAATGCTGTAGGGTGTCTTTACAATTTCACAAAATGCAATTGTTAATAAATATTTAAATTAGTTGGAAGTTATACACAATGAAGAGTTGAGATTTAAGATTGTCAGAATAGTTCCAGAAAATACAGCTGGACGTAAGTAATCTTTTGTTTGAACTCCCTCTGTTTTTCTGGACTGTTGATTTCTAGAACATTATAATTTTCTGGTGAAGGAAAGAATTTCACAAGTGTAATGTATGGTGAAGATTTGCCATGTAAGGTATAATATGAAGTTTCTACTTTAAAGATGTCTTTATTTGATGACCTATTAAGTCTGAATACCGGATTTGATTTTATTTTCAAAATTCCATTTTTTCCTGAAAAACCACAAGAAAAGTTTATGTGTTTCTTTGAGTAATATATATTTATAGAGATAATACTAAACAAAAACCTTATTTAGTTATCAGTAAGAACCTTTAATTTACAAATTCAATATAATTAAAAACAGAAACCCACTGAATACATAAAAGTAATTTGGATGACATATCTATCAGGAGGTAATGTCTTGGTTATCAACTTATTAGTTTTAGGGTGATTTATGGACGGATACCTTTATAACGCAATTTTTGATTATACTTATCTTTATAAATAAAATAATGATTTTGTCTGTACATTGCTTAGAACTGACTCAATTCAAGTTTTCTTTACGTTTCATACATTGGAGAAACTGAATCCACCCTTAGAAAAATTTCTGTCGGTTTGTCGGTTTGTCTGTTTGTCCGCAAAACTTTGTCACAGGTAAACTCAGCTACCATAAGACATATAAAGATGAAACTTTTACAGTAGATTTGGGTAGATCTAACTTAAAATATAGGCTCTGAATTATTTGGAAATTCAACGTAGAAGTGAAGTTATGGAGAAACTGAATCCACCCTTAGAAAAATTTCTGTCGGTTTGTCTGTTTGTCCGCAAAACATTTGTCACAAGTAAACTCAGCCACCATAAGACATGGCGAGCTGAAACTTTGACACTGGATTTGTGTATGCCTAACTTAAAATATGGGCTCTAAATAGATTCATAATTAAGTACAGAAACGAAGTTATAGGGCTTTAAGGGTATTTTCCGAACTTCACAGACAAGTTTGTTTTGAAAATACACAGGTGAAGCAAGTAGTTATTGTTGATTTTAATTTCATTGGAGCATATGAATATATTGCGTACTAGCAAATGTACCCGTCATTGACGGAATCAAAAATTCTATTATACTTGGTATTCCAAAATATCAATTATAGTATATTACTAATACTATAATTAAAAATTATAGAATAGTAGAAAACACCATTATTAGTACAGTGTTAAACAAATGCCTCTGTATACACTACATTAGCTGTCTGTCCTTCAGGTTCATGGAAGAACAATCAGTTGAAACCTCTGACTATTGAGCAAGTAAACTACAGTTGACCATGTGAGAAAAACTTGGTTTCGCTAACTTGAATTCCTGGGTTAAAGTCTCCCTTTGCGACTTAGTTAACGTCATTGCGAAATAGACTCTGACCCTTTGCAATCATTTGAACGGAAACAGACAGTGGCTCGGAATCAATGGTATGCGTGGTATACACACAGACTCCCCAATACCACATCCAGTCATTATGTCCGCCTCTATGGCATATCTGTGTAGAGCACGAACTCAGAGTCGTGTCCCGTTGCACAGTTTTTGGGGCACTCATGTTTCGTAACATGAAATTTGTTATTGCTATAAATTGCTCCTACTTTAAGTTTTTACTCATGAGCAGGCAGTCCAGGAGAAATAAATTTAGAGTTAAGAAATTTAATTAGATAATGAACTGCTTCTTAATCACTAATCCAATCTCTTTACTGACTTGTAAGTTCTTTCCTCGGCTTCATATAGCGTAAGAACTTGTTTGTTGATTTCTCCTGCCTGTTCATATTAAGGGCTGAGAATTGCTCGTTTACAAAACATTTATTCTCAATAGATAGTACATCCTCAACTCTGTGAAACACCATTTCAATGATGTCAAATACGCAATATATTCATATGCTCAATTGAAATTAAAATCAACTAACAATACCTACTTGCCACACCTGTGTATTTTCAAAACAAACTTGTCTGTGAAGTTAGGAAAATACAGCTAAAAGCCCCATAACTTCGCTTCTGTACTGAATTAATAATCTATTTAGAGCCCATATTTTAAGTTAGGCATACACAAATCCAGTGTCAAAGTTTCAGCTCGCCATGTCTTATGGTGGCTGAGTTTACTTGTGACAAACATTTTTGCGTTAAACGTCCATAACTTCACTTCTACGTTGAATTTCCAATCAATTCAGAGCCTATATTTTAAGTTAGACCTATACAAATCTACTGTAAAAGTTTCAGGTTTATATGTCTTATGGTAGCTGAGTTTACCTGTGACAAAGTTTTGCGGACAAACAGACAAACCGACAAACCGACAGAAATTTTTCTAAGGGTGGATTCGGTTCCTCCAATGTATGAAACGTAAAGAAAACTTGAAATGAGTCAGTTCTAAGCAATGTACAGACAAAATCATTATTTTATTTATAATAGATTTGACATCTTTGAAAAGGTGTTTCCCAGAGTTCAGGATGTACTATCTATTACGAATAAATAGTTTTGTAAACGAGAAATTCTCAACTCTTAATACGAACAGGCAGGAAAATTCAACAAACAAGTTCTTACGCTATATCATACCGAGGAAAGACCTTACAAGTCAGTAAAGAGATTGGATTAGTGATGAAGAAGCAGTTCATTATCTAATTGAATTTCGTGACTCTGAATTTATTTCTCCTGGACTGCCTGCTCATGAGTAAAAACTTAAAGTACGAGAACCATTCATGCTGCAATTTAGTAGCAGTAACAAATATCATGTTACGAAACATGAGTGCCCCAAAACTGTGCAACGGGACACGACTCTGAGTTCGTGCTCTACACAGATATGCCATAGAGGCGGACATAATTACTGGAGTGGTATTGGGGAGTCTGTGTGTATACCACACATGCCATTGATTCCGAGCCACTGACTGTTTACGTTGAAATGATTGCAAAGTCCGGTCAGAGTCTATTTCGCAATGACGTTAACTAAGTCGCAAAGGGAGACTTCATCTAACGCAGGAATACAAGGTAGCGAAACCAAATTTTTCTCACATGGTCAACTGTAGTTTACTTGCTCAAGGGTTAGAGGTTTCAACTCTTTCTTCTACCATGAACCTGAAGGACAGACAGCTAATGTAGTGTATTTAGAGGCATTTGTTTAACACTGTAGTAATAATGGTATTTTCTACTCTTCTATAATTTCTAATGACATTTTGGAATACCAAAAATGACGGAACTTCTGATTCCGTCAAAGACGGGTACGTTTGCTATGTATTATATATAACTGCAAACTTTTTTTTAATTTAATATTTCCTTAATAAATACACTGATAATAATGTAAGGTATGGGACCAGAGTAGCCCAGTGGCTTGCCGATGACAGTAGTGCAAATGTATTATAAATAAATGTAACAAACAAATATTTTTTTGAATTTAAAATGTGGATAATATAAAAAATGGTAATAAAGTAAAGGGATCTAGCCAGGGTAGCCAGTAGCTTGCTTGCTCGCCGATGACAGTAGTGCAAATGTATTATAAATAAATACAACAAAAATATTTTTTTTAATTTAATATTTGCGTAATATAAACACTGGTAATAAAGTAAGGTATGGAACCAGAGTTGCCCAGTGGCTTGCGTGCTAGCTTTTGACTGGGAGCACGTTAATTAGAACTAACTCATTTCAAGTTTTCTTTACGTTTCATACTTCAGAGTAGCCACATGTACCCTTAGAATAACTTCTGTCTGTGGGTTTGTCCACAAAATATTGCTACCATAAGACATAAAAAGCTGAATCATTGATTGTAGATTTGTGTATGTCTAACTTAAAATCTAATCTTTGTATACAGAGGCATTTGTTTAGCACTGTACTAATAATGGTATTTTCTACTATTCTATAACTTCTAATTGTAGTATTAGTATAATACTATAATTGATATTTTGGAATACCAAGTATAATAGAATTTTTGATTCCGTCAAAGACGGGTACGTTTGCTAGTATAATATAAAATAATTATTATTTATACTTTTTACAGAAGAATAGAAAAGTTTCCTTTATTTTGAGAGAAATAAAAATAGTTCACAACAATATAATATTAAAATATACTAGTTTATATATTTTAGAACTTTTTGATCTACGATTTATGTTCAAAAATATAACGAACAAAGTAATGTGAAGTTAAATGTACGTCTTTGCAAATTATTATAATTTAAATGATTCCGTATAGAACTTTGGAATTATTTCATATATGCTTTTATATGTTGACTAATTACATTTATTTTCTTATATCTATGGTATACAATAACAGGTATAAATCTCTGTGTATTGTGTTTATTTAAACATAATTTTTGATAACAGTATATGTAGGCTAACGCGTCGGTTAATCCATTACATAAAGATTATGAAGAATTATTAACTAGCAGCATATAAATTCTTCATGTATGGGAGTATTACAGAATTTTAAAATGAAAATGCATCTTTTTTGGTAGTAATTATCTTTTAATTAGAAATAATTAAAGTGTATTTTAATTATTTTGAATTAGGTTTCTGAATTTTTCATCATTAAAAAAAAAAACAAAAAAATTTTTGTTTCAGATTGAAGAAAATAATAAGGCTAAATTAGGGGATAATGGGGGAGTTAGAAGTAAAAGAATTATGGCCAGAATGAGGTCACGGTCGAGATCGGACTCTATACCTAGTGATGACAGTGCTTCTGGTGTAAAGAAGAGTAAGACCTCAACCAAGAGTACTCCTGTAGATAATAGGCCTAAGGTTAAACAAATAGATGAAGATGTAGATGTTAAAATAGAAGCGGAAGAAGCAGTTAGTAGTGCTTCTGTTATTAAAGAAGAAGAACAAGAAGAAGAGAAAAAAATTAAAGAGGAAAAGATGGATACTAGTGAACTGCCTGAGACATCTAAAGAGGAAGAAGCCCATACTGACATGGTTTCACAAATAGATGAAGATGAAGCCGATTTTTATGGTTTTGATGTCATTGAAGATAACTATTCACGATTCTCAGAACTATGGAGTAACTTTTTTTTCAATTTTCTTTTCTTTTTTTTTTAGTATTGCATGTATATTAAATTTTCAATACTAATATTATTTCTGTAAAATATTTTAACTAAGATATTTGTATAGTTAATGGGTTAATTCCACTGAGGTTAGTAATATTAGAATTAGTAATAATACAATCCGTCATACCTCGTAAAGTCTCAGAAAAGCTCGACAGGTTTCGAGTCCGTCTGGATCCCATCTTCAAGAGCACCTAACTGACTGTGAAAGTCAGTTAACTGACACGGTCGAGCTTTTCTGAGACTTAACGAGGTATGACGGATTGTATTATTACTAATTCTAAGATATTTGTGTTTGTTTAATAGTTAATAGAATAAATATTACTTATCAAAATAATGTATTATGACATTTAAACAAAGAAATGTGATCCTGATCGTATAAAGGATCTTATTTTATTAATGTATATATATTACATACATAACTAAATAATACATGAGGGTTATGTTAGTTAGGGTTATGTATATTAGGTTTTCAACACCAATATTGTTTCTGTAAAATATTTTAACTAAGATATTTGTGTTTGCTTAATAGTTAATGGAATAAATATTACTTATCAAAACAATGTATTGTGACATTTAAACAAAGAAACGTGATCCAAATCGTTTAAAGAAAGTTCCGAAATAAACTTGACATTTGTATGCAATAGGAAAACACCTTAAAATCTAATAAAGAGAAATTTGTATGCTCCCTGGGGACGTAACGGTCTCCAATCGAGTCACATTCATACAGTCGATATTGCGAACTGTTCCTCATCATGATAAGATTAGAATACAGAGATTAACTGAGAATTAGATGTCTTTCAGAGGCCTCAACATATATACTTAACGATAGCAAGATTTCACATAAACACGTGAAATAACAATCAATGATCAAACCACAAAATGAAAAGGGAAAAAAGACTAATATTAACTTAACAACTTAACAAGCGGTCTTCGTCAGAGTAAAAAACCCAACTGACTCAGTTTGTTTTTTGACTCTGACGAAAACCGCTTGTTGCGGTTGAAAGATCTTAGTCTTTTTTCCCTTTTCATTTTGTGGTTTGATCATATATACTTAAATGTTGAAAAACGAACCGAAGACAGATAAACAAACATGAGAAATTAACAACTGTCCTCGGGTTGTTAAACCGCGAATGAGAGGTTGTAAGTATCTTTCAATTGTTTTTTCCCAATTTATATTTGTATATAAAACATTAACTAACTGAAAAACACTCACGGTTCTCATTCATTCATTCTTAAGCAAAAAATAAATACAACTTTTTCAGAAAGAACTGCTGTGTTTCTGATAGGTGAATGTCAAAACGTAAACAAATGGCAAACCCTAATTTTGCACTTTTACAGTTACTTCAAATTTTGATACCTTGGTTTGATATCACAGACCAATGTTTGTGATACGTTAGCTAACATAACATAAATGTTATGTTAACTAACATATATACTTTTATGTTAGCTCTCAGTTTTTACTTTGTTTGCTCTCTGATAACATACATCAAAAACCCAACTGTTGGGTTTTTGACTCTCATGAATACCGATATTACAATATATTATATGTATATATATAATATATTGTAATAGCGGTATTCATGAGAGTCAAAAACCCAACTATATATATGGTCGACAATTCATTACTGTTTTGTGTGTGTATATATATGATCATTAAATTATGGTTATTGTAAAAGTGACAATGAAACATAGGATTTGAAAATAATAAGAACGTTGGGGTAATGTTTGATATATAGAGAGAAGTTGGGTTTCAAACAGATTCTGACAGTCTGTTATTTTCCTTAAAACTTACCAAAATGTTACTAATAAAAAGATATTGATATCTTTTTAGTGTTTTCAGTTATAGACTAGTTAGTATTTTCAGTAGATAGTGATCCAAGTAACATCAAAAAAAGTGAATAGGAAAGAAGTTGTCAGTATTCATTAGCAAGAAATTTATAAATGAAAGGGTATTCTTCACTTTTGCATTTAATATTTTTTTTATTATAAATTAATTTTATTACCTTAGTCGCGTGACCAAAAGTTGATTTCCTTTAGAAAATAATTTTAGCTTCTAATAACTTAATTTATATTTTAGGAAAACGTTATAAACAAGGGCTGGATCTCGAAACGAAGTTTCAAGGTTTATTATTTGCTAATATTATTTGATTATTATGGCCTGCAATTAACTTTTTACTAAACATTTTTAATTTATTTTTAGATAATATGTCAAAAAGCCTGGTTAATGGACCATCAACCAAACGTTCAAAAACTGTAGCTAAAAGCAAAGTCAAAACTGCATCGGAGGAGTCCTCCAGTCAACTATTTTACAAACCTTTTGAACAAGGTAGGTGATGAAATGAGTGAATATTTGAAATGATAAACTGACATTAGGTTTGTTTTATTGAATTGGTTAAGTTACAGCAGACGTTTCCAAAGTGGGTTCCGCGGAACCCAGAGGTTCCTTAACGGACTGTTTAGGGTTCCGCAAAAAACATTTAGTTTTTCGAAAAAAAAACATTTTTATAAATTTTTTTTTAGTACGTATGAATTTATTCTGTGAAATGTATTCTTGTGAATCATGAATCCGAATAATGTATATAGCTACTTATACACATAAGTGGTCAACATTTTATTGATATTTGAATAAATCACTAGTAGTTTTTGGAGCTATCTGATTCCCGAATTTCCTTCTATTGCAAAAATAGCAATTAACACATCGCTGCCATTTCCCACTATCTACTTCTGTAAAACCGGATTTTCCTTTTATACTGCAATAAAAACTAAATACCAAAGCAGACTTAATGCTGGGCCTGATTGAGAATCAAACTCTCAACTATAAAGCTAAAAATAATTACAAAATAAAATTTGCGTTAAAATTGCTGATAATTCTGTTTTATATGTTATGAACTTGTGGAAAATATGAAATTAAAATCTGCTAGTTTTGAATTTTTTTTTTCGTAAAATACACATTGTAGTAATATTACTTTTTAATTGTTTTTAAACATACGTACTATTTATAAAGGCATATGAAAATATTTTTATTATGATTGTATAAAATCATTAGAATTTAGGGTTCCCGGGAAAGTTATTGAAGCAAAAAGGGTTCCCCGTCGAAAAAGGTTTGAGAAATTCTAAATTTCAGTATTAGTTGAGATCTACTTAAGTTTAATATTCTTTATTCCTTATCTAGTTTCAAATTCTTATCTTACCCTTGACGATCTTCGCACTAAAACCAGTAATGTCATTGAAACATAGTAATGGTTAGATTTTGCTGAGTAATTTGCGATGAGATTCCTGATTAGCGACAATGTGCCTCAATTTATAGTCCCATTTGGCTACTATAAGTGACTCCCTAATTTAATAATGGGTATTACCGTACGCACTAATAACTTGGTAGCTACTATAACTACTATAGGACTAGCTCCTAGTGGTTTTAGACTTTATTTACAGTAATAGTGATTACAGTAGTAATCAGTAAATAAGATCAGTAAATCAGTAAATAACTTATTATATAACACATTGTCATAGAACCTACTATGACATTGTGTTTAATCATAACTTTTTCAATTGTGATTTAAACAAATTTAAAAAAAATAATTAAATTTTTATTATAATTCTCTACGATACTCCTGCTGCTTTTATTAATTTATTGTAGTATGTTTAACTTGTGCTTTACTTTAGTTTATATTAATTAATATTCTACCGTGTAAATATTACCTAGTAAAAGGACCTTTGTCCGTATGTAAATACAATAAATAAATTATGTAGTTGTCTCGTGGTTGTTAAATGCGTCGTCATGTCTCCTTTGTTGTCTCTTCTAATGCTAACTTCTTAAATTTCCTCGATTCCTTCCTTTTATTATAAATTATCATTTCTGTGGATTTCTTTAGGTTGGGTGAGAGAAGTGGTCTACAAAGGTTCAAATGAAACTGGAGAAAAGCGTAATCCCGATGTGTTTTATATTTCTGCTGATAACAAAAAATGTCGTTCTTTTAAAGAAGTTGCTGATCATTGTAAGCTTTTTATTATTATCTTTACCTTTACATAATATGTATATATTACCTATTTTATTTACTGATAACCAATGATTTTGATTCTAGTGAAGACAGGTGATGGTTTAACAGTAGACAATTTTAACTTTATGAAAGAACCACTTGGTCTTAATGACCCTACAAAGGAAATTATCAGAAATGGAAAAACTAAAGTTGGTCTTAAAGAAGTGAGTCACCATGTTATTCAAAATATGATTATTATTGATAGAGAGTCTTAATTATTTCGTTATGATTTGTTTTACACTATATCAATGAATGCACGATTTGAGGGGGAAATATTCTTTTGTTTTGGTTGAAGACTACAAATAATTTTGAAGTTGTTTTGACATTTTCATTAAAATTTATTTTATCTTGAAATCTTAAAGAAATATCAATACAATATCAAAGTATCTGACTAAAACCATCTTACTGAATACCATTAACAATGTATAACTTCCACCGTCAACACGAACCGCAGTGATAATACCAACTATTGACACAGCTAACGTAACCGAGATTGTGTACCTCAACCCGTTCTGCCATCGCCAGTTTGAGCATAACCTGAGAGATAACGATCCAACTGTTGTCATCACCAGTGCATCCATAGTACTGTCACTATCACTGATATCTCCATGTGGCCTACGTCGAGAACACCTTCCAATCTGTCTCTTTTTTTTATTGTTTAAACCGATCCCCTAGCGGCTGATAACGTTGTTTGATCGGTGATTCTACAGATTCTACATTGGGAGTCCTAAATTTTGCCTCACTCAAGTGCATTTCGAGTAGGGATCTTTGAGTACCTGACATCGTATAGGATCAGGACCGACGGTTTAGAGTCTTCTCCAAGGAACGACGTACTCAGATTTATTCACTTCCCGCATGAATAAATCGAGGGCCAGATGGGTATTGAACCCCGGACTACCAGCCCGGCGAGTATGTTAACCACTGTTCTAACATTGCCCCACAGTATTACTATTAATATTTATAATTTTATTATTATTGTATTTAACATAATCAATCGTACTTATTAATTAAATACGTTGTCATATAAAGCTTTGGGCAAGTTGTTACTCACTGCAAAACAACAGCGGTTAAAAACGTCAGCCCTTTACGGTCTTTTTGTTTGATTGGTGATTCTACTTTGGGGGTCCTACATTTTACTTAACTCAAGTGTATTTAAAGTAGTGATCTTTAAAGAGAACCTGACATCGCACAGGCTCCGGACTGACATCTTAACATTCTCTTCCAGGGGAGACGTACTCAGATTTATTCACCTCCCGCGTTAATAAGTCTGAGAGCCAGGTGGGGATTGAACCCCGGACTACCAGCCCAAAGTTACCACGTTAATCACGTTAACCTGGTCCCTTTTCCCTCTCTTAGTTGGAAACCTCCAACACGAAACGCCTGCAGGGACACTCAAAAATATACTATAGCAAATACTTCATTCATTTTGTCTACCCTTGATAATGTGTACTGAATTATTTTGAAGGATGAAGATAATGTAAAACTAGTAAACTAAATTTACATACATTAATGGGAATCTCTAAAAGCATCATAGGAAATGATGATGTATGTAATTTAAATTATATTACATTAGAAACATATTACCTCTGACTGTATGCACACCTAGCAGAAAACAAGTTAGCTGATAATAGACTAAACGTTCCATATAGCTAACACATCAAACAAATAAAATGTTATTCAAAATACTAATTTAGTTATCAGGAAGTAGGTCCAAATTAATAACATCTTATATCAAAAATTCCATTCCACTGGATATTGTTCAGCATTCTCAAGGCTAAAAACAATTTATTGCAAATTAGTAATACTATAAACAACTCTAAAAAGATACCTACAGAATATCAAATGGGAGAAAACAAAAACATAATGAGCAATAGCATAAATAAAAAACAATATGTACAATATTGTTTTTGTAGACAGTTGTATTTATAAATTATTACTTTTATTATTACCAGGGCTAAAAACAATTTCAAAGATTAGTAATACTACAAATAACTCAAAGAGAATATCTTCACAAAATATCAAAGAATAGAAAACAGAAAACACAATAAGCAAATTAGACAAAATTGTATTGTCGCTTATTGTGTTTTTTTTGTTTCCTGTTGTTGGACATTGTGTAGAGGTATTCTCTCTGAGTTATTTGTAATATTAATAATCTTTGAAATTGTTTTTAGACCTGATAATAAATGTAATAATGTTATAAATATATTTGTCTATAAAAGCAATATGATTGTACATCTTTTTTTTGTCCTATTGTTTATTGGTTTTTTTGTTTTCCTGTAGTATTTTTGTAGGACCAACAAAACATTTTTATCATCAACTAAACCCCTTTGTCAATACTAATAACACCTCCAATATGCCCTGCATTTACAACTACCTTCCTGCTCGAATTGTACGATTATTACACGTCAAAATTAGTTGTAATCTTCATATAGCCTATTAATAGTATTTGATTTTAACATTTGAATTAATTCTTTAAATATTTCATTTGCTCTTTTTTGATTAAAATAAATTTGTCTTTAATTTTACTTTTAGTATTTATCCTTATTGATTTATTTGAATAAAGCAACATCCTTTTATCACTTAGTTATTTTATAGGAATTAGAAAGTAAAAGACAGCAGACGAGTTCAAAGTCAAAATTGAAGTCACCGAAGTTAGTGTCTCCCAATGATCTTCTGAGTATATTAACTCCTGCTCAGCTTACACCGAGGATAGTCATCAAGAATAATGCGAATCTGAGGAAAACTCCTAATTCTTCAAAGAATAGTACAGTGTTGAAAGGTATACATATCTCTTGATATTCTAGATGGTAAATTGTTTTATTGCTTGAGGTCTCGGGTCTTTCAAAGGTTTAAACCCTGATGCTTATGATTATGAAATCTCTTAACCAGCTGACGCTTGGTCTGCTATATAGTGTCAGTCTAGTTTTACAGTGGTCAAACATAATAATTTATCAAAATTGAACATATTTTTTTCTTTTACATATTTATTCTTAATGGAAGCGAATAATAATATATGTGGTTGTTAATTGTTCCTGAGTCTCTGATAAATTCTCTGGTTAGTGGGAAAAAGGAACCGTAGATGGTGTTTTTAAGTTTCGGGTAAGTTGAACAACAAAGGGGTTTTGAAGAGTTTAAAACAAAGCACAGAACATTTCAGACTAAATAGTTCAGAATCCATAGTGTTTGTCGGATCCTAATGAAATTTGCTTTATCGATATCCCTTGGTTGGAGTTAGATCGTTTAGTTTGCTTCAAGAATTAGAAGTGCTTGAGGAAAATACTTCCAAAAACAAAAAAGTTTTCTTTTCTTGAGGAAAAGAAACAAAAACTATTTTTTCCTGTTCTTATAATAACCAGAGAAGGTTGCAGTTTTGCATTTAACATCTCATGACATTATATAATATGAAAAATGTTCCATATATGATAATATGATATGATATATGATAATATGATAAAATGTTCCATAAATTTTAAGTCATAGGGACTAAAGTATAACGTTAAAAAAAAAAGTTTACTGGTATTTAGACCAATTCGATCTATTTAGAGTATTGGACCTATGAGCGCAGAAAATATTTATCAAAATTTTGAATTTTATTGAATTAGATATAAAATGTATGTATCTTGATTTCTGTAAAAAGATAGTAAGCTATAAATTTAGTTAAATGAATGGTTTATTCCGACAAAAATAAAAACATGACAAAAAATTTCTACTTAACGTAAATAATAATTCTAATATGAGTTATGAATTTTAATTTTTGTTGGTTATTTTTTTCTCAAAATAATCTGCTGTTTTAATATTGGTTAAATACAGATTGTTGATTCGGTAATCTGAAATTATACATTGTCGACAGGAAAGAAGAGGAAATTGGCGGGAATGGTAGATGCTGCTGATATGGAAGTCATTGCGGCAACTCCGCTTAGTCCAGATTTAAAGAATCAGTGAGTTTTATTTATGTTTTATTATTGTATTAAATATTTTCAATTTAATCGTTATATCAAATTTGATTGATTGGAAGCCGGCAAAGGCTTCTGGTCGGGCGCCAAGCGGCGAGGCCAGAAGGGTTTGCCAGGCCTAGGCTAGTTTAGTTTGTAAGTACAATAAGAACCCATTTTGAGCGGAGAAAGTGAACTTGGTGGGTGGTGGGGCCTGTGTAAGGGAGGTGTGTTCGATCGAGTGTCGACTTGCGGCAGGGGTCATCCCTACTCTCCAGTGCGTCAACTGCCTGTGCCTCTACCACCCTCAGTGCCTCGGCTTGTCGCACCACTTCCAGTCATCTACTTACTTATGCAAGGTAATTTTATTAATTTTTTTATATATATATCTATTGGTTTGTTAGGGGGCCAGGTTAGCTCAGTGGTTAGGTTAGGTTAGGTTACAAGGTTTAGGTTTAGGTTACAAGGAAACACACGTTGGCCGAGTATTGGCCCTTTGTGATACCACACAATGAAGATTGATTCTACAGTGGGAGTCCTAAATTTTGCCTAACTCAAGTGTATTTCGATTACGGATCTTTAACGAATACCTGACATCGTACAGGCTCGGGACTGACGGTTTAACGTCCTCCGAGGGACGACGTGCTCAGATTTATTCACCTGCCGTTAGGTGGGGACCGAACCTCGGTCCTATCAGCTCAGAGGCGAAGCTGAGTGGTTAACATACTCGCCATTTAACTGATAGGTCCAGGGTTCTACCCACCTGGTACTCGATTTATTTACGCAGGAGGTGAATAAATCTGAGTACATCGTCCCTCGGAGAAGGACGTTAAACCGTCGGTCCCGAGTCTTTTCGATGTCAGGTACTCGTTAAAGATCCCTACTCTAAATACACTTGAGTTAGGCAAAATTTAGGACTCCCACTTGGAATCAATCTTCATTGTGTGGTATCACAAAGGTCCAATGCTCAGCCTATGTGTGTTCCCTAGTGGGACTACCACTGCAACCTAACCTAACCTAATGTACATTGTGTAAATTTATTGTCAGTAAAATTTTTTCCTTCTAATATAAACAACACGTTAAATAAATATTAAGAGTTCAAACGATGATGATAACAATAATAACTTCAAGAACATAACGTAACATTAATAAAAACAGTTTAGGAGCGTCTACAGTGTTGAATGGCCGCATTTCAAGCAACCATTGGAGTGATATATGTTTTTTTGACCAGAATGTGAACTAATATTTAGGACTCCTAAAGTAGAATCACCGAACAAACAAAAAGACCATGAAAGGCTGACGTTTTTAACCCGGTGAGGGGGTTGGGGTTGGTATAACAAAAAAAAGAAATGTTTTGTTAGAGCGCGTTAATTGTGTTATGAAGAACTTTTCAATATGCTAAAAAAAAACAGAGGTGGCCGAAGTTTCATGGGAGTAAAGTGGACCTGTTTTTGCTAAAGGCACATCTGCGAGTGAATTCGGTTTCTTGGAATGTACATATTGGCAAAGTTGTGTTTTGTAACGATAATTTTTCAGTTGGTCGTAAATATGTTGAATTTTTTAGAATTGAAACTTTTAAATTGTTAAACTTTTTCAGTAAAACACAAATTAATACATTGATGGTTAATTGTACTCGAACAAATGAGATGAAAGATTTTACAAGTCAATTAAAGTACACATTATGAAGATTATGTAATATTGATAAAATTTTGTTTTAAAACTTGGCACCGCATGCTTGATTTTGGTTACTTTTCTAAATTTGACTCGCTAAATCTAAATATAAGCGTCGCAGGTGATCTCTCTTGTTTTCATATTCTACGGGTTGACCGTTGTTCGCGTCTTGTGGCCACCTCTGATATAAATGAACGGAAGACCAAAAAAAATTGACGTTCTTTCACTTTGTAATTGGAAAATTGTTCACTTATGTATTTCATGAAAGAATCAAAAATATGCAGACAGCTTACTATTCAATAATAAGGAATACCAAATCAAGAAAACTTTATTTTATCTTAATTTTGGGGAAATCTGACTTAATGTATGATAGTTACATTATAAAAATTGAGCTCAATTCTTGCTGTGATTCTAAAAACAATTTTAAATATATTCTAATTTTGGTCTTTTTTTTTTTATTACAATTATTAAGGATTGAAAATATAGAGATCACTTAATAATTGGAAATATAGTATTAATTAAACATTCATCTTTGATGTTCCATGAACTAGTTATTTTATTGACAAATATGAATAGTTAATGGGGGATTTACGATATGTTAAAAGCCAAATTTTAATCTAAGAAAGTGAATTCTTTGGGAATAAATAAAAACATAGTAGCGCTAAACTATGTACATAACTCATCATTAGTTGTGCAATCCGTAATTGTGTGGTATTTACTCATTCTGAGGTAAAATGGATAAATAAACAAAAGTCTCCACACAAATGAAGTTTTATTCAACGCGTTTCGAACACTTTGTGTTCATCATCAGGAAGATTGATGATGATCAGGAAGATTGAGGAATCAGCTTCCTGATGATGAACACAAAGTGTTCGAAACGCGTTGAATAAAACTTCATTTGTGTGGAGACTTTTGTTGGTTTATCCATTTTACCTCAGAATATGTACATAACATTTTGATTTACTAACCATTCATGTTATTTGTAAAATTAATAAATTTGTGAAATGAATGATTATAACAATACTTGTTTCATTGTGGTATGTTTATGGATTATATATATATAAATTACATATACGAAATATATATATATATATATATATATATATATACCTATGGTTGTAATATAAATAACAGTAAATTAAAATATTTCTATACTTTTCCTAAGATTTAGCCTCTGTTTGGTCATTTATATGGTTTAAATATATTTCTAGTTATATTTGTTCAGAAACTAATTGTCATAGTATGATAGTTAATTTAGTTAACCAAAGAAAGGCTGTCTTCCAATACTAGAAGCACGTGTTTCTTAAAATTGGTCTTGTTTGATATATGAAATAAATTTACATGAAATATATGATTTGATTGTTTTATTTTTTACAGTATAGAACCTGATTTTAAAATTTCAGATCTCTAAGCCTTTATTCTAATCATTAATATTTAAATTTGTTTTTGGTTTATAGAAGTATTCGATTTAATGTTTTGTTCAAAATATAGGGATTATACGCGTAAATTATGGACAGTTTTATAAGTATAAATTATTTTATTATAAGCAAACTTATAAAGTAAGAATATAAAGTATGAAATGCAATATACTTATAAAATATATCAGTAAATACCACATAGAAACTGAATACCCAACTAGACTAAGAGGGATAAGTATGTTATGTACTTTTCTTTAAGTGACCTTAAATATGTTTAGAGATGTTTTCTGAATTTTAATGTGTATTTTTACATTCCCAAAGTAAGAAATATTATAGTAACTAGTGTCGACGTTACATGTATTCATTCTGAAATGTATATTGCTACGGGAATATATTGTAGCAGGAAATCATGTTACAAACGTATAAGTGTATGTATGGATAAACAAACATTTCACAGCAATACTTCCTGTTATTATGAATGACTTAGACTAGAATCTGAAAATCAAACTAGTTTGATTATTTCCCTTAAAATATTTGACATTTCTGAATAAAAAAGAGTCTTTATGTTTTCCAAAGGTTTTCAGAATAATTGGTAATGATAAATTTACCAATCCAATTTGAATTTGTTTTTTTCATAAACTTTAAATATTTAGTGAAATAGGTTTAATTATTTTTTTTTCTTTTTAGTCATTATAATTACCGGTGAACATATCCGACGTAAGTTTTACTCAGTTGTTTTAGTACTGTATATTACATAAATGTATCGTTTATATTATTAATATGGCAAACCGTCATACCTCGTAAGATCATCTTGGAGTCGATGGAGCTCCAACCTACTCAGTAGGTTAGTTGCGATCAAAGATGGACAACGTCTGAAAGCGCTCCAACGACTCCAAGATCATCTTACGAGGTATGCCAGTTTGCCATATTAATAATATAAATCATACTAACCTCAGTGGTAATAATAATAATATGAATGTATAAATGTATCGACTCATTCAAAATTTGCATGGTTTGAATACGATGTAGTTTCCTCTGTTTTCTTATTTAAAACAAAAAAAAAAGAAGGGTTATTACTTTTTTTCTATTATTTTTTTCTATTTAGCTCTTATACCTATTAATACATTTTTTAGAAGTTTATTACGACTTGTTAGTATTACACTGTTCACAAGTTTGTTAGGAGATATGAAGTTAGTGATTATGCACGGTTTGCAGGATTAATATCTTTGTTAATGTTGCTTCATTTAGATTTTAAAAATTATGTGTAAAAAAAATGAAATTCATTTAAAACGCTGAGATAAGCGTGAGTTATTTTGTATTAAACTGTTCATTTGAAAGTTTTAGTTATTTCAACTGTAACTAAAGCTATATTAAAAATTAAAATAAATTTGGTTTGAAGTTTATATTTGTATTAACAATTCACTTATAATTCATGGAATAATAATTATAGTTTTGTATTTTTGAGTTAACTTTCATAATTTTAATAGTAAAATAGATTAGGAGAAATATAGGAAACATGTATGTGAGAGGATTTCTATTAATTTTGTTGTTTTTGTGCTTGTTTCTTGATGTTGCGTTGTTAATTAATGGGTGAGTGAGTGTTTGCAGAGCTGCAAAGGCGACATTCCTGGTTTGTTGCCACCCCCACCGCCTCTTACACCCTTGCCCAGTTCCAAGGGTGATGCGGCCAAATCACAGTCAATAGTGGGCGCCGTTACCACCTGGCTCCCACCCACCTCCAGCATTCACCTCGGCAAGGTGCCTATTGCTCCGAAACCGACCCTCGACTCCAGTCCTCAGTCACTGGTCCAGATCCAGGGCAGGAAGTTCATCTTGGTTCCTAAACAGAATATAGTGAAGCTGGATGGAGGTGGGGAGACGGATTCGGCCAATCAAGCCCCAGCAGGAGTCTTGCTAGTACCTTATTCAACAGCCCCCGGTGTTCAGGTGGCCAAGCCAGCCTACATCATTCAGGCTCCTCTTCTGTAAGTTTCTTAATAAAGTTATTTTTTTTATTGATATAGCTTATCGACCGCTGATTCTTCAAAAACCACATAGGTTTTTGAAGATTAGACACAAAATTACTTACTTCCGATTACAAGCTGAAGTTTCGTCTTCCTCTAAAGGATAAAAATATTTTATTGAAAAAATTAGTACTACTATAAACAAATCTCTGAGAACAAATACCTTCACAGAATATCAAATAACAGAAAACAAAAACAAAGTAAAAAAAAACTAAAAATGGACAGTATTATTATTTCTATAGAATAGATGAGTTTCTAACATAGTTATTTTTATTAATTATTAGGGATAAAGAAGAATTGGCTCAACGAAGGAAAGAAGCATTAGTAGAATACTTCTTTGACAATCTTGAGAACTTAGCATCCACTGGTATCAGGGATCTGTCTAGATTTATTGTTCTCTTGAGATGGTTCGAGTAGACCAGGGACGGGGGAGAAAAGCCCAAATTCTTCTTTGCGGTATCACAAGGGGCCGGCTTGCGGCCTAGTGTGTGTTCTCTCTCGGGACGGCAACTGTAACCTAACCTAACCTACCAACATGATATTTACAAAACTGAAGAGTCGTATTGCCAATAATAATAATTGTAATGTCTACTCGGTGAAATGTTCTGATTGTGATGTATTACATCAGGCATGGACAACCTTTTGTGAACCGGGGGCCGCATTATATGATTTCCAAGTGACTGCGGGCCGCATGGTAATTTCTGTGATCAAGAACCCCTTCTGTGTACTAGTACATAATGTTAATTCCTTTATTTAGTGTTTCTATTTTTCCTTTTTTTTTTGTTCCTTTAACTTATCTCCTTTTGTTTTAAACCTTATTATAAAGGTATTATTTTGAAGATATTATTAACTATCATAACTCGTCTATCGCTGGTGAAGTCGCCCGACCGGTTTCGCAATGGCTGCATCATCAATGGGACTCCCATTGTCTGTCCAATTGATGATGCAGCCATTGCGAAACCGATCGGGCAACTTCACCAGCTTTAGACGAGGTATGACGGTTAATAATAATATATTATTTACTAACCTCTGTAGCTCCAACAATATGCATATATTATTTTGAAATTGGAAGGGGGGGGGGGTGGCTTGGTTTGTTTATGGTTACGTAACTTCCCTGTATTTCTGTCTGTTATGACAGTGCTAAATAGAATATCATGTCTGCTCCTTGATATAACAAATTTCCATCTCGAGTTAAATTTATTTTTAACAATATGAATTTCAAAAAGAAGAGATGTGCATAATACGTTAAATAGTTCATTTAAAAAGGTAATAACTTTTAGCAATCCCTGGGGATTCAAAAACTTTTAGTATTAAACAAGTTCAGTAGTTTTCACCATTGGCTCTAGTTCACTATAGAATTACTAAATAATAATATTGTAGATTTTTGTTTTACCCTGTGTTTATTTATTTTTTGCTTATTGTATTGTTTGTATTGTTGCTTAATGTGCTTTTTGTTTTCTGTTCCTTAAATATTCTGTGGAGGTATATTCGCAGAGTTATTTTGACGTATTACTAATCTTATAAATTATTTTTATCCCTAATAATTAATAAAAGTAATTAAGTTAGAAACACATCTATTCTATAAAAACAATAACACTGTCCATTTTGTTTTTTTTTACTTTGTTTCTGTTTTTGTTTTCTGTTAGTTGATTTTCTGTGGTGGTATTTGTTTTCAGAGATCTCTTTATTAGTACTAATTTTTTTTTTACTCTTGAGAATGCCGAACAAATTTCGGCAAATCATCAACATGTAATCTAATCTAATATAATTAATTTTAGACCTAAACCTCAGAAACCAGTTTTCTATTTAAAATTATTTTTGTTACTTCTTTTTAGTTTTATGTTATCGTTTGTAATTTTTTTAAAAACTTGGGGGTAACTAAAGTGACTAAAGGTTTAGTCACTTTCGTTTTCATCTTTCTGATTAAATACATCAAATGCCTTGTCGTACTTCAGGAGCAGGAGAGGCGTCAAAAGTTTCTTTAGTTATAGTGCAGATTATCTTGACTTTCTTGGGTGATCCAGACTGCAATGGTCTCTTTATTAGGCAGTCCTTGGTAGTTACTGTCTAGGAAACTAGTCTTGAACCTTGGATCAAGATATGTGGCCAGTATTAAGTTCTTGTTCTTTAGGTAACTGCAAAATCTAGTTGTGAAAGAGGCTTTCCATGCTGTCAGTGTTAAACCTAGTCCCTCAAACAATCCCTTATCAAAGAAGCAGCATATGACTTTAATGTATGGCATGATAAGAGAGACAGTTGCTTCTCTGGTACATAATAAATTTGTACAATCAACAAATTGTTTAAGTATTTTAAGCATTCCCTCTAAAATCTTCCATTGGTTGGATTCTAAGCAATGTGGTTTTGCATAGTTACTGCAGTATGAGAAAAGAGCATTTTTTTGTTCAAATACTCTGGACATCATGTAATAATGACTGTTCCATCTTGTCTGGATATCCTGAATAAATTTATGATTTAGTAAATTAATTTTTTTTGTATTTTGCAAAAAGCTGCTGGTCAGTGTTTAAACTGCCCAATTAATTGTTTACAAATAGATAGTATATCCTGTACATACCTTTGTGTAAATACATCATTAGTGGATAACTGCAAACTGTGTAGGAAACAAGGAAATGACTTATTTCCATGCAGGTATATTAGCTGCATTATCCCTTACGAGGACATGAATTTTATTTTGAAAAATATTAAATGTTTACTGTCTCTCTGATACATTCACTTATGTTTCCTCCAGTGTGTGATTCTTCTGAAGGTCTAATTCTTAGAATCGTGCTTTTTTGCTCAAAATTATTGGTGATCCAATTAGTGTGGTGTGTGTGTGCACGTTAAAATTTCAAAGTTTACTAGCTAAAAATTAATAAAAACAAATAATCCAGCTGGCAGTCTGTATGAAACTGAAATCACTGTTAAAAAGTATCAATTACATACTGTCTGTATTTATTTTAAAGAATCGATTTCAGAATCGGAGATTCAATTAAAATTCTCCGATTCCGGTTTTGATACCTGGAAAAGCTCCGATATTTTCGATTCCCAATTCCGAGTACTCGTCCCATCACTAGTAATAATATAACCCTCCATAGTTGTCACACGTGAAACATAGAAACCACCACGGTAGAGGTAATAAGAATAAGTGGAGTAAAAAAATAATTAAATATGATATATATCGACAGTCTAGTCGAAGGTTTTGTCCGGTTTAAGATTTAAAAAATAATTAAATATGATATATATCGACAGTCTAGTCGAAGGTTTTGTCCGGTTTAAGATTTAAAAAATAATTAAATATGATATATATCGACAGTCTAGTCGAAGGTTTTGTCCGGTTTAAGATTTAAAAAATAATTAAATATGATATATATCGACAGTCTAGTCGAAGGTTTTGTCCGGTTTAAGATTTAAAAAATAATTAAATATGATATATATCGACACTCTAGTCGAAGGTTTTGTCCAGTTTAAGATTTAAAAAATAATTAAATATGATATATATCGACAGTCTAGTCGAAGGTTTTGTCCGGTTAAGATTTTTTTCCCTTTAAATAATGTAAATTTCATTTTCTGAGGTAAACTGGATAAATAAACAAAAGTCTCCACACAAATGAAGTTTTATTCAACAACAACAACAACGCGTTTCGAACACTTTGTGTTCATCATCAAACAAGAAAATTTCATTTTCTTAGTAAAAAAATTCTTACTTCTGCCTATGAAAAAGGTTTTAAAATAAAACCGAAACGTCGGCAATGAGAGTTTAATTTTTGAACCTAGAAAATTTGACCGAATCCCCAATAGATAACACACCTATTCTATCAAACGGTCGATATATTACTGGATCTGTTATACTATGTATATATATAAAGTTCAGTGTAGATAAAGAAATATAGAAAATTAGAGACTGATGTGTTTCTAATTTCTCTATGTTTCTTTGTCTACATTGAACTTTATTTGTCCGTTTCGGATCGTATTTTCATCGAAAATGTATGTTTATATATGTTTTTATATGTTTGTAAAACCCAATATATGTTTATATTGGGTTACTAGCCGTTGCGTCTACAACGTGATTGGTCTCCCTTTCTCTTTTCTCCTGAAGACGGATTGCCCGAAAATTTGAGTTTGTAAGTGTGTTTCTTTACTTTGTGTGCTACCTATCTTCAATTTATAACTGTTTGTATAAACATGTTTCATTAAAGTACACAACAGCCTCTGCGTTAACGACTTTTAAGCTGGTCTGGTCCAACTTACGAACAGTCTTGCGGTGGGTTGGTGTTAAAATTTCTAACACCAGCCCACCGCAAGACTGTTCGTAAATTGGAGCAGACCAGCTTAAAAGTCGTTAACGCAGAGGCTGCTGTGTACTTTAATGAAACATGTTTACGTGAGGATTTGCTGCCATCATACACACACACACGTATACGTGTTCAAATTCAAGTATCGATACGTGTTTGAACTCGTATACGAGTTTCAAGATACAAAATTCAAGAAGAGTAACACACAGAGTAAGGAAACACACTTACAGACTCAAAATTTCGGGTAATCCGTCTTCAGGAGAAAAGAGAAAGGGAGACCAAGCACGTTGTAATATACAACATATATATAAAAACAAGATTTCACAATAAACAATCTTGAGATAATAACCACAATAAGATAATAATAACAGTAACCACAATAAGAAATGGAAAACAAGACTAAGATCTTTCAAGCGTAACAAGCTGTCTTCGTCAGAATCAATAACCCAACTGAAAAACCCAAAACTCACTTGTTTTTGAGGCAAAATCTTGACCTTTTCCCCCCATTTCTTATTGTGGTTTGATCATTGATATATATATATATATATATATATATATATATATATATATATAATTAAAATGTATTTGTGTCTACTTCACAGTCGATACATGGTTGTGTTGAATTTGTAAAATGTTTATTGCAATGTGGTGTGAAGTATTATTTCTAAAACTTTTTATGATGCTAATATCTCTATAATCTGTATAAATGGAGTGTATGTTTCCTATCAACCGGTGATAAGCAATATAATATTGAGTATTCCAAGTAAGATTGATATCAGGAAAGTATACTCACTTAGTGCAACATTATAAAAAAATATCTAGTTGTATAATTAATAACAAAACTATGTGGTTTATCATATGCAGTTTAATGTGAAAACGATTCTGTTTGACTTCAATACATTCTATATTAATATCAATTTGTTTTCTAGTAATTTGTATAAAGTTTTAAAATTAAACTTTACGCAAACATCAGAGTGAGTTGGAATTTTTTTTTAAGAACGTATTCATCGTATATTAAGAAGTAATATTAATTCCCAGAGCCCTTAACAAATTATCGGTTATACAGCTAAAAGTACCTCTTATCTTGGGAGTGAAATGCCTCCTAAAGGTTAATTAGTAATTGTAGTAGGCAAAATAACTTTATATATAAATATTATTTCTAAATAAAACTGAAATGAATTTTACATTATTTTTAATTTAATGTTTTTTTTCAGGATAATCAAATCCTGACATTAATAGCTAGATTTAAAACAGGGGTGGGTTCTGATTTGAGATCATTGGTACACTTCTTTGGCCAGAGACGTAATATAGATTTAAATATATTTGCAGAAAATTAAGCCTTTTATTTGTGTATGTACGGTGTAAGGTAAATTTATTTGGTTTTAATACTCCTTAAGGTAGTAGATAAAGGGGAACACGAAAAAAGCATCGGCTTGGTTTGATTTTGTGTTTTAACCGAAAGATGCAGGCGCAGAATTGAGATCAAAACAGGTTTTATGTCTGATGTCTGATCTCGGGCACTTAGATTGGTTCGGTCGCAATCCCTCCTTGTGGAGGGTTGTAGTGGGTCCTTCGATAAAAAAGCAAGGGTCTCACGTAAAAAAGCATCCATGTGTTCTGCTTTGTTCATGGAATGGCCGAGAAGGATGATAAACATGATTACAAATCAAAACAGGTGTAAGGTAAATTTAAATATATTTTGTAAGGTAAGATAATAGATATATGATGTAAGTAATGCGGATAAATAAATACAACGCTTTTTTGCTTACTGTTTTTCTATCACTGATAATCCCAGTACAAATATCGATATTAAAACTGCTTATAATAAAACAGACTTAAGATCCAGTGAAATTAGTATTTTAAGTAACAATATTACATAGTATAATAGAATATAGTCAATCTTACTTAAATAATTATTCTTTTGAGATGTTTGATGCCAAAACTCTAGGGAGGTTACAGTACTATAGGGTTATGATGGTCGTTTCCTATCACAGCTAAGCTTGCTTTCGTTCTTCCGGCTCCTAGAGGAAGTGTGTTTGGTGAGTCATCAGGTCTGATTGTAGCCATACTTAATCAGCTGATCAGTGTTGTCACCACTGCTCCCTGCTTCATAAATAAATTCAATGCTTATTGATTCTTTTTATATGTAAAAAGTAATAGCGTTTAGTTTTAATCATTATAAGTAAATAATATCGAATTAACCTATTTAGTGAGATTGTTGATGGGACCATTGAAGTCATGTGTTGCAGTGAACTTTACTTCTTAAGGTCATTCATCTGTCATTGGCGATCTAAGTTATGTTTTGATAACTTCAGCTGCATCTTTTCTCATTTGTTTTTATAGTTCAAAACAACAGAACTCCTGAGTTTTGGAAATACCCATTTTTTTTAAAAGAGATATATAGAATTGGGTAGAGTCACATGCTCAGAAAACAAAGGATGAATAAGTGCGAGTTGTTGGTCAGCTGGGGTTTTATCAACATCAAATGAGAAAACATCAAAGACAGGACTTTCTCAGCTAATTAATTGGAAATCCAGAACTGGGCGAGCAAATTCTGTATACTAGTCAAGGTGTTACAGTGAATGTGGTGGTATATTATACTCTCAAACTCCAATCTGTTGTAATGTTGAAAACTTTTCTTTGATCCGTTAATCTTGCGCAAAAGCAAATCCCTAGCTGCCAGATAAATCAGAGAATATATGTTTTTGTATTTTTTCTGGTTAAGGAAATTCTTACCCACTCAGTGTGATGAAATATTTCATTTACTTTGTAATGCTATCTTATTTTATATTCGATTGAAGATTATCGTCTGCTATTTTTACAAAATATATCGTATTATAGGTAAAACGGTTAATTAGTTATAATTTTTCAATTTGTTTAATTATTAGTGTGCCGCCAAGTTTTTAAATTATTAAAAGTGTGCCGTGACGAAATAAAGGTTGAGAATCGTTGTAGGATAGCATATCAATGATGACAAAATGTTGAAAGTACGATATTCTGAAGAACTTCAAATGTTTTAAAGTTATTCACATAAATTGTGAATATTATTAAAGTTCAATTGCAATAGTTGGTGAGTTTTGGTATAGATCGATGGATGTCTTTGAAAACACTTCGTTAGTTTCTAGGGAAATAGTATAGTAATAAACCATCCAGTTAGCGTAGTACTTTTTACCTGAGCAATTAAATGATCAGGTAAAAATAATGCCAAGACATTTGATAGAATTAACAGTTTATTTATTATTATATTATGGAATTCTTGAGCAATGTAACTATGACTTTGTTATGTGCTGTCTCTCTAGGTATATATTGATAAAAGTATCGACCGTAAAGAAGAAACAAAATAAAAGTTTAACAGGACTCAGTCAGTTTGTCAGTTTATAAAAAGTATGTTTACTTAGTTCTGTAAATTCTTTCACTACCCTATTGTCAAAAATTTCTATTGTATTTTCTTATTTGTAACTTTTTGCGCTTTTTTTTTATGTATGTTTGATTTTTGAATGATTCTATTATTTCTTATATTTCCTCTGTTTTATAGGCCTATGAAGAAGATTTTAAATAAAAACCGAAACATTTATTTACGACATGACACAAAGTAGCAATGAGAGTTTAATTTGAACAAGAACTGACCGAGTCCTGATAAACTGTTTTTTGTTTATATATATATATATCAGTTCACAAACGAATAAAAGCAACACACAGAGAAAGAGACACACTTACAAACTCAAATTTTCGGATGATCCGTCTTCAGGAGAAAAGAGAGAAAGGGCGACCAAGCACGCCGGAAACACAACGGCAGGAAACCGTCCCGGCAACCGGGTTGGTCGGTTGCCGGGACGGTTTCCTGCCGTTGTGTTTCCGGCGTGCTTGGTCGCCCTTTCTCTCTTTTCTCCTGAAGACGGATCATACGAAAATTTGAGTTTGTAAGTGTGTCTCTTTCTCTGTGTGTTGCTTTTCTTCGTTTGTGAACTGATTTGCGTCCAGTTTGGATCGTTTTTTCGAATTTTAAGTGGATATATAATATATATATATATATATATATATATATATATATATATACTTTTTCAATGAAAAGACGATACGAAATGGACAAATACAGTTCAATGTACATAAAGAAACATAGAGAAATTAAAAACACACACTTACAGTCTCTAATTTTCGGTTAAACCGTCTTCAGGAGAGGTAAGTGAACGGTGTATTTTATTTTAACTTCAGTGCATTAGCCTTAATTAATTTTAGTTTGTACCTGAAGATGGGGAATGACAGCCGAAAGCTTGTATTATACTTTTAGTTATAGTTATTTTAGTAATTAAAAATATTTTTTCCAAAAAGTGGTAAGTGTTTTCGTTGTTCACCTCAAGTTTATTGTGCGTGTTAATGTCTTTCGCTAACCTTCTTTGGAAGCTACCGGAGTCTCACCGCAAAGAGATAAGAAAACTAGAGAGTGTCAACAAGAAATTGGTTAATGCAGAAACTACTGCCTATTTTAATTATATATATATATATATATATATATATATATTGTGGGGCGCACAGAAATTATCCTTCAGATTCAAAGGTTGCTCTCTAATGGCGATAAACAAACTTTTAAAAACAATTGTTTTCAATATTATGGATGTTCAACAAAAGGCAAGTATACATATTGATATTAAATTTGATCCAAATTGATTAAACTGAGAGTGAGATAAATTAAAGAAAGAATATTTGTTTGGAAAATAAGTACTAGAGCATCAAGAGTACTGTAATATAACTGGCACCACCCTGACAAATCTGCTATAGTTTATAGTTATGATTTTTCACTTACTATGAGAAACGCCATTAATGATGATGATATACGTAACTAAGCACATTCGGCACACTGACCAAGACTCACTTCAAAAAATCCTAACAATCCTACTATGTTTGAACGAAATTCATATTTTTGTTAAACACTACAATGTTTAACAAAACAATCAATAATCCAACCACAATATAAAATGGGAAAACAAGACTAAGATCTTTCAACTGTAACAAGCAGTCTTCATCAAAGTCGAAAACCATGTGAAATCTTTTTATGTTTTTACAAAAATAAGAAATTCGAGTACACTTTCAAAACTACTAGCAATAATGGCAAATAATTTAAGTCATAATAGAAATGTTAGTGTTACTAGAGTTTCAAAAGTCACAAAATGCTAATACTATTAGAAAAAAGTGGAATAAACATTTGGCACTAAAGCAATATCAAAATCAACGGTTGACCTTATTCGTTATCACTTTAGTGATAATAACAAGATTGAACATATTGCACAAACTGGTCTATGTAAAACAGTTTGCATTGGTGACATAAGCAATTTTACCCCAAAACTGTATGAAGCTTTTCTATACACCACTTATATAGTATTTCTATATATGGTGCTAGTTGTATTACAGTACTCTTGGTGCTTTGATACTTATTTTCCAAACAAATATTCTTTCTTTAATTTTTATCTCTCTCTCTCTCTCTCTCTCTCTCAGTTTAATCAATTGGGATCGAATTTAATATCAATATTTATATTTTTGTCTTTTTTTTAACATCTATAATATTGAAAACAATTGTTTATAAAAGTTTGTTTATCGCTATTAAAGAGCAACCTTTGACTCTGAAGGATAATTTCTGTGCGCCCCAAATATATATATATATATATATATATATATATATTTGTAAAATTTGGGAGCAGTCCTTCATTCAAGCATATTTCATTGAATAACTGACCGCATTTCACTGATGTCATTTTCTTCACCATTTTTCAAGGTTTCTCAATACCTTCTTCTTTCCTTAATCCAAACGTTGGAGAATGTTAATTAATAAGTGGGAACCGACATGTTTCGACTGGCTTCCAGTCATCTTCGGGGTAATTAAAAAAAGTCTAAAGACTCGTAACAATTTTTTAATTACCCTGAAGATGACTGGAAGCCAATGGAAACATGTTGGTTCCTACTTATTTAACAGTTTCCAACGTTTGGATGAAGGAAAGAAGAAGGTATTCAGAAACCTTGAAAAACTGGTGAAGAAAATGACATTAGTGAAATACGGTCATTTATTCAATGAAACATACATATACACTTTTTCGTTGGAAATACGATCCAAAACGGACAAATATAGTTCACTATAGAAAAAGAAACATAGAGAAATCAAAATAACACACTTACAGTCTCTAATTTTCGGTTTGAACCGTCTTCAGGAGAGATAAGAGAGGGAAACCAAGCGCACTGGTTCAGAGACGGTTGGAGAGAGGGTCTCCAACCGTCTCTGAACCAGTGCGCTTGGTTTCCCTCTCTTATCTCTCCTGAAGACGGTTCAAACTGAAAATTAGAGGCTGTAAGTGAGTGTGTTCTTTTGATTTCTCTATGTTTCTTTTTCTATATTGAACTATATATATGTATATATATATATATATAAATGATCAAATCACAATAAGAAATGGGAAAAAAAGACTAAGATCTTTTAACCGTAACAAGCGGTCTTCGTCAGAGTTAAAAACCCGACTGGATTTGACTCCAAATCGAAGACTGCTTGTTACGGTTGAAAGATCTTAGTCTTTTTTTCCCATTTCTTATTGTGGTTTCATCATTGATTGTTATTTCACGTGTTTTCTATAAGCATCTGCATAGAAAAAAAATCAATATTTCTTTATTATTAATTCCTAATCATTATCATGATTTTAATACTTTATTTTCAAAATAAACATAGATAAATTCGATTATTTACCTAAACACTACAGTTTTGTTATTCATATGTGAAGAACAAAACAAACAAAAATAGGAATGTTAGGACACACTGACTGGTCATTTATAATTATACAACTACAAACAAAGGTTTTTGTGAAATGTCACTAAAATTGAAATTCTTCAAGCCTGAGATTTATCAGGGTTTGTTTGGTTGGTACATAGGAGAAAGGTGACGGAGATCTTTTTATGAAATAATACATCGATGGCTTTTTATCTCTATCGTACTGTAATACTCGTACGATTACAGTATGGATCGTACTGAGATGCGGTCCGTGGGAAGATAATATGGTGCCATTTGTAAAAACAGATGCGTCTGAAACCAGGTGAGCACCGCAATGAGCGTACGAAGTAAAAAGACGATTCAAAAAGAAACCAACCTATTTACGGCCTTTATACAGCCTTTGAAGAGAGGATATACACAACATGTTCGTGAAATTAAGCTTATAAATATACGTATGACCATGAACCATACCAACCATAAGTGACCCAACCGTCTCTGTACCAGTGCGCTTGGTTTCCCTCTCTTATCTCTCCTGAAGACGGTTCAACCGAAAATTAGAGACTGTAAGTGTGTATTTTTAATTTCTCTATATTTCTTTATGTACATTGAACTGTATTTGTCCATTTCGGATCTTATTTTCATCGAAAAAGTGTATATATATATATATATATAAATATTGATAAATATCGACCGTGGAATAGAAACAAAACTATAGTTTATCGGGACTCGGTCAGTTCTTCAGGTTCAAATTAAACTCTCATTGCCAACGTTTCGGTCTTTATTTAAAACCTTTTTCATAGGCAGAAGTATAAATTTTGAAACAGAAAAACTAAGTATTACATTTCAAATTATTTTACAAAGAAAAATAGTATGCGGATTTTAACAACAACTGTAGTGTGAATGAAGTTCACTGTAACATGAAGTTCAGTGTCACGTGTTCATTCAAACTACAGTTGTTAAAATCCACATACTATGTTTCTTTGTAAAATAATTTGTAATGCTATACTTAGTTTTTCTGTTTCAAAATTTATACTTCTGCCTATGAAAAAGGTTTTAAATAAAGACCGAAACGTTAGCAATGAGAGTTTAATTTGAACCTGAAGAACTGACCGAGTCCCGATAAACTATAGCCATTCTTGATGCTCTTTATATCAAAAAAAAAGAATCCTACTCTCAATTTCCAAAGTTCTGATCTCAGTGCTATCCCTAGTAACAGAAATGTCCAAAATCATTTGGAACTAATTAGAGTGACAGGATTAAGTTGGTTTGACAATAATTGAGAGTCTATTGCCATCTTACAGAGTCGAGTAACTTTGTATTTGCTACCTCGTTAAAATTAAATCACTTTTCAATTGATTAACTAGTTCTGTTATGTTTATCAAAGTTTGGATATTGTTTATATGACTCTGTCAAAGTTAATTTGGGAATTACCCCAAGGTGAAAGGAAAATAGTCATAAAGTTAGAGGCAATCAGCAAAAAGTCGTTAATGCAAAGGCTGTTGCATATTTCAGTTGATCATGTTTAAAGATTCGTTGCCTACCTATACAAATATATATATATATATATATATATATATATATATATATATATATATAAAAAGATTTCACATAAACACGTGAAACAACAATCAATGATCAAACCACAATAAGAAATGGGAAAACAAGACTCAGTGTTCAGTTGGGTTTTTGACTCTGACGAAGACCGCTTGTTACGGTTGAAAGATCTTAGTCTTGTTTTCCCATTTCTTATTGTGGGATCATATATATATATATATACAATGATCAAACCACAATAAGAAATGGGAAAACAAGACTAAGATCTTTCAACCGTAACAAGCGGTCCTCGTCAGAGTCAAAAACCCAAAACTCAGTTGGGTTTTTGACTCTGACGAGGACCGCTTGTTACGGTTGAAAGATCTTAGTCTTGTTTTCCCATTTCTTATTGTGGTTTGATCATTGATTGTTGTTTCACGTGTTTATGTGAAATCTTTTTATATATATATACTTTTTTTGTTGGAAATACGATCCAAAACGGACAAATATAGTTCAATATAAACAAAGAAACATAGAGAAATCAGAAGAACACACTTACAGTCTCTAATTTTCGGTTTGAACCGTCTTCAGGAGAGATAAGAGAGGGAAACCAAGCGCACTGGATCAGAGACGGTTGGAGACCAACAGTGTTGCCGCATGCGCGCCCGTTCACAGAAAATAAGGTAGACAGGAATCAATTTATAATTAATTTATAATTTATAATTACATTAAATTAATGGAATATGAATACAATAAATATATAAAAAAGAAAAAATTGAAAAAATAAGGGAAATTGATACAGAGAAATTGACCATAGCTTAGTCAGTACTTTTGTTTATGTATCAATTTCTCTGTATCAATTTCCCTTATTTTTTCAATTTTTTCTTTTTTATATATTTATTGTATTCATATTCCAATAATTTAATGTAATTATAAATTAATTATAAATTGATTCCTGTCTACCTTATTTTCTGTGAACGGGCGCGCATGCGGCAACACTGTTGGTCTCCAACCGTCTCTGATCCAGTGCGCTTGGTTTCCCTCTCTTATCTCTCCTGAAGACGGTTCAAACCGAAAATTAGAGACTGTAAGTGTGTTCTTCTGATTTCTCTATGTTTCTTTGTTTATATTGAACTATATATAATATATATAATATATATATATATATATATAGAGTTTTACATCGGCCAGTGGACGCATTTACGTCTCCGTTCCTTCATTCTTTCTCCTTTTATTTTCTTTCTTTCTACTCTCCTGAAGACGGCAAGACACCGAAATTATCGAGATTCGTGACTGTTCGTCCTTTTTCTTGTGTTCTCTAGCTGTAACTTTAATTATATATATATATATATATATATATATACATATACAAAACTATAGTTTATCGGGACTCGGTCAGTTCTTCAAGTTCAAATTAAACTCTCATTGCCAACGTTTCGGTTTTTGTTTAAAACCTTTTTCATAGGCCTACAAAAACAGAGGAAATATAAGAGATAATACAATCATTCAAAAATCAAACATACATAAAAGTGCAATTAGTTACAACTAAGAAATTACAATAGAAATTTTTGACTATAGGTTAGTGAAAAAACTTACAGAAGTATACATTTTGAAACAGAAAAACTAAGTATTACATTACAAATTATTTTACAAAGAAAAATAGTATGTGGATTTTTAACAACTGTAGTCTGATTGAACACGCGACACAACTGTTCAGTGTCGAGTGTTCAATCAGACTACGGGACCGCTTATTTATAAACCTCTTCATAATAGATAAGGTTTGCTTTATAACCTGTTTGTTTACAATTTGACTTTAATTGGTTATGGCGGTCGCAGGTTGGCTATTCCTTGCCATTAACTTCCTTGATCTAATTTGTTTAACTTGCCTTAAGTATTAGATATTTAATATATTATTATTCAAGATAGTATTACGAATAATAATTATAGTATTCAAACCATAATTCAAATCTTTGGCCAAAGTGTAGGCTTTAGACTTGTTCCAATATTTCTTGTTCTATCGTTCGACGAAATATATTTTTTTTATTACTTTAATCTGATATATCAATTACCAATTGTATTAAACATGAGATCCAATAAAACATCTCAGTTACTAAAAGCTAAGATTTTTAAAAGGATCCAATTAAAATTTAACAATTATTTAAGGGTCTTCTTATGTATATAGGACAACAATTAAAATTGACTTAAAATATAGTTTAGGTTACAATTTACTTTTTTGGTTTTATAGTTGAAAGTTTGATTCTCAAGTCAGACCGAGCATTAAGTCTACTTTGGTATTTAGTTTTTATGGCAATATAAAAGGAAAAACCGGTTTTACATAATTAGGTAGTGGGAAGTGGCAGCAATGTGTGAACTGCTATTCTTACAATAGAAGGAAATTCGGGAATCAGATAGCTCTAAAAACTGACTAATGATCCATCCTAAATATGAATAAAATTTTGGCCACTTCTACATATGTGTATAAGTATTATTGGGTTTCATGATTCACAAGAAACATAGTATAACTCTATACCCACTAAAAAAAAAATGTTTTCCCTAAATGTTTTTTGAGGAACCCCAGACAGTTCGTTAAGGAACCCACTTTGAGAATCTCTGGTCTATCGTAATACTGTTAAGACAGCTGGGGCTTTCCATAATCGAAACCTCCTATATAAAAACCAGGTCTTTATCGTAAGATGACTGTTGGTTAGTTGTTTCAGGTATCAGACATTAATAAAGTCTGAAGTAAAAACTGTTCTGGTGTCTCCTTTTGACGATTTCAACCTTCTAGGAGGTTACTCCGGACCAGGTTAGCTCAATAGTTAACGTACTCGCCTCTGAACTGGTAGTTCCTGGGTTCGATACCCATCTGGCCCTCGATTTATTTACATGGGAGGTGAATAAATTTGAGCACGTTGTCCCTTGGAGAGAACGTTAAACCATAGGTCCCCGAGTAGGGTGTCAGGTACTCGTTAAAGATCCCTACTCTAATTATACTTGAGTTAGGCAAAAATTTAGGACTCCCAATGTAGGATCAACATTGGCGTTGGAAAACAAAAACAAACATCTTCTCTTCCACCTCTTCTGAAGCCTTATCTTTTTCCCTTTCTCATTTCTGTAGACCTAGTCCTTCAATTTTTTCTTTGTCCTTTAAACACAACAGCTTTGATCCATTCTTTTCTCTTTTGGTAGTATAAATGGGTTACATATAAAGATAGGGACCTTGAAATTGGTTTTTATACGTTTTTATTGCATTTTTAAACGATAACGGGAATGGGTGTGCTGTATTAAGCATTTTATTTTTAAGTGTGCCACGTTGCTAAAAATGTTCTTAATATATCAATTCAGATATTATTAAGGTTTCAAATACCACCTGATATAGTTAGTTTTAAGTTTCAGGGAAACTATTCCATGTGTTAAATTAAATTTGTTTTTACTGTATTTGAGTGTTCATTGTATTTGTGATTTATTATATTTTATATATTTTTTATTCAATGTGTTACTAATATTTTACACAAATATCTTCAATGACTTATAAATTTGCAGTGTTGTTAACTGGTGTATTGTTTTGCTAGGTTCCGTGATTTTCATTAAGGGTATACATAGATGTTTTAATATAGACATCACAGTTCATAGAAACTATATTTACTTAATAAATTAAATTTTCATGTTTCAGTAAATTTTAAATGGATATATTTAGAGGCTTTTATACCGGTTACTCGGTTACTAATTTCTGGTATGGGTGAATCTTTTGGTATTTAAAGGGCCGCATGTTAGTTTTCAGATTTCTATTTCATTCTTTTTGCACAACTTGATTTCTTTCTTTTCAAACTTTCTTTTCGTTTTTTTTGCTCTATGAAAATAAAGTTACGTGATGTCTAATTCTAATTATATGGTTTGTTTTTTCAGATTAGGGCTAGTAGCGGAACATGGTGATACACTTACTTAAACGCTTACGTTTTAGAGCCAGCGTTGGTAGTAGTAGTAGTTTGTTAACAATTCCGCAAAACTTGGGTTCTTATTGTAATGGAGGTGTTTGTTGTATGTATATTTTGTGGGATGTCCGCTGAGATCATCTGTTTTAGGTCTAGTGATCAGAAGAGGGCTAGTGTTGAGTCTTCGGTTGACAAAACGACTGCCAAGGCCACTACTAATGGCTCTGCTAGTATCGACCAGCAGAAGGAGAGTACAACAGCAACACCCCAGGTGCCGCCACCCAACCACATGATGAACACCAATGCTGTCTACAATCTCTTACTTCATGCTTTTCAGTATCTAAAGGTTGTATACTCTGCTACAGATAAATACTAGTAGAATATTCCTTCTCTGATATTTAAAGCATTTGAAATAGAAACCGTTCTCTTATAAGAATAACACCTAACTGAGTATTTAAATGTGTTATCGTCTCCAACACTATAGACCAGGGGTGAAGTTCATCCTCAGGGGTGAAATTCATCCTCCGGGTTTAAATTCACCCTCAGGGGTGAAATTCATACTCAGGGGTGAATTTTGTGATTTCAGGGGGATGAATAGTGAGCACAGTAAGTTTACAGAGTGAGTTAAGCTATTATTGGTTTTGACTTCTTTATTATTAATTACAAAATTTGATTGAATTAATATTTTATTTATCCATCAATAATTATAATTAGCACTTCATTTGTTAAATTCTTTATACAAACATAATGTAAAGTTGAAGTGTGTATATACAATATAGGTGGAGGAATTCCATTGTATGAAATGGCGAGAGGGGTGAATGGTCAAGGAAGGGTGAGAGCCCCTGCTATAGACCTTTCGCTTTCAGTGTGTAGGTTCTGTAGTGTGGTCCATTTGTTTTTTGACATCCCTTTTGTTGTTGAAAAGGCACTTTGGGGTGATTTTTCAAAGTGAGTCCTACATTTTGTTTCTTTTTTTTTAAGTTTTTTTTTTCGATTAGACGTCTTTAGCGAGCATCTAACATCAGTACAGGCTCGGAACAGATTGATTTACTTCCTCTCTCATGGGTGGCATGAACAAATGTCCTACCTCCTATGTGAAAGATTTATGAACAAACAATAGGTTTGGACATATGATATTTAGAATTATCGGCAAGCACAATAATACTTGACCATACCTTACAGTTATAACTGTATTGTAAAGCTTTACCCACATAGTGTATACACGTAATTTTCACTTAAAAGTAGATTAATACATATTTGGTAACGAATCATTTCCTTTTAATAGATGAATGTAAAAATGAACCATTTATATTAAAGCTTCCATTAAGACGTAAAACTACTAGAATAATGCATATTATTATTACCACTGAGGTTAGTATGATTTATATTATTAATATGGCAAACCGTCATACGTTGGAGTCGTTGGAGCGCTTTCGGACGTTATCCATCTTCAATCGCAACTAACTAACTAACCTACTGAGCTGTTATAAAGGGGGTTGGTTTTCTGTCAAATCCACTGCTATCCTGATATTATTACTTTGATTTTATTTAGTTATTTTTGAATTTTAGTTTTTATCTATTATCTAGTTTGATTTTTTTATATTTTCTAACATCGTCATACTATCTAGTCGTCTTTTTATTTTTATTAATGGTTTACAAAAAATATCAGTTTGGTGGTTTATTTGTTCATTTATTTACCCGCATTTTTATGTTTATGTTCAGTTCTAAACATAGAAATATACCCGCATTTCTATCTGTTCAGTTATATAAGTCTCTGTCCTTTCTGTCCTGTCTATAGTAAGTCCATTGTGTTTTCTAAGCTGTCTGGTGTATGTCCGTGTTCAGTTAGGTGGTTTGCGAAATTGGATTTATTTGTATTATTTAAACTGTACAAGTTTGAGTGCTTTGGAGTTAAGATCAATGGGTGATTACCAGAATGGATGATACCACAATACACATATATTGAATGGAATGAGGATTTGATTGCAGAACAGTGTACATATTTTTTTTTAATTTTAACTTAAAAAAGTACTGAAAAGGACATGTTAAGATTTGAAATCTGTACGAATACAGATATTAAGATAAGCGCAGATATTGGTTTTATAAGTTGAATGTCACTAACAAACAGGTTAGATTTATATAATTTTGATGTACTGGTTCATGTTATATATTAATTATAAAAAAAAAGTTTTTTCGAAATGCAATTAATATCATTAATATTTCAGGTTCATGAACTACTTCGGGCAAGTTGTGTAAATCGTATGTGGAGAGATATAGCATCACATAGATCCTTGGTGAGTACTTAGATCTACTTGTATATTGCTGTAATACTTGTTTGTAATGAACAGCTTGGTTCAATTAAAAGAAAAAAAAATGTTATTTTGAAATATATTTATAGAAAACACAATTTTCACAGTATTTCATAAGTCGATATATTTTTGATATGTATGAGATATTGGTGTGATAAAACCAGCACCAACGCGTGTTTTAATTAGATTAGTTATAATTTAAAATTTATATAACTATTATTATGCCATAATACACTATAACTATAACTAGTATACACCATAATACACAGTGCCATAGCATTGGTGTCTAGTATTATCGAAAACCAGTTTCTTTGCCCGTATAAAATGCCATATGAAAAGTTATTGTCAACAACGATAATAAGTCTTACCATTTGCTCGTCAATGCATTGTAAATGGTTCACGAAATCTGTTACAGGTGGATCGCGTAGATATTTGATAGATAACTATGGTTGTATTGATTTAACTAAATAATACATAAAACTATTACGATGATAGAAACGAAACTATTGAAACTACTTGGAAAGGATTTTCTATCATACTATTAATAGATTCTAGGAAAAAATCCCCCGGAGGAAAAAAAACCCCTGGGGAAAAAATCCTTCTCAAAAAACAATTAAAAGATAAACTAACAATAAATTTTTCTCATTATGTATGTATGTATATAATTTACCATTTGGCCATATAAACCAAAGAAAAAAGAATATGATTACTTGATCTAGGATTCTATGCATTCTCAGTTAATAATTTGGGACTTAACTTTGACATTAAGACATTATACTTTGACGCTATTGTTTACATTGTTTTTATTTTAATGTATTTTATTTTTCTGAAATCATTTTGTTATTCTTATATCGAAAAATATATTTGTTATTGTTTTAATTTATTTTATTTGAGTGATGAATTTGATTAACTTCATCATTTTTCTATTGTGCTATTTTCCACTTTTAGTTTAAATAAATACCAGTAAAAATTATTTTGATTTACCAAAAGTTTATATATTTTTTGGTAAGTTGTTAATGGTTTAATATACTACCATACTTTTAGTCAAAAAATTGATTAATTTTCTTTTTTTAGGGGGGGGGGGGATTTTTTCCTGCACTGTTATTTATATTTTGAGTAGTTTATTTAACCTATGTAGGGTTTTAATGATATATTTGTAATTAGTAGTGATTAATTCATTTGAAAAATATGGATTTAATTTGTAGGTTATTACAATTTATATATCTGCTTTATATTTAAAAATATATCCCTGGGCAAGGAATTACAATAATTGTATTGGACAGTAAATGCACTTGACAGCTAAATTAATACAATTTCAAGTTCTTTAGAACTCTACAATTACATTGTATTAAATGTTATCTATAAAAAAAAATTTAATTAATTTTATTTTATATAAATGCCTTAATATAGATTTATTTGTATAAAGCCTGATTGACTTATTTTGTTTAACAAGTAAATGCTTAAATTTTGTTCAATTTAATTTAATGTTTATTTAAAAATTTGAAATTTAATAATTAAGTTTTAAATATTAGTAAATGAAGTAAAAAAAAAAGAAGAAGAATGATTGTAATTTCTCCTATATACATACATCTATGTATACAGGTGAAAAATATTGTTCTAAAAGTTTTATTAAAAATAAGAAGTATCTTATATATAATTCCATATTAAACAGTGTGATTTGTGAGTTCAGCAAAGAATAAATAAAATATGTTAAGAAAATTGTGTAATTCCTGAGTTTATTAAAAAATACGTTTCGACTAATGTACAGGACCTTTCATGTAGTCGCGGGACAAAAAATGAAAGCGGCAATGTGTAGAGAATGTAAATTTTGAAGGGTGAAGTTTACAAAGTAGAAAGAAAATATAGTGGCAAAAAAAAGACAATGGTCTGATTGACTCATTTAGGAGTTAATAACGGAGTTGAGTGGATTTTTCTTTTTTAAGTTTGCAAAACACTCTATATTTAGTCTGAAACAAGAAGTTAAAAATAAGAATCTGTTAGCCCCTCTGCTAGCTGTTTCCACAGGGCACTGGCTCGTAGGTAAACACGCCACCAGATTAGGATTGGAGGCGAGGGATTTTTGCAGGGCATGCCAGAACGAGGAAGAGGAAGAGAGACAATTCCTCACTTTCTCTGTCAATGCCCTGGTTTTGGCTTAAAGAAGGAAAGAAGCACTAGGACAGTATTTCTTTGACAATCTTGAGAACTTAGCATCCACTGGTATCAGGGATCTGTCTAGATTTATTGTTCTCTCGAGATGGTTTGAGTGGACCAGGGACGAGGGAGAATAGCCCCAAATTCTTCTTTGTGGTATCACAAGGGGCCGGCTTGCGGCCTATGTGTGTTGTCTCTCGGGACGGCCACTGTAACCTAACCTAGCCCCTTTGCTAAACAACAGAAATAATAATAACTATCAATTACAATAATTATAGAAACAAACCTTTTTATATAAACAGTTCTGCCATTAACAGCATGTAATACTTTACCACCAAATCTCAACAAATATGACGTGGAGTTAAATTACAGGAACAATCCTACATATATATATATATAATAAAATAAAAAACGAAGGAAACACACAGAAAGACACAGACATAACTCACATCGATATTTCGACAATCGTCGTCATCAGGAGGTGCGAAGAGCGAAGAGTCCCGCAGGAAGACAGGGCGGTACTGAACTCGGAAACCGCAGCCAGTACCCCACTACTTACCACCAAGCGGGGGAAGGGAGGGAAGGAAATGAAGAGCCAAATTAAGACGTAAAAGGAACGAGTAAAAATTATAATTATAGAAAATTATAAAAAAGTAGATAAATCAAATTAAAATTAATAAAAATAATAAATAAAAAGTAAAATAAAAAATAATAAATAAATAAATAAAAAATAATAAGTAAATAAATAAAAAATAATAAATAAATAAATAAATCATAAATAAATTATCGGTTGAGGTTGAGTCCGGGGGAAGAGCGAGCATCAAGTAAGCATATGTAAATCAAGTAATCAAGTAAGCCTATCTCCCCCGGATAACCTCACCATTCCCGAGAGAAAAGCGATTAGCAGTTTGAAAAGAGACAGCTCCCTCCTTATCATGCCAGCTGATAAAGGTTCCTCTGTAGTCCTCATGGACCGTTCTGTCTACCACCGTGAGGCAATGAAACAACTCTCTAACTCATCCTTTTATCAACAGCTTTCTTCCAACCCTATTCCTCTTTTCCTCAAGAACTTAGTTTCTCTTCTTAATAACAGTGCTGTGTATGAGGGCCTTTCTCCCCAGGATATTGACACCCTCATTCCCTCAAATCCCCGATGTCCTGTTTTCTACCTGCTCCCTAAAGTCCACAAGCCCTTCAACATGCCTGACTCCCCTCCCGCCGGTAGACCTATCGTTTCCTGTTATGGCTGCCTTACAGAAAGACTTTCCGCCTTCATTGATCACTTCCTACAGCCTCTAGTTCGGAACCAACCTTCTTTCTGCAAAGACACTTTCCATTTTCTCCAAATTCTTAAAAATCTTTCTCTTCCCTCTGCCCTTGATCATCCTCTTCTCATGGTTGCCATGGACGTCACTTCTCTCTATACTTCAATCATTCATTCTGAAGGTCTGGACGCTCTGCGATACTTTCTTGATGGCAGAACAGCACCCCTTAATCCTTCCACATCCTTTCTAGTCTCTTTGGCTGATTTCGTGCTACAGCATAATGTCTTTCAGTTTGAGGGTCGTTATTACCTTCAAACCAGAGGCACAGCTATGGGTACGATTATGGCCCCTTCTTACGCTAATCTTTTCATGGCCAAATTAGAGCAGGATTTCCTGGCCACCTGTCAACTTCTTCCACTCCTTTATCTCCGTTTTATTGATGATATTTTCTTCATTTGGCCCCATGGCAAACATAACTTAGAACTTTTCCTACACTCCTTTCAAAATTTCTGCCCCTCCATCACTTTCACTTACGACACCTCCGACAGACTTATCACCTTTCTTGACGTTGACGTTACTTTAGACAATGGACACTTCTTGACTTCCGTACATATAAAACCCACCAACTCCCAACAGTACCTCCATTACAATAGTTGCCATCCATCCCATGTTAAAAAGTCTATACCTCGATCCTTGTCCCTCCGTATTCACAATATCTGCAATAATCTCCAAGACCGCAGACATCACCTTAACCTCTTAAAGGACAAATTTTCTGAACGAGGCTATCCTCGCTCCTTCATTGATAGTCGTGTTTTACCGGCTGACATCTCCCACCAACCCTGACCCAAGAGGGATAGAAGTAACACTTCCTTCTTCCTGACAACCTACTTCCCTGGCGCTTATAAGCTTCGTGCTGTTATTAAGGAGTCTTTTCCGATTCTGTCTACTTCTACTTCTACTTCTTCCATCTTTAATCACCCCCCTTCTATTTCCTACCGTAAACCTGCCAATCTAAAAAGCATTTTCTCTCATATTTCCCCTCAGCCTTCCAATCCTGTTCCTGGAATGAAACAATGTGGACGCCGTGGCTGTCAAACTTGCCTGATTGTAAATCCTAATCCTTCCTTCGATTCCCCTCTCCACCATAGTTCCTACCCGGTTCAGGTCAATTCCTCCTGTACCTCGAGCAACTGTGTTTACCGACTGGATTGCACTCAGTGTGACTCCTTTTACGTTGGCTTAACTTCTAATAAGTTGAGCCTTCGTATGAATGGTCATAGGGCTTCAGTCGGTCAACGCAGTAACTATCCTGTAGCCATCCATGCGAACTCGCATGGACTCAGTTTCAATGACTGTTTCAGGGTTCAGATCCTGAAACAGATCCCCGAATCCAACAATAAAGTTACCCTAAGAGCTTCAGAGGAGGCATACATATGCTTACTTGATGCTCGCTCTTCCCCCGGACTCAACCTCAACCGATAATTTATTTATGATTTTTATTTATTTATTTTATTTTTTTTATTTATTTATTTATTATTTTTTATTTTACTTTTTATTTATTATTTTTATTAATTTTAATTTGATTTATCTACTTTTTTATAATTTTTTATAGTTATAATTTTTACTCGTTCCTTTTACGTCTTAATTTGGCTCTTCATTTCCTTCCCTCCCTTCCCCCGCTTGGTGGTAAGTGGTGGGGTACTGGCTGCGGTTTCCGAGTTCAGTACCGCCCTGTCTTCCTGCGGGACTCTTCGCTCTTCGCTCTTCGCACCTCCTGATGACGACGATTGTCGAAATATCGATGTGAGTTATGTCTGTGTCTTTCTGTGTGTTTCCTTCGTTTTTTATTTTATTGTAAAAAAGTCCGCTGGACCGTTTCTTTTAATTGTTATTTTATAATTGTTATATATATATATATATATATATATATATATATATATATATAATCAAATTACATAAAGAAACGTAGAGAAACTAAAAACACACACTTACAGTCCCTAATTTTCGGTTGAACCGTCTTCAGGAGAGATAAGAGAGGGAAACCAAGCGCACTGGTACAGAACCGTCTCTGTACCAGTGCGCTTGATTTCCCTCTCTTATCTCTCCTGAAGACGGTTCAACCGAAAATTAGAGACTGTAAGTGTGTATTTTTAATTTCTCTATATTTCTTTATGTACATTGAACTGTATTTGTCCATTTTGGATCGTATTTTCATCGAAAAAGTATATATATATATATTGGTAAATAAGTGCATTTATTATAATAAAAGAATGTATTTTTTTATTGTGTTTTAATTTCAAGTAATTATCATGATGTGTTAATCTGGTTTACAGTGGGATACTGTCAAAATGAAGAATTCCAGAGTTCGTGATTGGGAAGGATTTGGTCGAGCTCTGAAAATGAACAGAACTCGAGTGCTTGATTTAAAGAAAATGCTTCTTCCAGACACTCCTGAAAGTAATACTGATATGTGGGGAAAATTAGTAGATGCTCTTTCAAAGGTGACAACCATTGAAAAGATTGATGTGGGAAGATGTACTCCTGAATCACTGCAGATGCTTACAAAGGCTTGTCCTCATCTCAAGTCCATTATCACGCTTGCCATCAGGTTAGCAGTTTTATTTAATTTATAATTTAGTTTAGAATGAATAGTACATCTTAATTTTTAAAGAAAATATTTGTACAGGTCGTCCCAAAAGAAATGAAACCCATTGATTCGTTTACAATTGATTACTAAAACAAAATACGTTAAAAATGTTAAAAATTTTCTATGAGTTCATACAATAACAGTTGAGTACTGAAAGTTTGGGGACTTTAGCTAGATTGTAAGGTTTACTTAAATACTTGCTCCAAATGACCACTATTCCGTCTCAGACATTCTTGAAGCCGTCGATCAAATTGTCAATCACTCTGGCACATTCTTCTTTTTTTATTGCACTAATGTTCGGCGTAGTGGCCAATTTCAATCCAGCAATAGTTTTGGGGTTATTCTGATAAACTCTGTCTTTTACCAAACCAGGTAGAAGTCTGTGGGACTCAAGTCAGGGGAATGTGGCGACCATTCTGTATCACGCCATCTGCTAATCAAACGATCAAAGAATCGTTGGTCAAGACACTCTAATGTGATATTAGCTAGCTATGGAGTAGCTCAGTCCTGTTGGAACTACTGCACATTTCGAATTATTTCTTGCTATGTTTCAAGGTCCATCCAGAACATCCAGAACTTACTGGTGACAGTAAGTGCTTCTTCATTTTCATCTTCAAATCAGTATGGTCCGAAAATGCCATACTTTGATATGACCACCCATGCTGTATATTTTACAAGAGTATAGTGGTCTCTGAAGCACCTCTTCATGTGCAATATTAAACTTCCTGCGGAAGCGTGTTCGAACGGTCTTATAGGGTTTAGTCTCTATATATGTCGTGACGAAAAAACTTTGTCCTTCTAATTTCCAAGCCACGGGGTTGTAAAATAATTACTGTTATTTATAACTGTTATAAAGTCTAAAAAATATAAACTTTTGGGTTAAAAATCAACATATTTATTATAAATTTTTTGGGTTTCATTTATGTTGTGACACCTTGTGTAACTCAATAAATAAACAGTTATTCAATTGTGTTGTATTTACTTGAAATACGTGCATGTATTCATCATAACCAAATAAAGTCGAGCTGATTGCTTGTCTTATGTCCTTGCGACAGCTGATGTAACCGGAGAACGAACACTATTTGTTTGAAAAGGCATTTCCCAAAAACTTTTTTATGGAGACGGTTACCTTTATTTCGCTAAAATACTCTATCTGAAATATTCTTTGAATGAGCATCTAATTCAATGTTAAGTTGAATTAGTTACAAAGTGATCATGGTACATATAACTTAAATAGAAGAATTCTTGAAGATCTCTTGGTATAATTGTTATTATTCCACGAATTTTACGGAGAATATGGGTTAACAGTATTTTATAATAAACTATTATATTTAAAGGATTTCTATTCTTTTAAAAAGAAAGATTTTCACCTGTATGTTGTGTGCTTTAGCAAGGTGTATCAGTTTCCGTAATTTAATATAAAGATTATTTGTAAATTGAAATGATATTTCGTTTATTATTTTCCTTTCTTATAAGGTTATTTAACAGAAATTTATAACATCAGTTTTTTTCTGCGCCTAAAAAGGTCAACAATTTATATGAATCAGGTTAAGTATCAATTAAAAAAAATGATTTTGTTTTATCCCACTCATTAACCTGCTAACTGTAAAATTTATTTTTTGAAGTCTCCTCTTAATTGATTCATAAACATTTACCTATAACGTGTATACATGCCAAACGCAGTGGAATTGAAATTTTGATTGATGTGTATACTCGTCAAAAGCAGTTAACAGGTTAATTAAAAATATTAATTATTTAATTATTATTAGGGTCATTATTGTTGTTATCGCAATAGTATCTAAAAACAGATTCTGTTATATTATTATTTGTTTCAGAGGGACTTCATTGGACATGAGTATGTTTAATTCAAATAATCTCCAGGAACTCAAAATTAAAAGCTTTGGTGGTTTGGAAGTGCAAAAATTAAGTGCCCTAAAACATTTGACCAATTTAAAACATTTGGTAAGTTAATAATATTATTAATTTTATATTATAATAGTTGGTAATTTCAGTTTTTTTACTTTATTTAATAAAATACAGTGGAATGAATAGCTTGTTCAGTCTTTAGTCGTCTTATTATTTGCGAAGGTGTAACTATTTCCTGGATTTTATTGAAAAATTGAGTAAATATTGGTATATAATAGGATTTCACGATGAACTAGTGAAATAGAAATAAGCGTCAAAACCACTGTGTCAGATTTTAAAATATAACTAAAGTCTTGTGGCCTGTACTGGTTTTCGTCTGATTCACAAAATGATAACTTTATGATACAACAGGAATTATGGAAAGCACTAATTTATTATACAACTGCATTAGTGGAAAGTGAGTTCACGTTTAAGGAAGTTACAGTGCTTTTGCCATTAGTTCTCTGCAACTGATACATGTATTTCGTGTAATAAAATAAATGAGGTTTTGAAATGTTCATGCACATAGCACATTCTTTAAAATATGTAGATTTAATAATATCAAAAGAAAAAGGAACAGATATGATATGAACATTTCCATAGTTTATCAATGATCAAACAACAATATGAAAATGGCAAAAACAAGACTAAGATCTTTCAACCGTAACAAGAGGTCTTCGTCAGAGTCAAAACCCCAACTGAAACACTACATGCAGAAAACATCTGGTGAGGGGTATGCAGATGCAGATGTTTTCTGCATCTTGTGTTTCAGTTGGGTTTTTGACTCTTACGAAGACCGCTTGTTACGGTTGAAAGATCTTAGTCTTGTTTTCCCATTTTCATATTGTGGTTTAATCATTGATTGTTATTTCACGTTTTTATGTGAAATCTGTTTATAGTTTATTATATGCTGATTAACTTTGAGGAATATAACTAGACATTAGAATTATCTGTTCTCATATCTCGACTGGAAGCCAGAAAGAAATTATAATATCAACTTAATACTCTCAAAATTGATCTAATATTTATTGAAACCTGTGTATGTGAACTGTTTTATTGAAATGAAAAGTGGTTCTGAGTAAAATAAAAACAGCAAAGAGATATTTTTATTTGACATATAACATTTTATTCCAATTTAAATGCATCTTGCGTCCTGTAAAAAGTAAAGTAACAGTTGAAAATAAGGTAACTGTTAAATTGAAATGCACTTCAATTCAATTCAGTTTATGTTTAAAATGCGCAACTGTAGAAAGTTTCATATTATTTTCTTATTTAGATTAGAATCTGATGAAAATGGTTATACCGAATACTGTTAAACTGGTGGAATGGTTTCTTTGTGAATTCTATAATCATAGAAATGACCAAATACTCCTGGATTCTCCGATTAACAAATTTTTATTCATGAAACATTTGCTGCACATAAAGTTTTATTACAGATAAAGTATTTTTTTGTGTTATATTCCTAAACCTTACTGGCTGATTTCATATCATTTATATATTAGACTAATAACAAGATTTCACATAAACACGTGTAATAACAAACAATGACAAAAACCACAATATGAAATGTGAATAAAAGACTAAAATCTTTCAACCACAACAAGCGGTCTTCGTTAGAGTTAAAACCCAACTGAAGTGTTGGGTTTTGACTCTTGACTCTGATGAAGACCGCTTGTTGTGTTTGAAAGATCCTAGTATTTTTTTCCCATTTCATATTGTGGTTTGATCATTGGAATTTTTTGATCATTAAAATTAACTATAATTAATTTTATAGTTTAATATATAAAAAAAAAAGAAAAAAAAAGTAAAATGTATAATTTTACATTTGACAACGTCTGACCTAGTTATGTTACATGGGATCTTCCTTTTGCTCCGAAATATCATTCGTACCCAGTGTAACCGTTTCGCGATGTAAATATACTGTTGCGCGAATAGTATCGAGTTGCCCGCCTCCGCGTGGTCCACCTTGGGCGTCGCCATGTGAACATGGGACGGCTAAAGGGCAAATCGTAAAAAGACAACCTGACTTGATTTAAAAAGATATGGCCTGAAATATGGCTTGGTGCTTATAAAGGTCAACACAGGTTTGATCATTGATTAGTCTAATATATTATTTACTAGAAATATTATATTTTGAAAGTTAATTTTCACAAGTTCATTTTTTCAGGCACTAACTTCAGTAAAGAGTTTAACAGATATCGAAGACGTTCTGAGTCCTACTCTGGAGACACTAGAGTTAGGTGAATGTAGTAACTTGAGTGAGACATTTGCCACAACTACTTTGCCAAAGCTGGAGCGGCTTCAACGACTTCGACTGGAGAAAGGCCAAGGACCTCAGTGTCCCACTATTCAACTCCTTACAACCATTGCCGGCTTAGAGAAACTCACTCAACTTGAGTTGATTAATTTCGATATAAAGCCTGGTTTTGACATCGAGTTGGCTAAATGTATCCACCTTCGTACACTTCTCATCATACCCACCTATGTGACTCAGGTACATGCCTTCTATTCATTTATTAATTATTCAATGTTGACAAGTTTAATAGAATAAGGTTCTATATCAATATTACAACCTTCGAGATAGTGCCAGGGCTCCCAGAATGTTTTTGTCAATAGAACCATCTGTTATGCTCAAAAGGTACCAAATCAGAGAGAATAGTACCAAATGTTACAAAACTTGTCTTAAGTCCAATGCTATTCATGTACAATAGCCTAAAAAAACCTTCCTTACAATCACCACTAGCAGTAGCTGTCATGAAATATAATTATTAATAATATATAGAAATATATATTAACTGCATTGTGCACCATATATGGTACACACAACTAATTCTTCTACATTAGTGAATACTATATATTATGACAGTGGTAATATAATATGTATTACTATAGCAATTAAAAGGCAAAAACAGGTAAATTTTTTTAAATACCGCAAAACTGGTAAAAATTAAGTTGCTTTATTTAATTTAAATTAATTCTAAACTTACTATTTTTTTAATAAGTAAAACATTTTTTTTAAGTTATCCCACATGAAGAGTCGGTGTAAGAGTTCATTGCAAAAATAATGGACTATTACGTCGTAAATTAGCGGCGTTTTTTATTGCTTTTTGCAGGTTTAAACTTGTAGTTAGACTCTTATTGATCGTTGGATCTAATAGTTAACCAGGTTAGCTCAGTGGTTAAAGTACTCGCCTCTGAACTGGTAGGTCTGGGGATCGATACCAACATGATCTTCGATTTATTCACGTGGGAGGTGAATAAATCTGAGCACGTCCTCCCTCAGAGAGGACGTTAAGCCATCGGTCCCGAGCCTGTACGATGTCAGGTACTCTTGAAGATCTCTACTCTAAATCACTAGAGTTAGGCAAAATAGTACTTCCAATGTAGAATCAATCTTCATTGTGTGGTATCACAAAGGGCCAATGTTCGGCCTACGTGTATTCCCTTCTGGGACAGCCACTGCAATCTAAATGGTTGCCTACTGCTACCACCATTGGTACACTATATCCTTAAAATCGAAACACACAGATTTTCCTGATCTTGGCGAGACTGTTCTTGCCTCCACTGGTTGAATTATTCAACCTTGGTTTTAGTGTCATATCTCTAAACGCACGCTTTATCACCTGTTATAATAGTTTCAGTGTCATTGTTGACTTCAATTATCAATTCTTAAACATTTTTTATACGCCCCTGTTTTTGTTCGAAACTCAACAAATTACAAATATTGTTTGGAGTTTTCTGATTTGGCATTCGTTCTTGGTTACTTTTTTCGCTTTTTCATTGTTTTTATACTTTATTGATTTTTAAACGCTTTTTAATGTGATATTGATATGGCCTTCTTGTAAACTCTTGTGTCATTAGTTTTATTCATAGTATAGAATCACAGAAAAAAAAATGGACTTTGTGTTTTCCACGCATTCATCTTTACAATCAGCTTCGCTGTATTATTCGTATTTCCTGTTCAATTACAGACTGCCCGTAGACGTTATAAGTTTGTGTACTGACCACACAGAACTGGTTTGTATCGTGCTCTTATAATTCTCGCTTTATGCTTTTAGTTCCACATTATTGACGTTTTTATTGTATGTCGTCACTTTGCTTAGAGCAGCTACCTAATGCGTCTCACATATGTTTTTTTTTTTTCGACGTAGGATGTGGAAAAATCTGTTCATCAGATCCCTTAGCAACACGTCTTGCTTAGGGTATGTGGGGTTGGGGGTCCCGACCCACTAAAAAACCACATCCTATTTCCTGGCAATACCCGACACGGAAACCGTTTGCACATTACTTCGTGCCGGTGCCTCAGTCCTTTTGAGTAGGATTCACCTTCTTGTCCCCATTCGTTCAATCATTGCCCTTGCATCACACCACTTTCATTCTTCTTATGATAAAGAACCGCCTCTACAAAGTTTGCAGCTTTTGACCAGTTATTTTCGTTTAAGAGCATCTTTTGAACTATTCTCACATATGTTTACACACTCGATGCTCTTAATAGTCACTATTCGTGAGCCTCACCTTCAAAAAAGAATCAGTGTGTTTTATTAACTTTTGTTTGCATAATAAAAGTGTTCCTCAGTTAATATTTATGATCAATTTTAATGCATTTATATTTATCCATTTTATTTAATTTTCCAATATTTAATGACTCAATCAATTAGTTCATATTTTTTATTTTAAAAATTATAAAATTAGGTTTAATTCTACATTTCATTTCACAATTCATCTTTTCAGTCAAAGATCAAAAATACCATGTTAATTAAGTTATTCATTGATGTAGTTGATCAATATACCTTTCTTTTTTAATTGTTTGCTTATTTTTTAATAAGAGTGCATTGTATACAAAGCTGTACTTAAATAATTTTGTAGGTAAATTATAATGTTTATATCTGAGGAATCAATGATCAAACCATAAATGAAATGGGAAAACAAGACTAAGATCTTTCAACCGCAACAAGCGGTCTTCGTCAGAGTCAAAAACCCAACTGAAACACTAGATGCATGACACATCTGGTGTTTCAGTTGGGTTTTTGACTCTGACGAAGACTGCCTGTTACGGTTGAAAGATCTGAGTCTTGCTTTGCCATTTCATATTGTGGTTTGATCATTGATTGTTATTTCACGTGTTTATGTCAAATCTTTTTATCTGAAGTATAAAACTGGGGGTAACAAAGCGAAAAGGTTTTTCTTCTTAAGGATTGCTGGTTTAAACTCATTTTTTTTTTGTTTGGATGTGAAATCGTCTGAGAGAACTTACTGTGGTTAGCTTTTATTTAATGGTGGTTATTATTTATATGCTAAAATGTTTGTAAAGTCATGTTGAGTAATATGTTGGTTAATTCTTTGTTTGACAGTCGGCCACAACAAATCACGTTGTGATGGGAGGAGTAACAAAGTTGAGCGGGACTTTGACGTACTTAATCTGGGGTCTGACTCTAGAACTACTGCGTGTAACTGATCTCTTCGTCGATCAAATAGAAGGGCCAAAGTCCAAGACTGCTGCAGCAGCTTCTGGTTCTGCTTCATCATTAACACCTGTTCCTTCTAAGAAATCCACAGGAGACTCTATACCCATTCTAAAGCCACTTTCTGATGAGTCAATAGAAGCGAATAAGGAAGGACAAACGACCAGTCAGGTCGACATCCTAGCCCTCCCCAAACTCCAAAAGGTCCTTTCCCACATACTGCCCACAACAAAGATTAAAATCCTTAAGGTGCCTTTCAGTGCTACCTGGAGACAAACTGTCGATTGAAAACTATCTCACAATATATTTTAATAAGTGTTTGTGGGCATATTGGTGGGATTTATTCCTTTCTTATTTTAACGAACTTACAATCAATTTTATTGTAAAATAATAAGCCAAAGTGGATAAGTCCAACCACATAAAGTTTAATTTACAAAACTAAATTTAATAAACTTTAAGGTGTAGATAAAGTTGAAACAGTTTTTGTCAATATTAGAAATTCTTTGTTTCTTGATAACTGATTTTCATTTGACTTTTTTGTATCAAAGTTGTTATTAAATCCCTGATTACAAATTTAACATAATAGTTTGTATTAATAATTTTAGAATGGACTTTTTACAATGTTTTATATTTACATTTGTGGTTCATTTGTAATAATATACTCTACTATCAGTTTGCGTTATTAGTATATGTTGTCAGAGCTTAGAGTGATGTTTGTTTTGGTGAGGTCGTTCTTCTGGAGATGGGGTTGCTACTCGATTTTCTCTTGAGTACAATGATGAAGTTATTTTTATATAGCAGTAATTGTGTTGAGGATCGATGCTGGCCAGAGCTAGCAGCATGCTATCTTTCTCCTGTCACTCTTTATTGCATCTGTATTTAATTGCAAGATTAAAACCATTATACAGTAAACCCTGTTATAATCTGTATTTTTGTTTTACCTTTGAACCAATATATTTTAGATTCATTTTTAAATAAATAATTACACATGCAGGTAATTCTTGCATAATTGAAGCAATTTTTATACTTCATGCATTTCGTCATTACCACAGAGGTTAGTATTATTAATATTAAAACTATCATATACCGTCTTACCTCGTACACTGCTGCTGAAGCTCTCGGAACGGTTTCGAGTGTCACCCATCTTCAACAAGAACTTCTTCTTCAACAGTTCTTGTTGAAGATGGGTGACACTCGAAACCGGTCCGAGAGCTTCAGCAGCAGTGTACGAGGTAAGACGGTATATTATAGTTTTAGTATTAATTTTTATACTGATAAGTTAAATTTAATTATGATATAAGTGTTTGACTCTCTTCTTTTAACATATTTAGTGTTAACAGAACAGAAAGTTTTTAACAAGTTAGGAGTATGATAAAAAAAAAGTTGACTGCTTAACGATTTCAATGGTGGAAATTAAGTTTATTAAAAACTAATTGATATTATCAAAAAGTAATGTTTCATCAACTTTTACAAAGTGAAATATCATTATCAACCGTCATTCCTCGTCTATCGACGGTTGGTAATGATGTTTTATTTACTTACCTCTGTGGCACTAACAATATGCATGTATTTTACAAAGTGAGCAGAGAAAAATTTGTACTTTTACAGCCTTGTGTCTTTGTATAAAAATATTTTTCAACATGGTCTCTATGAATGCATTTAGATATTATCGTAGATATCAAACGTAAAACTATGTTGTGAAAAATATAGAATTATTGGCGTTTGTATGAGGGAAACTTTAAGTCAGTTATGTATCTCATTTTCTTAAGTCGAAACAAGTATGATCAGAAAATGATAACTAAATTTAAGAAACGGTCCGGAAGGACTATAAAACTTTAAATTACACCTAGCGGGACACAGAAAAAGGAATAAAAAATACACTTACAGAGTTCTTAATATTTCGAACTGTTGTTCGTCCTCAGGAGTATACTAGAAGAGGGGACGGAGTGAGAGAGATCTCCTCATGTCGAATCGGGCGGAGCGCAAAACTCTGTAAGAGAAATTCTGCAAGTGTGCTTTTTATTCCTTTTTCTGTGTCGTGCTTTTGTGTAATTTAAAGTTTTTAGAAAAAGATAAGTCAGTCGTCTGGTGAATAACTTGAGGATGTCATGACCTCTGACTGTAAGAAAATTAAGAGTAGCACTGAATGTAATGCTCATCTTTCTCCTTTATTGTTTTATTCTTCTTTTAAAGCTAGCAGATATAGATTTTACTATTGATTGCAAACACAGCATAAAGAGTCTATTACAATAACAAATTTACAAATTTAGTAAGTAAATTTTGTAATTTACTTACAAATTTAGTAAGTGTGCTTTTTTTTATCTTTTTTTCTGTGTCGTGTTTTCTGTAATTTAAAGTTTTATTTAAACTGTAAGATGCAGTTGTATTAGGGGCTTAATGCTAAATGTGATTAAGATTTTTGGGTTACTAGTCTAACAGTCATTAAAATCTAGATTTTGATGGCTTTGGGGATAGAAAGTTTTTGATATTCGGAATCAGAAATCTCTTTGGTAGAGTCAAAAGAAAATTTTTCAAAAAAACAATGTTTTCTGAACTGTGATTTGTTTCTTCGAATTAACTCCTCAGGATGTTATACAAGTATCTACCTAACACATTTTATTTGCCCTCTAACTTTATAGGTACATGTGTGCTACTGGGTTTTACAATAAACGTGTCAAATAGAACAGCAGTAAGAAATCCACAAAATGAACTATGATCTTTACCCTAGTAACAGTCCTATTTTTGAATTTGCTACTGTGGTTTATACGAAAATATGTCTTCTATAAATTCCTTAAAATATGATCAATATTTATGAAAAAATTTAAAACGAAGTAAGGTTTGGTAAAAGTTGAGTAATATTTTTCTTTAAATTTTGACATTCTGCCTTAAAGTTGTACATCAGTATTTATTTTTCAATACTAAATTGAATAAACTATCCACACGGACTATAAAACTTTAAATTACAGAAAACAAACACAGAAAAAAGACAAAAAAGCACACTCTCTTCTTCTGATGACGAACAACAGTTCGAAATATTGAATTTAGTAAGTTTGCTTTTTTTTATCTTTTTTCTGTTTCATGTTTTCTGTAATTTAAAGTTTTATTTTTAAATATCCAGAATAAATATTTCTTTTTATAAAATGCAGTTGTATTAGGGGCTTAATGCTTAATGTGATTAAGATAATTGGGTTACTTTGTTTATTAATTAGTTTACTTAAGATAATGTCAGTTCTATGATAAGTGCGTATCAGACTTGTTTGAAAGATGAAAATTCTTTTGTTATGTACAATTAAGCATATTAAAGTAAGTTGCAATGACTGTGAAGTGGTTCAATTAAGGTTATAGTTGAATCTTTTCCAATAAAAAAATCCTCAGTTTTGAACACCCTGAGGCATTCTTTGTGTTGGGATACTTTAAAGGAATTTTAGTTTTTGCTTTTAATAAGTTGTTGGATTTAGTCACTGCAGAAAAGTTCAGTAAGTGGAATAACTTTTACAGTTTTCAACACAGAATTATGGAGCTGAAAGTAAAGTTAAGATTTGTAATTGCATTAGTTAATGATGAAGAGGAATTGTGGAGATAGTATGACACTGCTGAAAATTATCAAAAAAAAAAAAAAAAAAAAAAATTGCTCCAAATGTATCAAGTAAAGAAGGATAACTGAACCCACCAGAGCATGTTTTGAAGGTAGCTGTTTTTGATCTTAGCATACTACTGAGGCGACTTCATCCAAGAAATGAACTTATAATCTACCTAAATTAAAAATAGAAAAATATTGTGAAAATACCTATAACAAAAAAATAGTATTAATTTTGGGTATAATTTCAGAAAATAAATGAATATGCAAGGCAAGATAAGTCAGTACTTAGCAGCTCAAGAGCTGCCTCTGAATTTGTAGAAAGTTTCCTTGGCTTGGATGCAAATTATAGAAAATAATTTTTCAGTTTTTGACTAGAGGGGTAGAGAGGCATATTAATTATTTTATTAGTAAGAGAATTTTTAAAATTAATTTAAAATAAAATGAGATTTCTTTAACAATGAATAAGCGACCCAAATAAGAGATTCCTAGAGTCTATAAGTTTTTGTTAGGAAAAATGTGTTTGTATGTTACTTCCCTAAATAGTGACATCTGTCAGGAAATGTTTTGGAAAATAATGAAATAGTATGTCGTTGGAAGAAAGTGAGTTTTAATGGTGATTTCAATACTGAAACGTTGAATTTCGTACGGCAAGATGTAGAAAGAAAAAGAGCATATCAGGATTACTCGATGTACGTATGGAGTTAGGGTCAATATAGAGTAAATGTTAAAGAAAGAAGGGAAAACAGTTATTAAAGAGAAAATGACTACTCATATATAGTTGGCTAATATGAAGTAACGTTGTTACATTTGTCGTAGCTCTAAATTCATATTAGATTAGATTGCAGTGGCTGTCTCAGAAAAGAACTCACAAGCCATAAATCAGTGTTTTCCAAACTGGGAGGCGCGGACTAGTCTAAAGGAAGCCGCGAAAATTATTCACAGTGAACAATTACTCCAAATTACTGCTAAAGTTTTCTATGTAAAAATTATTTTCTGCCTTGGCTGCAATGAAATCCAAATAACGAGCTCGTTTAGTTGTAGAAAAAGAGCTACGAGTAGCTATATCGTCACAAACACCAAGATTTGATAAACTTTGTGCTAATAGACAAGCACATCCATCTCATTAAAAACAATAATAAAACATCGTTTTCCATCAGTTTTTATGAATAAATTTTAAAAGAGTAAAAATGTTTGTGTTTTTATTTAATGAAATCTTCAGGAAGGGGGGGGGGGGCGCCAAATGATTAAATATTTTTAAGGGAAGCATAGTAACATGAAGTTTGGAAACCTCTGCCATAAACTAACCTCTTTGGTACCAAATACATTTATATTAATGAATTTAAGCTCATTCTTGTCATAAAACCACTTTTCTTTTTCAATTTCCAACAATTATTAATATTTCGGAAAACTTCTATAAAAACAAATCACTTACTCTGTATTATACAAGAAAGTAAATATTTTTTCTGTATTTTTTTGTGAGTTTTCGTATTTTTTAAATACAAAAATATTTAAAATGTAGTTTTGGATATTTTAATATAGAATTCAGAATATTTCATAAAATTTACTTTTTTTTATTTATAATATAGCAATAACATTTAAAATTCAAAATTGATATAGAAGGTATGAAATTTTGTTACTGTTTTCATTAGTTTCATTGGGAATTATAATTTTTAAATATATCATATAGTTAGTGTCACAGAGGTTAGTAAATAATATATTATTATAAGCTGTCAGACCTCGTCTGTCGCTGGTGGAGTCGGCCGACCGTTTTCGCAATGGCTGCATTATCAATAGGACCAAACTATGGCCCAGAAGTCACGGATATAAATAGGTATTTATACCTATAGTACCATTGTTTCTAAAATAGGTATTTATATTTATATTAGTCACGGATATAAATAGGTATTTATACCTATAGTACCATTGTTTCTAAAATAGGTATTTATATTTATATTAGTCACGGATATAAATAGGTATTTATACCTATAGTACCTTTGTTTCTAAAATTGATATTTATATTTATATTAGTCACGGATATAAATAGGTATTTATACCTATAGTACCATTGTTTCTAAAATAGGTATTTATATTTATATTAGTCACGGATATAAATAGGTATTTATACCTATAGTACCATTTTAGAAACAATAGTACCATTGTTTCTAAAATAGGTATTACCCGTGACTTCTGGGTCATAGTTTGGTCCCAATTATAGTCCCGACCCGAAATCGGTCGGGTGACTCCACCCGCACATACGGAGTATGACAGCTTATAATAATATATTATAATTTTTACTACTGACTTCGAAAGAAACTGTGCCCATCCTGGGGAAAATTTAAAAAAAAAAAAACTTCTTTCATCAAAAATTCAACATCCTGACTTAGAAACAAAGTTTACATAATTTTTTTACAACTCATGTAATTATTTTAATAAGTCTTTAATAAATTATTTTGTTAAATATTTATTCTATTACTATAAATTATTATTAAAATAAATTATTAAATAAAATAATAATATATTATGAAAATAAATTATTTTGTTAAATATTTATTCTATTACACAATAAGTACGAGTAGATTTTTTATTTCTTAATTTCTGGACCACTTCTCCTAATGATGACGAGTGTAAAATTTAGAAGTGAGTTGGGTTAGTTATTTTTCTAGGTTTTTTTTTATTTTATTCCAGCATGTTCCACTTGTATTACATGCATCAACGTCAAATTGTACACAATACTTCTTTCATTTACACTACAAAATACTTAAACTTTTTTAGGTTATGATTTTTTTTCTTATGTTTTATATAGTAGATTGTCTGTCTTGGATTTGTTAAAAAGTCTGTGTCAGCTGTCATACTCGTACGTCTTCCGAAGACAGTCATTCCGTATACACATTGCCTGCAAGCTAACTGCCGTTTTCTTTTCTTCAATGATTCCAACAAGTTGTTGATTTACAGGTCTAATTTGCCTGCTAATGTAATACTTTTATGTAAGAAGCTGAAAAATTCATTTTTACTTTACTATAAGTAAAGTATAGTGATCGTGAAAAAATTCGATCTCGAGATTTTGACGGAATTACATGTTTTGAGGTACCAGAAGTCTTTTTATGACGTTTTTACGATGATGTCTGTGTGTGTGTGGGTGGGTGGGTGCGTGGGTGGGTGGGTGCGTGGGTGCATTGCTTGTTACCACGCTACGGTCCAGAATCTTTAATGGATCAAGTTGATATTTTACACAAAAATGGGCCCCATTTAGACGAAGATCCCTATTGTTTGGGAAGAATTATGCATGATGGGAAAGTCACTTTTTTTGCCAAAAACCGTTTTTTTTAAAACATTTATTTCTCCTAAACTGATAACCCTAGAGTTTTGAAATTTTGACATTGTCTTGGAAGTTACAAATGCAACAAACGAAAAATATATTCAGAATTTTAAGACAACAGGAAATATTTTTTTTTCAATAAAATGTAAAAATTTTGACTTATAATTCAATCTCAAACCTTGTGAGAGCGATACAAGCCATACTGTTTGACGGATCAAAATGAAACTATGCCTACAAATAGAACATTATATGGCGAATGAGTTGAGATATTTTTTTTTGGAATTACTTTCGCTAAAGGGGCGTTACAGTACGATTTGTGTTTTCAGAAAATGATTTTTTGACGCTAAACGGCTCGTTAAAAAATAATGAAAATTTGACCAAAAATGGAACAAAAAATTAGCAATTCATAAAAAAAAAATCATGAAGTTTCAATTACGGGAAAGAGCAATAACGATATAAAAACTCTTTGTTTATCCTAGACTAAGAGATCACCTGCTATACTTGTCGAATTTTTTGTATTTTTTTACATTGTTTACATTGACTTAGAAATTTTTTGAGCGTATCCACTGAGTTAAAATTGATGTTTCTAATGGAAAAATGAAAATATATTATTGACTTATAAGAGATGTAAGAGGAATAATATTGTGCAGGTAAATGATAACACTCAATAAAAAAAAAATTCGTATATATGTTATTTGACAAAGGGGAAGGAAAATGATCTTATTAAATACTAAGAAGCCATAAAATTCCCAGTATAATAATTCTGTTAAAAACCAAAAATGTAAAAGATAATTCAAAATATAAATCTTTCGTTTAGAGATTAATAACTGTAATTATCGTACATCTTTAATTAACAAATCACCTTAAAACAACATTTTCTTCGCTGTTTAAGAAGTTTTTCAGAGAAAAAAAGTGTATTTTACCGTTTCAAATTTGAAAATTTTACATTAATATTCAATGTAGAAGGATGTCAAGTAAACGATGTAAGAAATCTACTGGCTATTTGAACAATAGCCATGTTCTCTTGTAGGATACTATTTCGTTTCAAGAAATGTTCACTTTGGTTTTTCAAAAATGTTATTACTGCTGTAGTTATACTAATGAAATTATTTGCAAATATAAATTATTTGTGATGTACAAAAATAAGCTTATAAATTGATATGTCCTTCAATCACTATCTGTACTACCTCAGGAATGACAGGCTAATAATTATATCCCATTTAGATGTTTACGTTATGCTTAAATGAGACGTTATGTTTTATATACTCAAGAAATTTGACATTAAGTTACTTATAGTAAAGTAGAGTGTAGGCCACTCCAGATTTTTTTTTTTGGTTTTAATCTTAAATGTTTAATTTTTTTTATTTTAAACTTCTTAAGTTGATGAATTTATTTTCTTTTTTCTTTTATTTCTTTTATATTATATCTTTATTTCATATTTTTCTACTTTATGTGTTTATTTTTATCTTGCATGTTAAGAAATAGAAGACGGTTGAGAGCTTCAACTGTGTTTCCTAAGCACCTTTTGCAAGAAGAAATAGAACGTTTCTTCTAATTAATTTTTTAATTAGTTTTAATTAATTTCTTAATTTTTTCCACTTAAGAGGTACTATACTTTCACTTTTTCATTACTAATGAACTGAAATACATTTCACCGATCTGTATAAGAGTGCTTCTTTAATCTTACTGTAAAGGAAAAAAGAAATCGGTTTAAAAACAATATATATTTTCTTGATTTTTACATACCATTTATTTATAACAGCAAACAATGGAAATCATAAACACTTTAAAAACTAGTAAAATAAGTACTTTAGTTTCATGTACAGATATAGATGAAGTTTTAAACCAAAAGAAAGAAATCTTATAAAAGTCACGAACATCAATAAGAGAGAGAGGGCTGAGGCGGATAAAAGAACAGTCTTGTGGAGGGTAGAGGTTAGCGGCGGCGCCGTCCGAAGCGGAGGAGGACATGGTCGACATCTTGGCGCTTGACTGGGGGCGGTAGACCGGGGGCGGCTACATCCACAAGGCCTCCGTCTCCGCCTGACTCTCTCCCGCTGCCTCCTGCAACATCACACTCCCAATCACTTCTTAATCTTATAGAACCTATTAAATAGCTTCTCTTTAGTTAATTATACTCTTTAATAATCAAATATTTGAAATAGAATTCCAATAAATGAAAAGTTAATATGAATCCATGCTTCCTGTGTACCATCCATTAAATGGGAGATAAAATTATATTTCATTTTCTTATATGGTTTATTGTACCTTCAGTTGATTACTGATTAACTGTTTCTAACAAGCAATTACACCATTAAATACATGCATATTATTACTACCACTGAAGTTAGTATGATTTATATTAGAAATAGATAAAACCGTTGTATTTCGTAAGATTCTGAGGTAAAATGGATAAACCAACAAAAGTCTCCACACAAATGAAGTTTTATTCAACGCGTTTCGAACACTTTGTGTTCATCATCAGGAAGACACCAAGGATGTGGTACTGACGGGTTGGTCCAGTGAACACAACTGGACCAGAATAAAACTTCATTTGTGTGGAGACTTTTGTTGGTTTATCCATTTTACCTCAGAATGAGTAAATACCACACAATTACGGATTGCACAACTAATGATTTCGTAAGATGTTATTGGAGTCGTTGGAGCGCTTTCGGACGTCGTCCACCTTCTGTCCTTGAGTTGCCATTGAAGAAAGACAACGTCTGAAAGCTCTCCATCGACTCCAAGAACAGTCTTACGAGGTCCAAGACGGGTTTCCAAATTTATAATATAAATTATACTATTACTGTCAGTTATAGTGTAACACAGTTGTGGGGAACCTTTCTTGGAGTAAAGGTCGTTTTAGCACCATTCACTTCCCCAAAAAGCCACCACGAACGGATAAGCATTCTTATATAATAGCTCTATTGTAAAATCCTTAAATCTATCATTATATTACTCGATCAGTGCTCGATCATATTCATATATATATATATTTTGGTATAAATAGGCAGCAGTGCCTCTTTTAAACAGGTATCATAAAAATTAACCGCAGTCTCGGCATTCACGATCTTAAGACTGAGAGATTCGATCCTACGAACTAACCTCCTGCTAACAGGGTTCAACTGGAAAAGGAGTTGGCCAAGTGACATGTTTAATTAAAATCGATGAGATAGTCATTACTATTAATAGATTAAAAGGATTAGTAAAGGTTAATCTAAAGAGAAGGTCAAAGGTCAATAAAGAACAAGAAACAAAGCGGTTAGAATAAAAGACTTGAAAGGTCAACAGTATAACTGGACTAATAGGTAATAAAATAGATTAAGATTATAATCTATTTTATATATTAAGATTAGATTATATATATATATATATATAATTAAAGTTACAGCTAGAGAACACAAGAAAAAGGACTAAGACTCACGAATCTCGATAATTTCGGCATCTTGCCGTCTTCAGGAGAGAAGAAGAAAATAAAAAGGAGAAGGAATGAAGGAACGGAGACGTAAATGCGTCCACTGTATGTATATATATATAAGTAAAATAAATTCAAAACGAAGGAAACACACAGAAAGACACAGACATAACTCACATCGATATTTCAACCATCGTCGTCATCAGGAGGTGTGAAGAGCGAAGAGTCCCTCAGGAAGGCAGGGCGGTGACATCACTGATCATGATGACGATGGTCATAATATCGATGTGAGTTATGTCTGTGTCTTTCTGTGTGTTTCCTTCGTTTTGAATTTATTTTATTTAAAAAAGTCTTTTAATTGGTATATATATATATATATTGGGTTACTTGCCGTTGCGCCTACAACGTGCTTGGTCTCCCATTCTCTTTTCTCCTGAAGACGGATTACCCGAAAATTTGAGTCTGTAAGTGTGTTTCCCTACTTTGTGTATTGCTCTTTGTTAATCTCGAACTCGTAATATATATATATATATATATATATATATATATATATATATTGAAATGGGAAAACAAGACTAAAATCTTTCAACCGTAACAAGAGGTCTTCGTCAGAGTCAACAACTCAATTGGAGTTGGATCAAAAACCTCCAGTTGGGTTTTTGACTCTGACGAAGACCGCTTGTTACAGTTGAAAGATCATAGTCTTGTTTTCCCATTTCATATTGTCCTTTGATCATTGATTGTTATTTCACGTGCTTATATGAAATCTTTATATATATATATAAGTATGACATCCTGTCGGATCGTGGTCTCATCAGAGCTTATGTCCCGTCATTACTCCTTTGTTAACTCTTTTTTTTTTCAAGGTTTAACAAAAAACTTCCCCAAAACCTTTAAATAAATCTCCTGTGTTGTGATATTTTTAAAATGTTACATCTACTTTTATTTACGTGTTTTCACAATGGTAGAATGAAATCTAAATAACTAGTGATAAATATCTTTATAATTATTCGTAAATTAATCGAATTGAATGAAACTTTTATTAAAAAGAGAGATATCATTGACGATAATCATGAAAAATTTCTCAACATTCACTAAATTGTTATTAATGGGTAAATTATACGAGTAAATTATAAAAAAAAAACCCTTTAAGCTATTTTGTTTATCAGATTGTAATTACTAATTAATTATTAAGTTAAATAACTTAAAGAATTAATATAATTTAAGAATGTAATAAAGAGAATGGGATGTATGAGTTTGAAAACCATGTAGGAAACAGATTTGAACAAAAGGTTTTTCCATGATATTTCAAGAATAAAAGATATGTTTGGGAGACTCTAAAGGGGGAAATTCAAATAAACGATAAGTGCTCGTCTTGCAAAGAGACTTGTATATAAAGGGAGGACATTTCAAAAAATATTGCAACTGGGATAGTGGAAGACAGGATTTTCATATTATATGTTATGAAAACCCAGTGTGCAGGAGGAGGGGGTGGGGGCGTGTATGTGTGTATGCCTGGGTAATATGCTTAACCATTATTGCTTTCACGCAGTCTTGATATCTTTTAGAATTGAAAAGTCTATAAAGTCTTGTAAACCTCGAGTTATCTTTACATTTGATCATAAAACTCCATCTGTCTCATGCTTACTCCACGAAATGTAAAAGTACAAGGATTATGAAGACAACTGATTTTGAATTCTGGTTTGATCTACAGGTTTTATCATTTTCTGTATCTATTTTTATTTCACTGCAAGTCAGTGATAATGAAAAACAAAAAATAGGTTTAAAGATTCAGTCGAGTTTGCACGTTTTGAATACCCCTAAATTCATTCTTGATATTTTGTGGTGTTGTCTGGATGGGTATGGATAGTTCGATGGATGTGTATCCACAATTTTTTGAATAGGCCTAATTTCTTAATATTTGACGTTAAATGAATATTATCTAATATTATATTCATATGAATTAATTAATACTCACAATCGTTGAAATATTAAATTCAGTTATGCCTGTTTTACCTTCTTTTTAACTTTTTCCTATTTAAAAGTCCATTGGACCATTTTATTAAATTGCTATATATATATATATAAATTCACTTGATAAACGGAAACACGATACAAACTGGACACAATAACAGTTCAAAATTGAAGATACGTAGCACACAAAGTAAAGAAACACACTAACAGACTCTAATTTTGGGGCAATTCGTCTTAAGGAGAAAAGAGAAAGGGAGACCAAGTACGTTGTAGACGCAACGGCTATAAACCCTTAAGTAACCATAAGTAAGGTTACTAGCTGTTGCGTCTACAACGTGCTTGGTCTCCCTTTCTTTTTTCTCCTGAAGACGGATTGCCCGAAAATTTGAACTGTTATGTATATAAAAATATATATACATATATATTAGTGTATATATAGTCGTTGCTTTGCGTTCCTGCGGGACTCTTCGCCTCCTGATGACGACGATGGTCGAAATATAGAAGTGAGTTATTCCTGTGTCTATCTGTGTGCGATCTTCTTTTTAAATTGGTTTATATATATATATATAAATAAAATATATATATATATATAATAAAATAATAAAATGCGATCCAAAAGGGTTGATAACGCTTAAAATAAACTATGAGACAGAGAAAGAAACGTAACAAAGGACTTTTTAATATTTCGACCGTTGTGGCTGTCGAAATATTGAAAAGTGAGTCCTTTGTTACGTTTTGTTTCTATGTCTCATTGTTTATTTACAGTATATATAAATATATATGATAAAGAATATTAAGTAAGAAATAAAGAGTTTCATAGATAGACTTACTACAATATTTCGACTTCTGTCGTCATCAGGCAGAAGTAGACTTATCGAGTGGCACCAGCCAACTGAAGTATCCAGTGATATATATATATATATCAATGACTCAGTTATATATATATATATATATATATATATAACTGACTCAGTTGGGTTTTTGACTCTGACGAAGACCGCTTGTTACGGTTGAAAGATCTTAGTCTTGTTTTCCCATTTCTTATTGTGGTTTGATCATTGATATATATATATATATATATATATATTAATATAACAATTATTAAAACTTTATAACTTTATAACAATATTAAAAAACAAATATGAAACTTCACAGATAGACTCATTTATCTATGATATTTCGACACCCTTCGTCATTTAGCCGTTGTCGCTAAACGAAACGAGAAGAAAACGTTCGTGCCTCAGGATACATAGAGTAATCAAAGTATTGTAATTGGGTCAAATTTCATTTATCAAGTATTCGAAGGAAATACACGTTTGAGATCTGTTCAATCCAATTAAATATTATAGTTAATATAGATAAATGAACGTTCAAGTCATTATTAATCTAATTAAGTATTAACAGACTCTACAAAATGTAAAACTCAAAGAAAAGTCAAAAAGGAAATTAGTTTCTTGTTCTTAGTCGTGGATGAATATGTGGTTAATAAAAATGAAAAAAAAAAGAACAAACACACTTGTAAAAAGAAAAGTTGTAAAGAACGAAAGAAGTTACGAAGGTGTATGGATAGTGGAAATAAACTTTTAAATTGAATTTATGTTGGGTAACAAATACAAGTCTTTTTCTATCGAGAGATACTCTTGTCTTCAAAAGTGTGCGATCAGAATTGTGAGAGGGCTAAGCGGAATTGATCATTCAAACAAAAAGTTACAAGACAACTGGAAATGTTTATTTAATGTTAGAAAAAAGAGAAAATAATAGAAAAGAGTTAATAATAGAAAATAAGAGAAATCGATAATATTTTTAAGAAATTTTAAGAATTTTTTTTCACTTCTTATTTTTTAAAAAGATTATAAGGACATTTATAAAATCTCGAAATGTATTTATGATTTGTGGGGAAAGTGAAAATGTTTTAGATGTGGAGAGAGTGAGGACAATGAGGCAGAAGCAGATAAAGCATAATCATAATTACCAGTCATTGGTATTTGGTAACCTTTGTTAAATGGGTACCAAATAACAAATTCGTCACCTTTTGCCCTTAGAGTAAGAATAAAGCCGGTACATATAACTATAAGTATAGTTCAATGTACATAAAGAAACAAAGAGAAATTAAAAACATACGCTGACAGTCTCTAATTTTCGGTTGAACCGTCTTCAGGAGAGATAAGAGAGGGAAAGCAAGCGCACTGGTACAGAGACTCCAACGGTCCAACGGAGACGGTTGGGTCTTCAACCGTCTCTGTACCAGTGCGCTTGGTTTTTCCTCTCTTATCTCTCCTGAAGACGGTCCAACCGAAAATTAGAGACTGTAAGTGTGTGTTTTTAATTTCTCTATGTTTCTTTATGTACATTGAACTGTATTTGTCCATTTCGGATCGTATTTTCATCGAAAAAGTGTAACTATAAGTATATGTACACATGAGTGTGGACTTTAGACGTAGGAACTACTTTCTCCGCCGCGGGGTGTTCGTAAGATTTGTCGCTTCCTCCCCTCGCTAGCTGTTGACAATCCGTTAACTTTCAAAATTCCAGAATGTCCTCAAAATATTTTTTTTTTTCATAGAATTACAATCAAAAGAAGGCTGTTATTAGTTCAGGACTTTCATCTTAAACGGGCATCTTACTACAGTCATTTTCAAAGAAAATCAAAGTTTTTTCAAAAAAAAAGAAGTTTAATTTAAATCATAATAAAATTGTTAAATTAAATTAGCTGGCTACGCAAACAAATATAATAAACGGTTATAATAAATATATAATAATATAATAATAACCAATATAATAATAAAATGGTTTATTACTTCATATATAAAAAGATTTCACATAAACACGTGAAACAACAATCAATGATCAAACCACAATAAGAAATGGGAAAACAAGACTAAGATCTTTCAACCGAAACAAGCGGTCTTCGTCAGAGTCAAAACCCAACTCAGTTGGGTTTTGACTCTGACGAAGACCGCTTGTTACGGTTGAAAGATCTTAGTCTTGTTTTCCCATTTCTTATTGTGGTTTGATCATTGATTACTTCATATATATGTTAAATCGTCATAATATAAACCTTTGTTCTTTTAATTCTAAGGTAGTGCAATCAGTTATTATGTGGTATTTACTCGCTGTATTCATTGGATTGTATCAATGTATTCATTAGCTTTTTCCTCTATGTTTTCTATAATAAAATAGCTTATTATAAGAGAACATTGAATTTTAAGGTAAGAGTGGAGTCGAATTTTCATCTACTGAAAATGATCTTACCTAATAGAACATTTTGAGATCCACTGGTGCATGGATGCATTAAACCACTCAGTGTATAATGGAGTATTAGGTAAACATTATTGCTTAAATGAAAGGAGGAACCCCCCCAGCCACATTACGTTTGTGCCTTTTCTACAAAGTACCCTTAACCCCTAACTTGCTTTAACCATATTCCAATTAGATTTTCAAATCAATTTTCAGAATTGTTCCCGGAATTTGTCAAAACATGACAACTTGTACTAGTCTTTTTCTGAAAATAAGACATCCCCTGAAAATAAGCCCTAGCGTGATTTTTCGGGACTTTTTTTGACTATAATCCCTCCCCCCGAAAATAAGCCCTGGTTAAAATAATGTGAAAAATATAATTTTTTTTTTAATAAATACTGTTGAATTTAGTTGGTATCTCTAGATGTCCTAATATTTCGGAGAATCCTTTGGAACAAAATATTTCAAGAAATTCCTCCTTTACCTACATTTAACGATAGTTATATTGCAAGATGTAAGAGATTTAGACCAATGATTCTACTAGAAATGGATTTGGAGGAAAATCAGAGCGGAATTCAAAATTTGATAATTTATGACGATGTTCTATAAGATGACATGACTGTAATTGAGTAAATTTAAATTTCTGTATATAAATAAGTATTAAACAAAAATATATAAATTACTGCATTTGAAGTCCTCCCCCCGAAAATATAAACCCTACACGTATTTTTGACCTAAAAAAGAAAGTAAGATAGTGTCTTATTTTCGGAAAACAACGGTAAGTAAAAAATAACATTATATTAGTCTTCAGGTCTATACTTTTCAAATTGTGTTAATAAAATAAAATAAAAAAAATACTTGGTTTAGCGATTTAAAAGTTGTTGAGAGAGGAGTGTTGGAGTTTGCCTGAGAGCATCTCCTGTCAAACTTCATTTGGAGTTAGACACAGTTCAGGTTATAGTAGACGTGCATTAGTCAAAGTAAATTAGAACGAACAACAGATAATGGTTTCAAGACAGGTCACTAGTTATTGCAATTACATTTGTCAATAGACTCGTGCTTGCCAGGAGTTTGATTATTGGCTTCATAATGTGCATCCCTCTTTGCATCATATGTGTTTATAGACCCGATTTAAAGAAAAAAAAATTGGATATTTCGCCACCAATTCGACAAAATCTCAAGTTTATCTTGTATTAGTTAATGTTTGCTTTGCTGTGGTTTATTAGAAATAAACTGGAAAATATGGGTGAGGACAACAGAATACGGTTGCAGTGCTCTCATTTCCCTGAATTAAAATATTATATATATATATATATATATACATATATATATACATATATATAAAGATTTCACATAATCACGTGAAATAACAATCAATGATCAAACCACAATATGAAATGAGAAAACAAGACTAAGATCTTTCAACCGTAACAAGCGTTTCATTTAATTACGATATATGTATAACAGTTCAAAATTGAGGATAGGTAGCACACAAAGTAAAGAAACACACTTACAAACTCAAATTTTCGGGGAATCCGTCTTCAGGAGGAAAGAGAAGGGGAGACCAAGATCGTTGTAGACGCAACGGCTAGTAACCAACGTGCTTTCTAGCCAATGGGTTACTAGCCGTTGCGTCTACAATGTGCTTGGTCTCCCTTTCTCTTTTCCCCTGAAGACGGATTAGCCGAAAATTTGAGTTTGTAAGTGTGTTTCTTTACTTTGTGTGCTACTTATCCTCAATTTTGAACTGTTGTTGTGTCCAGTTTGGATCGTTTTCCCGTTTATTAAGTGAATATATATATATATATATATATATATATATATATATATATATATATATATTACCAAAATGAAAACACATAAAGAACGAGAATACTTACTGAATCAATATTTCTTCTTCTTCTTCCCTTCTACTTTCTTCCTGATGAAGAACTTCGGTTCGAAATATTAATCTAGTAAGTGTTCTCGTTCTTTAAGTTTTGTTTTTTTTTTCAGTGATTCATCTGTCTGCTTTGGGCTGTTTAGTATTTTCATTTACATATACATAGTACTGTTAGTTGTTGTCATAAAAAAGTGCCTAAGAAGCAACTTTTTATAATGAACTACCATATTTTTGAAATTATGTATATACAATTTTTTTATTATATTTTTTCATCAGTACTTTTTAAGTTTTAAAATGAGACCTTCCGTTCAAGTTTGATGTCATTTGACTATTTCAGTGCAAACAACTCATATAACATTTGATTTTTATAAACATGGATAAATTGCGGACACTTATAAATAACTTTTTAAAGAAGCAGGTTTCTTTTGATATTAATATTTAAGGTGTTTGAGTTTTTTCTATGATGGAGGATAGTTACTGAGTTGGAAGGATGAAGGGTAGGCTGATTCGTCTGGAAGGAGGGCCTGTTGGTAGAAGATCCTGGTGCACCATGGCCGAAGTCTGGCGGGGAGCTGCTGGAGGCAGTCGATGACGAAGGGCGACCCAGCGGCCAGAGTCGCAGTCGACACCATGACAAGCATCACTGCCAGGCTGCCACTCAACCCTCTGAGCCTGCAACAGTCATGGTCAATCAGCGCTAATCCTTTACCAACCCATGCAAAACAGCCCATGCATATTGCTTATCAAGTCAAGGTGCGAACACTTTTGAAAACAACTTTATTTTCAGGTTTAAGTACCGCAGAAGTAGAAATTGGTGTATCGAATACGAAATACTCGAATAAATCCAGGTATGATGTAGTCGAATACATGGTTCTGATTCAAACACGACTACTTTCCAATACAGTAAACCCTCACTTTTCGCGGATAATGGGGACCGAAGACACCCGCGAAAAGCGAAAATCCGCGAATAATGGACGCGCCTTTATAAAAGCCTCTAAAGCTCAAACAACGACCTTTCCAACAGAGAGAGAATCCTGACCTTACTGAATGCTATACTGTGTTATAAATAAAAATGAAAAACAAAAAGAAAAAAAAATAAGAAATAATAAAAAAAATTACGACTTTACCGACTATAAGACAGAAAGAGAGAGAGAGAGAATTATACCCTTAATGTATTGTACCGTAAATAATAATGCAAGTAAATAAAATAAAAAAATTCGTAACTATCCTTTATTTTAATTTATAGATGAAAAGGTCTATTTTTTGATATTTTTATTATTCTCTTGTTACAATTGATTATATTTTAATATTTTTCATTAATTTTTAGTCTTTATTGAATATTTTTTAATAGCTTTTATTAACCTTTAATTTAATGCTGTAGAATATATTTTGACCCAGCAAGTAACTGGTTGTTTGATATCTTTCAAAGAAGAATCAAAGATACAAGAAGAATACTGTATATTTTCTTCTCTAATACTAACTACTGTACTTTTTCATTACGAGTTGTATTTTTTTATTTTTTACTGCAATTACAGTTCCAAAATCTCAAGAGTATAGACTTAATGTCTTACGAGGAAAAAAAACGTTGTCAAAACACATTTTGGTGAAAAAAGTGACTTTCCCATCATGCAATATTGCCCCCAAACAATAGGGTTCTTCTATACTATAAGGCACATTTTTGTGTAACATTAATTTTGACCGATCAAACACTGTGGACTGCAGCTTGCTCAAAATGTTTGTATACATACCCACAGACACACACATGAAGATATTATTTAAAAAAATGTCAAAAAAGGACTTTAGGGACCTCAAAACATGTAAATCCGTTAAAATTTCAAAATTCAATTTTATCATTATCACTATACTTTACTATAAGTAAAGTAATACAGCATTGAGTACTGAATATGAAGTATTTTGTCGAAAACTGTCTATACGGATAAATAATATATTAATATATGAAGGTTGTGTGAAATGGAAAGAGACACTGAGGACTTTTGATAAAGGGGGCTTTGTCAAAGTTAATTGAAAATTCAAACGGAGATAAATATAGAATGAGCTAAAGTTCATTAAACTTTCAATAAAAGAAAGGTTAATATTCTCTTTATGGTTAAATAAATTTTAAAATTATTTTTACCTTGAAATATCTAATGCAAATGTGTTTTGAAATATATTTCTTAAAAAAAAAAAATGTCATGATAAACATCTCAAAATATTAGAAGCCGTAACTTTCGTTTATATTTAGAGGTAAGTGTTATTTTTTAGCCTCAATGTTGAATATTTACTTATACCGGTTTGCATTAAATCATTGAAATTAAACAAAATTTGTGTTAGCCACCTTCCAGGTGGCTTTAGCCAACGAGAGATTTTAATCTCTCCATTTTATGTTTTGCTATGTACCAAGACTCCCCACAATGGGGCCCTAATGGGCCAAATTAACTATCATTGCAACCCCTCATCCCGGGAAAATAGGAATTCCCTCCTCGGAGGGGGACGACCCAACTACTAAGAGTCGTATGGTAGTCCATAAACTGTCAGCATAGGTAGTGCTGGTCATTTATTCATTCAATAAATCAAAACAGATTATGACTTTGGACGGGTGATACCACGTGGCTACGGTAAAGTTATCGAATACTTAATGGGTGCCGAATCAAAACTGAATCACACTCTCATAACTTGAATAGTAACAAAATGTTGAGACTATAAGTATGAACACTGGTAAAAACATATTCATAATATTCATTCACTGTGCAATCTGTTATAGTGTGGTATTTACTCATGTTAGGAAAAGTATTAAGTCTCCACAAAAAAAAGTTTATTACAAGAAACTAAACAACGCGTTTCGAACACTTGATGTTCTTCTTCAGGTTACATCTTGATATTACCTCCCGAACAACCACACCAGCAGAGCAGATGTAACCATAAGAAGAACATCAAGTGTTCGAAACGCGTTGTTTAGTTTCTTGTAATAAACTTTTTTGTGTGAAGTAACAATAATTTTGTATTTTGTAATAATACTTTTCCTAACATGTTCATAATATATTGTTTTCGAGTTAGTTATAAGTTTCAATAAGTGATTCTCAAACTTTTTCACTAGTACTTGATTCTTTCAGGGATATTAAGTTTTAATAATATTAATGATCAATGGTTAAGTATTGTATTTACATTATCCGAAACAAGATGCCGTTTAAATATATTTATATCTAGTCCTAGTTTCTCAAATACATATTAACTAAATAGTAATTTTTTGCATAAAAGAAAAACACAACTTTATTAGTATAATGAATATTTAGTGATGGTTTTTTTGAATAAATCATTGGGTAACCTCTTGAATGAATGAGAACATATTACAATTCAGTGACTTTTTCTAATCCATCTCAATGACTTTAATATATGAATTCAAAGTTGTATCTTTGTAAGTTTACAATTTTTAACTTAGCCCTACTGCTTATTTTCTAATAGATTCAATTTAACACAATGTTCACATAGTCTTGCAACTGTTACTGATTAAATTTACTAACTTAATAGAATATTTGTAAAAGTGCCTTTAGGTAAAACAATTAGTTATACTTAATAAACTTTGAAATCATTTATAGGTCATATAATTTTGTTATTTATTAGAACTACATTGATATTTGCAGGTACTCAGTTAAAGAATTTTTTTTATTCATAAAAAGTGTCTTTTCTTTTATAAATGTTAGTTTTTCTTTCGAGTAGTAAGTGAGAAGCTCATAATTGAAAAGTATAAACCTTGAACATTATATTTATAGGTTACAGTAACAAGCGCTTATATTGAAAACTAATGAAAACCTCAATTGCCTTGTAACCTTCCAGCAGATTAACCTATTCAGAAGTCGACAAAATGGACAAAAGTAAGTATACGGTAATAATTTATTTTAGAAATGTAACATTACAATTTAAATTTAAATAAAGCAAGTGATCTAACTTTTTGCTATCAACTATCATTTACCCAGCATTAAAATTAACTTTTTATATTATGTATTCCCTAGGAATATCTGATATAATTTTCCAAATCAACTCTTCATGGTTTTCAATGATATATTTTGCCTAAAAACCAATATTTGTGACTGATTCAGATAATAGATTCAAAGAAAATACAAAAAGAAACTGTATTCAATTAAAAATGTTTGTTGAAGTGTGAAAATATTCATACCATCAGTAGCTATAAAACTATAACAGACCAAAGTTCGATACCTGCGATAATAACAATTAATATTTTCTTATTATTAAATAAATTTTAATCGTAACACTTTATTTATAAAGTAAATGTCATTATTTATTGTATAGCTACTTTTGGACTACTCTTTGTAGATAAGTTAAATAATTGTTTTATTTACAGGTAACATAACTAGATGCGTGCTGTAATGAAATTGTCTTCAAGAAATACTTCACATAGACATAGAGGTAGGCAAGTTTATATGAAAAGAAAATGAATATTTCTAGTGTCTTAACAAAGTTCCTTATCTTTTTTTGAAAACTGGAACAAAAACTGTGCCTGTGGGCAAAACCACAATTCTTTTAACCCACTTAAATTTTCTTTAAGTTAAATTAACTCTTAGTAAGAATTTGTAAAAAAAAGAAAAAAAGTATCATTATTAAACTAAAAGAGAAGCTACAACTTACTTAATTTAATTTCATGTTCTGTTTATTGCAACAGGCAGAAAGTTATTTTGCAAACAAACAGAATTCTCATTATTATAATTTATATTTCCCAAGTTTTTTTTTATATTTCTTATGAACTTAGGATGAATGAAATTATTTTATATATATATATATGAAAAAAAAGAAAATTATTAAAAAGCAAATACTTTTTTCTTCAAGTCACTATAAAATACTTTCTAACATCCGAGGTTATTTAACTCGGTACTATTTTAATAAGAAATATTTCATTTAATATTATCTATCTTTTCAATGAGTAAATGCTTAAAAAAGTTGTTTTAAAATTAATTGGCAATAATGAACGACACAGAAAAAAAACGTGTTGCATTATTTAATAAACCGAGTAACAATACTACCGTTATTATTAAAAGAAAGCTTGGAATTTTTTACAATGTTATTATGTACAAAAAATAGTTTACTTAATATTAATTTGGAATTTTCAAGAGTTTAATAAGCTCTTTAGTTATGTATTTTTTTTACATTCTTTATAACTTTGAAATTCAATTATTATAACTTAAAAATGTTAATTTTTTTTTAGATTATTTTTATTTCATTAATGATTTGATTATAGTATTAATTAATATAAATTTGGTAATTTAACATTTTTCTTTACAACTTTTGATTTTAATTTAATGTTTTTAATATCATCAGTATTACTTAAAGATATATTAAATCTTTACTAAATTGATTAATTTAGTGTAGACTTATAGTCTACACGGACTATAAAACTTTAAATCACACAAAAAAGGACACAGAAAAAAGATAAAATACACACTTACTGAATCCAATAAGTAATAAATGACATCATTAGTTGTGCAATCCATAATTGTGTGGTATTTACTCATTCTGATGTAAAATGAATAAACAAACAATAGTCTCCAAACAAATGAATTCCATTTGTTTATTTATCCATTTTACCTCAGAATAAGTAATAATTGAATTCAGTAAGTATGCATTTTTTCTAAGTCGTGTTTTGTTTGATTTAATATATTAATCTTTACTAAGAGGAATCTAATCTTTAATGAAATAATTCTTGTGTAGAAATGAATTGCTTTTATTCTGTAATGATTGTGTCAACGAATTCTTCTTATACTTAATAAAATTAATCTTATTTTCTTTACTACTTTAATTTCGATTGTACTTATTCATGAAGTTTTATTAATTTATAAATGTCAATTAAGATTTTGACAAAAAGTTGTACTCGGGACTTATAAAATGAAGGCTTGGTGATCAAGCATTAAAGCTGATTGGAAGTCCTGAGCTGAATTACTCGTTACAATCAAGTTGGTGATTTAGTAAGTCGAAGCAGTTTAAATTAAGGTTTGTTCAGAAGAAAGAAAACCTAATAGTTAACTCTCTCCTCAAAAAGAGGAGAACAAACAGAGGATCGTTTTATATAGATGTTTACTTATAGTCTATAATCTATATACTAAATAATTATAAAATCTATGAAATTCATTCTGAGGTAAAATGGATAAATAAACAAAAGTCTCCACACAATTGAAGTTTTATTCCACAACAACAACGCGTTTCGAACACTTTGTGTTCATCATCAGGAAGACACCAAGGATGTAGTGCTGAAAGGTTGGTCCAGTGAAAACAACTCCAACTTGGTTGTTTTCACTAGACCAACCCTTCAGCACCACATCCTTGGTGTCTTCCTGATGATGAACACAAAGTGTTCGAATGGCGTTGTTGTTGTTGTTGAATAAAACTTCATTTGTTGGTTACTGGATCAACCCTTCAGCACCACATCCTTGGTGTCTTCCTGATGATGAACACAAATTGTTCGAAAGGCGTTGTTGTTGTTGTTGAATAAAATTTCATTTGTTGGTTACTGGACAAACCCTTTAGCACCACATCCTTGGTGTCTTCCTGATGATGAACACAAAGTGTTCGAAACGCGTTATGTTATTGTTGAATAAAACTTCATTTGTGTGAAGACTTTTGTTTGTTTATCCATTTTACCTCAGAATGAGTAAATACCACACAATTATGGATTGCACAACTAATGAAATTGTGTTGGTGCAAATGCCTGAAGCTATGGTTTCTCAATTAAAGCAATTCTGGTGTAAAACCCTATAAGATTTTAATTTACCATTTTAAATAAGCACATTTTCAGAAATGAGATTAACTTCCTTGAAAATTGAATACATTTCTTCATATTATTTTAACCACAATTGGTTTAATAACCATCATACTAATAATTATTACTTATAAATTATGAATTCCTGTTGAATGAATTAAATATCAATCTGGTATACAGATTGTTTATGAGGTGCAAACCTTTCCTCATTAATTTAAATACTATACTGAATTAATTGATTATAATGAATGAATTAATTAATTACTATACTGAAAGTTGGTAGATATATAACACTGGCCAACACATTTGTTGGTGCCCAAGGTTTCTAAGCTGATTTAGATTAATTTAGACGTACTGATTCCAATGATACCAATGATTCCAATGATAGGTCAAAGTTATTGAGATGTTTGCCATTCAATATTTTTTTTTTTACCATAAATTGAAGCGTATTTCTAAATACATTCTAGCGTCATTACAACTGTAGGTTGTTATTGTGATAAATATTAAATGATTACATAACAAACCTTAAAACTTTTACTTTCGTTACAAATGTTTGGAGTAAAAATCAAGCATGGCTACATCTTTTCCTAAGTGACATTCCTTAAACAAACCAAGTGTGTTTTGCTATATTTGCGTGGCATATACGTTGAATATAGTTAATGGGTTAGTTCCACTGAGGTTAGTAATATTTGAATTGTTAGTAATACTGTCCGTCATACCTCGTAAAGTCTCAGAAAAGTTCGACCGGTTTCGGGTCCGTCCGGATACCATCTTCAAGAGCAACTCTATTTTGAAGACCAACTGTTGCTACTGAAGATGGGATCCGGACGGACCCGAAACCGGTCGAACTTTTCTGAGACTTTACGAGGTATGACGGACAGTATTACTACTAATTCTAATATACGTTGAAATCCAAATGTATTGTATACGTATTTCAAATATTTTGGTGTGATTAATGAATACGTGTCTTAAAGTCAAATAAGCATAAAAGTTTCTTTGATTTGCCTGTATTTATTGTAACTATCGCCTTCCTAAAGAAAGGAGTATGCTATAGCAGAAAAAATAGACCTGATAGAGAAAAAACGACGGCATTTCTAGAATCAGCGCGCTTAGATAAAAACTGTTAAAAAACATCTTAAGCACCATGACAAACATTTTTGTTGTTGGCCAGTGTAATCGTCAGGTTCTTTATTAGTTTGTTATTTACCAAATCAGAACTGCTCATTTCTATGAGCATCTAGTATCAAATGGTATATTTATTGTCTATAATTGTTTGAATACTTCCTTTTGTTTAGTACCCGTACAATAGAAAATTTTGAGTTTTTTATGTTCGTTGCGATATACAGTCCTTTGTGTTTACACAGAGCATGTTGCTCTAAGCTATCGCGCGTGTTCAATGTTAGGTACTCGATAATGATTATTCTAGTACATTAGAGTCAGGCAAAATGCAATACCTGGATGTCATTCGCCAAAACAACTTGTTCAAACTGAATTAAGTATCTAATAACAAATAAGTCACAAGGTGAAAACCTGCAAGTGTCAGCCTTGAAAACATTATATTATACATAATAACGATTTATTAAGCAATGGTACAACGAAAGACATAGCAGTCAATGTTAGAAGTTAAAAATTTTATACGAAAATTGAAAATAGAGAAGTTCTTTCAAGAACTAAGAATTCAGCTGTAGTTACATTCAGTAATGTAACTATCCCAGAAATCTGACATACAGAAAAAGAAACTTAAATTTCGACTAATACCGAATATTATTTTTCAAATTAAAATGTTCATAATTTCAATGAACATTTCGAGAATGTCCATTTCAGTGTGATTCTTGAAAATGAAGAATTTATAGTTCACAGAGTAAACATGTCAAAACAACATACTTGAAGTATTATATTATTAATTAATGAAAACTATTAATTTTTAATTAATTTTTTTATGGCACTATAGAAGAGACAATTTTTCTTTTGGCAGTCCGGTAATATTTTCAATTCGTTTAATACTTTTCTAAGTAAATATTCCCTAAGTATTGGTAAACACTACCCATTAATGCGGCTTGTCTATTACTACCAATACTCATTTTTTTTCAACAAATAAACTATATTATCTTCCTTGTAAGAGCAAGAAAAAAGAAATATTAACATTTTTAATGTTTGGCCTCTTTAATTTTATATATAAAAACGTCATCCAATATTTAATGTATAAAAGTGCATTAGTTTATCATTTTTAACAACGAATACATTCCATGTAAAATAATTAATTTTTAAGTTAAAATTATTTTACCTGAGAGCAATTGTTTAATAATAAATTACCATTAACTGATGGATTTTTATCGTAAAAGCCTCTTGCTTCTTTATTAGATAATAGGGAGAATATTCATATTTTTGTTTGACAGAGAATTAGAACAGATGGAGTGACAAATGTCAGTTTGTACCGAAACATTTTAAGTAGCTTGCTCAAATTCAACTATTTGACTTATCTATTGTCTTCTTTATTACTTTAAACATTTGCTTATTATATAATAAAACAGTTACAGTTTATAATCATGATCTCTTTATATTTAGTCGATTAAATTAGGTTTGTATATGCATTGGTGGTTGTCTGAATTATTTAATGGGAGTGGATCATTCTAAATTATTATAATAGATTCATCCTAGTTACTTTTATATGTGTATATTAAAATATATATATGTATATGTATAGTATATATAAAAAGATTTCACATAAACACGTGAAATAACAATCAATGATCAAACCACAATAAGAAATGGGAAAACAAGACTAAGATCTTTCAACCGTAACAAGCGGTCTTCGTCAGAGTCAAAAACCCAACTGATATTGGGTTTTTGACTCTGACGAAGACTGCTTGTTACGGTTAAAAGATCTTAGTATTGTTTTCCCATTTCTTATTGTGGTTTGATCATGTATAGTATATGTGTATAGTAAAAAAAAAATTTTGAAATTTCATTTTTTTTTTTTTGTTATGGAAACTTTGGGAGGATAAGTTTAGAATGGGAGCAGCAGAGAACAAGGTGACTCTCAAAACCTCAACATTCTAGATATTGCTTCATGGTTGTTTCACTTAGAAACTGATCAGGTGTTTGAGTGCACATTGGTATAAACAGAATGTATTATACACACAGTGAAAGATATTACGTATTCTACAAAAATACGTGTATAATCAACATTATATAATAAACACTCTATAACAAACAGACATTCAATAAAAAAACCAGGTGATCATTTGTGATAACCTTGACGCACTTGTAGAATATTCTTTAAGGTGTAATGTATTTGACAATATAAAAGCCAAACTATCAATGTTCCCATGTATTAAATGTTGTAAATTTTATCTTTATCTTTAGATTTTTACATTCTTTCTCCTTTATAAATGCTTATGAATCTTTTTGGTAAGATATAGATCCAGATTTGTACCCTTTGTCGACCTTTCAACAATTTGGAGAACGTTTGTTTTTTTTCCAACGCCCACACTTATAAGGCTTTCACCTTTTAGTGCTGTTCTAGGGGCGGAAATTGTGGCTCATTTATTATTTGGCACCCATTTTAGTAATGGGAGAGCCACATTACCTGTTAATTCTACATTGAGAGCCCTAAATTTTGCCTAACTCAAACATACGATTGAATCCCTTTCTCATACTTCAATATTACCCACAGACAAGGGGGGGGGGGGGATCTTAAAGACCAACAACTATATATCTGACATTAAGTTTTGTTCAAGGGTGCAACATGCAATTTGATTACGATACATTGTTAGACCATGGAAAACATTATAAAATATATGTTTGATTGGAATTGATTTATTACAATTAAGAATTTTATTCCTACAACATGTCATATTACTTATTAAAATATTTCACATTTCTTTTATTAAACTATCAAATAACTGTTATTTTATTCAGTTCTCTCGCAAATTTTCTAATTCAAATTAAATAAATCTGACAAGCACATTAGGTGATATATTTATAATACCTTAGGTCAGTGGTTTTCAAACTTGATGCCTTCCTTAAAAATATTTAATCATTTGGCGCCCCCCCCCCTTCCTGAAGATTTCATTAAATAAAAACACAAACATTATTACTCTTATAAAATTTATTCATAAAAACTGATGGAAAACGATGTTTTATTATTGTTCTTTAATGAGATGGATGTGCTTGTCTGTTAGCACGTTACCAGTTTATCAAATCTTGGTGTTTGTGACGATATAGCTACTCGTAGCTCTTTTTCTACAATTAAACGAGCTCGTTATTTGGATTTAATTGCAGCCAATGCAGAAAATAATTTTTTACATAGAAAACTTTAGCAGTAATTTGGAAAATTGTTCACTGTTATTAATTTTCGCGGCTACCTTTAGACTAGTCCGCGCCTCCCAGTTTGGAAAACGCTGCCTTAGGTAGAACAGAGTATTTATGAAAAAAATACTTTCCTAAAACATTTTTATAGTCAACCTGAATTAACATGTACAATTTAATAGACATATATAAAACTATTTGGGAATACATAGGATAATTGGAGCACAGTCAATCAATGTTTTCAGAGTTTTATAAGTAAAGATACCATAGAGATTTTATAATAAGGCATTTTGATCGAAAGAGGTTTTTTTTTTTTCAAAGTAAACAATTGTTAAATAACGATGAAATTAATCTTGGATTAAAAGTAAGAAGAAATCAATAGATTCAAACCTAATTTGAGTAACTTGTTTGCATTTGATATTCTTAAATTGTGCTTTTACAATGCGGCAAATCGAATTGTTGAGTAGGTTACTTAATTAATCAATATCCATTTATAAAACATGTTTGACTGAGCAGATACTGCGTGCATAGTCATCGAGCATGTTCTTTTGTAGAGATATTATTTCACTCTTTGAAAATATATTCTTTTATACAAAATCCATTTTGTATAAATCTCCATTTTGTATTACGATATCTCATTAATCGTAAACATAATTGGTAAATAAAAAGCTGCTCCGTCTTTTCCCGAAAATAATAAATCCTTTGAAAATAAGCTCTGGTTAAAATAATGTGAAAAATATAATTTTTTAATAAATACTATTGAATTTAGTTGGTATCTCTAGATGCCCTAATATTTCGGAGAATCTTTTGGAACGAAATATTCCAAAAAATTTCTCCTTTACCTACATTTAACGACAGTTATATTGCAAGAGGTGAGAGGTTTAAACCAATGATCCTACTAGAAATGGTTTTGGAGGAAAATCTGAGCGTAATTAAAAATTTGATAATTTATGACGATGTTCTAGAAGATGACATGACTGTAATTGAGTAAATTTAAATTTCTGTATATAAATAAGTATTAAACAAAAATATAGAAATTACTTACTGCATTTGAAGTCCTCCCCCCGAAAATATAAACCCTACACGTATTTTTGACCTAAAAAGAAAGTAGGTTAGGTTAGGTTAGGTTGCAGTGGCAGTTCCAGAAGGGAACACACGTAGGCCGAGCATTGGCCCTTTGTGATACCACACAATGAAGATTGATTCTACAGTGGGAGTCCTAAATTTTGCGTAACTCAAATGTATTTAGAGTAGGGATCTTTAACGAGTACCTGACATCGTACAGGCTCGGGACCGACGGTTTAACGTCCTTCTCCGAAGGACGACGCGCTCAAATTTATTCACCTCCCGCGTGAATAAATCGAGGGCCAGGTGAGGATCGAACCCCGGCCCCTTTAAAAAGAAAGTAAGACAGTGCCTTATTTTCGGAAAACGACGATATCAAGTAGGAATGCTAGACTCTCTGTTCACCTTATTAACAATAAGTTTTTATCATTGAATATTAAGGTACTTATTAAATTATTAATTAGTGATTTTAATTAATTTATTATTAGTAGCGTGGACCAGTGGAATTTCTACGGAACAACGGATCTATTAAGGATTAATGTACAGACTGTGACAGTCCTGTGTGACAGTTTATTACTTCAGAATGAAGTGATAAAGAAAGATAGCTGTCATGATTTGAAGTCCTGTTTTGAGCTGTAAAGCATGTGTTCTTTTCTTTCTTTGGTGTTATCTCTACTCCGTCACGTAAACATTTCTTAGAAGACAGTGTTCCTGGTAATAGTTTGTACTTCCTCCTTTCCTTGTATCTGCCCATCGTCTCAGTTCTTACTTCTGAGAATTTGTCTGCTCTTGAAAAATATAATTTATCCTGACTAATTAGATAAGATTGGATTTGAGTTAGAATAATCTAATGTTCTTAAATATTTGACTCTCTGATTTGATTGTGCTCATAATATATACATTAAATAGACAGTAAACAGCATTATTTTCAAATGTACGAAAGGGAAAAGCCTGGTGGGAAGCACCTAGTGCTCTCAGTACGACTACCCCAGTCTTGTATGCCTTGGACATAACGCTCTTAACAAAGATATCTTGAAACTTTAAATTACACAAAACATGATACAGAAAAAAGATCAAATACTAAATTAAATATTTCGAACTGTTGTTCGTCATCAGGAGAAGACTAGAAGAAAGGACTCGCGTTTCATCCTTTGATATAGCGTGATCTCTCTCACTTCGTCCTTTCTTCTAGTATTTTCCTTATGACGAACAACAGTTCGTTATATTGCATTTAGTAAATGTGTATTTTATCTTTTTTTCTGTGTTGTGTTTTGTATAATTTAAAGTTTTATAGTCTTTGTGGACTGTTTCTTTAATTTATTATAAAGATTTATTTATTCATTCATTATTTCCAAGATGGATGACAAGTCAGGACTCCTTGGTACCAGCTTTAATCTGGCAATTATGGATCAGTAACTAACGAAGGATCAGGCTTCGTTACAAGCCTACTGCTTGTAGTAGGCTTCGTTTGTTTCTGAACTTCTTGACCATCACTTTTTGTACAATTTTAGAGTCCATACTGAATAGAAGTATTACGAGATGTTTTATCCATTTAGCCGGATTTCAAAAAGAATGCCTCAACATAAATACAATACTAAAGACGTATTTCTTTTTTTTTTTTTTTAAATTTTGGAAAAAGGAATTTCCCTTTGTAAAATATATTTTAAAATCATTATTTAAAAAGATTAAAATTTTAAAAACCCTTAACTTTTAATTTTGTGGAACGTTTCAGGGGAAAAAGAAAACCGGTAAAATTTTAACCCTAAATTAGAAAATTTAAATTACCCATAAATTATTTAAAACCTTAAAATTTTAGTTTAAAATAATCTTTAAATTTTATTTTGAAAATAAAGGAAATTTCAACGGTTTTAAAATTAATTTTTATATATAAAAATTTAATTAACTAAATGAGTTTAACAATAAGCTTGATTAAATTAATCAAAAAATTTTAATAGGAGGTCAGATCCGGGAACCACTTTAGAAGGTTTTGGGGGTTTGGGGACCCGGGGAGGGAAATCTAGGAGTCCTTTTTGCCCTTTCGGGAAAATTTAAAATAATTAAATATTTAAATGAAAAAGAAACAAGGAAAACAAAGCCCTTACATTCTCAATTTTTTCCTCCGGAAATGGAGGGAAAAACCCTTTCAGAGAGGTTTGGGGCCCCCAATTAATTAAAACCCCAAACCCAAAAAAAAGGGAAAAAAGACTAAGATCTTTCAACCGTAACAAGCGGTCTTTGTCAGAGTCAAAAACCCAACTGGACCCGGATTGCCCGAAAATTTGAGTTTATAAGTGTGTTTCTTTACTCTGTGTGCTACCTTTCTTCAATTTTGAACTCGTATATATATATATATTAACTTTAACACATAGGAAAGAACACAGAAAGACAGTACAGAACTCACTTCGATATTTCGACATCCGTCGTTATATATATATATATATTTAGAATATCCCATCCGTAGATTCTTTGTGTGAAATAATAATTATTAATTTAATTAATTATTATTTTATAAAATTTACCAAGTTTGTTTCTGTAATATACCGTTAATGATTTCTGTTTGAAATAATTAAATTACTAAACATTATTTTAAAGAAAAATAATTGTAATTAATTGTCAATTGCTGTGCATTACATACAACATTACATATCAAAGTAACACTATATATAGCAGAGAATAATTTCCACTTAGACTAATGAATGTGTTCATGACTTTGCAACGGGGAAAATGTTTTGATATTAAATATTTCTTTCCATTATTCAGAACTACACATATAGTCACTAATTTGTAAAACAAACGTGCCAATTATATTTTCATCTTACTTCCTGCTAAATATACGTTAATTAGTTAATTGAGTTTATTTTTCATTATTTCTGATTATAGGTTCGCGAATACTAATATTGAATGTAGACTACTGCAGATACCCTGTACTATACGACTGTTACAATCCTACTTCTGAACAGTGTCCAAATTTTGCTTAAACAGATAGAGCTTGTTTCTGATTACATCATTAATGAAAATAGTTTGGACGTTTCAGTAGACATGGTAGACCACATCGTTACAAAGGATTGCAATGCTAGTATTTCACAGTATCAAATATCAAATCATGTTTCAGTTCAAAGAGGTGTGAAGAGTGTTTGAGAGCTGTCGCTGTTCGGAAAAGATGTAGGAAAGAAACGAAGGGATTACCATAGCACAAGACGTAACCAAATATTACATCTCGAGAGGGGAAAATCTTTACTATGAGGCCAAGAAAAAGTATGAAGGCACAATCTTTGACACTAAGAAGAGATCATGAATGGAATGTGTGAGTGTAAATGTATAGAATAATTAATGTAAATATTGAATCTACCAAAGTTATAAACACCACATTATTTTTTACAACATTGGTTAAATTTTTTACTTTACATAAGTCAAGTATAGTGAACGTGAAAAAATTTTTATCTCGGGATTTTGACGGAATTACATGTTTTGTGGTCCCAGAAGTCGTTTTATGAAGTTTTTTCGATGTTTCTGTGTGGGTGGGTGAGTATGTTAACTTTGATGGATCAAGTTAATATTTTACACAAAAATGAGCCTCATAGTGTAGAAGATCCCTATTGTTTGGGAAGAATTATGCATGACGGGAAAGTCACTTTTTTTTTGCCAAAAACCGTTTTTTGGAAAACATTTTCCCTCCTAAACTGATAATTTTAGAGTTTTTAAATTTTGGCCTGATCTTTGGGGTTACAAACGCAATAAATGAAAAATATATTCAGAATTTTAAAACAACGGGAAATATTTTTTTTCCAATAAAATGTAGATATTTTGACTTATAATTCAATCTCAAAGCTTGTGAGTGTGATTCAAGCCATACCGTTTGACGGACCAAATGAAACTATGCTTATAAATAGAACATTATATGGAGAATGATTTGAGATAATTTTTTTCAAAATGACATTCACCAAAGGGGCGTTAAAGTACGATTTCTGTTTTCAGGAAATGTTTTTTTTTGATGCTAAACGGCTCATTAAAAAATAATTAAAATTTGCCCGAAAAAGGAAGAAAAAATTAGAAATTATAAAAGAAAATCATGAAATTTCAATCACGCAAAGAGCAACAAAGCTATAAAAACTGTTTGTTTATCCTTGACTAAGAGATCACTTGCTATACTTGTCGAATTTTGATATTTTTTTATATTGTTTACATTGACTTAGAATTTTTTTAGCGAATTCACCGAACTAATATAATGTTTAGAGGTATAATGAAAATGTTTAAAAGATTTAATGACTTATATGTGTTGTAAGAAGAATAAAATTCTTACATGTAAAAAATGAAGAGCAATAGTGCATATGAAACATATAATTTCTGATTCTTTTTATGGTATGATGGGTTAGTCTAACAAAATGTTCTAATCAATCTATATGTTGCACCATTCTACAAAGGTTAATATCAGAAGCTGATTTTTTCAAGTTAAGGAATGAACTATTTCGTGTTTTAGAAGGGCTTCTGTTTTTGCCTAATTTCCAGTTTTTTCACTATTCTAGTCTAATAGTTCATACCATTATTTTTAAAAATTTCAAGCTTCCAGCTTTTAAATTTAAAATTATACAGAAAAGTAGACTTTGAACTTGATTTAAGAATGCCTAACTGGTTAATTACCAATATATTTTTTCTCAATCTAGATTTATGGCAAACTTATAACAGAGTATAGCCCGTGGGAAAAAATAACATTCGCTCAGAGTAAATTGGTTTTTTATGATTTTTGACTATGGGAAAGAAAAGTGAATTTTTAAAAAACTATAGCATGCTATAAAATTTCCATTATAATAATTGGATAAAAGGCCAAATATGTAGAACATTATTCAGAATTAAAAAAAAAATCTTTTAAAAATAATTGAAATTATCCTACATCCTAATGAAATTTTTTCTTACATGTTTTTGACATTTCAGACAAAAACTTTGTAATCTTTTTAAAATACTTAAAATATTTTTAATTTCTAAATGGGAAGATTTGTCTTCAGTATTAAATGTAGAAAGGGGTCAGATTAACTATGTAAGAGATCCACGGGCTACTGGAGCAAAAGCGACGCTCTCTTGTAGGAAATTATTTGGTATCAAGAAATTTTCACTTTGGCTTTTCATAATGCTATTACTGATGTAGTTATACTAATGATTGTATATCCATTAACTCTGTGACATACAAAAAAGGCTTATCTATTGATAAGTAGATCAATCACTATTTGTACTACCTCAGGAATGAAAGACTAATAAACATCTCCTATTTAGACGATTATATTATGCTTAAATGAGACATTATATATTATATACCCAAGAAGTTTGATATTAAGTTTATTTTTAATTTGTTATTGTAATATGAAATTATTTTAAGTCAATAGTGCTATCAATTTATATAAACTTAGAATATTATTGAAATTAGCATTTAGTGTAAATGCTTGCACTAAACTTATGCTAAACTTTTTACATTAATTGCTTTATTTCTTACTTTATTGCACTGAACTTGCATCAGTGCAAGAAAGAAAATCTCATAAATATTATTTGTTTTTGATGAAAACAGCAGAAGATTGTTTAATAGAATTTCAGATTGAAATACTGTGAAACATTTATTTACTCTCCTAATAAATTAAGACGCCATTATTAAGATATAGTGGGGGTAGTTTTCTCAGTAGAATGAATGAAAGTGCACTTTTGAACCCTATAGTTAAATACATGTCTTAACACGTCAGTTGCCTTCGCGCTTCGCCTGACAGAACAAAATTACGTCTCATCATGCTGAGGAATGCCTTTTTGTTTATAGATCATTTCCTATGATATTATTTTTCATCATTTTATTTTTACATACCTACACATACATTGAAAACAATATTTTATGTACTGTATCTGTATTAAAAGTTAAATGGAAGTTAATTTACTTCTTTTTGATCCACTAATATCAAACAAAAAAGTATTGGTTCATGTAAATTTTAGTTTAAACATATTTATAAAGATAATCTAAAATAATTTGTTTGAAATACTTAAATAAAATTATTTACAATGAAATTAACAAATCCGTAATTTTATTTTTTGGTCCAGTTGTTTTATATTATTTTAATAAGCAATGGTAATGAACTAGTTTATCCCCTCAACACATTCCATGTTACTTTTCAACTACTCACTAGTTAGAGTTTCACTTCTATTAATTATGATTTGTAAATATGTTTCTGAAAATTACTTATTTAGAGTGTAGATCTAAAGGACTGTAGATCGTGGACTGTAGTGTGTACAAGCATCATCGCTCATTTAGACATTTACGAGTATATTATGCTTAAATGAGATATTATATATTATATGCTGAAGAAGTTTGATATTAAGTTTACTTATAGAAATGTTTAGTGTTGGCTATGGTTTAATGTTTAGTAATGGTCTATGATGAGTAAAATAATATAGAAATTGTATTAATTTATGCATTCATTATTTATACTTCTCGTGCATTAATTTATACTCGAGAATGAAAATATATTGGTTGAACTAAATTTCGGTAAATTGGATAATAATGAAGCATAATCGCCCTTCCAGAGATTGTATTTAATATTATAAAATTCAAGAGGTAGATCTTAAGGATGTATAGAATGTACATATGCAGTAAGAGAAGGTTGTTGTTATTTGTTATTCTATTTGATAATTTAATATCAAATTCAATATTTCTAGTAACGTATTTATTTTTTACACTTTTGTGACTATTTATAATAAATTAAAAAACCTCAGAATACAGAGTTTATCAAATTAAATGATGCCAGTTAAACAAAGTTACTTTTAGTTGTTATAATAATATGAAATTCAATACCTGTAGTAAGTTATTTATATTTGACATTATTATGATCACTTATAATAAAAAAAAAAGGAAATCTTATAATATGAAGTTTATATATTCAATAAAGGTAGTAAAACAAAGTTATTCTTATCAAAGTATAAAATGGATTGGAAATGATTTTTAAAACGTTAAATGGAATTCAATTCAGGTCCAAAGGTCTCCATTTAGTGTATAAATAATCATTATCCAGCGAGAATATAGTTGTCCCTTCATTTCCCGCCAACTTTACATAATGTGCATGTCATTTCTATCGTATGATTATTTCAGCCAATCAGAGCACTCATTTTTTTACTTTTATTTTTTTACAAATTTTTTACAAATAGCGTCACTTTCATTTGTTTTTTATTTGTTTTAAATGAATTCAAATGTGTTCTGATTGAAAAATTTAGTTCAATATATCTGTTTTCAATTAGTTTTTACATTGATTGAACGACAATGCAAGAATTCAGAAAATATTATCATAGTTACGGTCAGTAGAAACATATTAATTTTCTTTTCTACATCATGAGTTGGATTGATATTTCTTCAGACTTTTCACTTTTATGTATAATAATATATTATTAGTAATAGTATATTTTGATCACCATTACACCTCACCTGAAAAATAGAATATTTAATATAATTACCACCATATATATTATGCAAAAAATCACGTTGTAATCGTTTTCAAGGCTCAGGGAACTTATCAATTGAATCGAAATGGTTTCTTCTACAACAATATTCAAAAAGCGTCTTTTAATATCATTGAAAACAGTTATTTAGTGTATTAGTTATATCTATTTTCTAAATTTCTCTTAGTAATTTCGGATCTTAAACAATGTTTTTTCATATTTTTTTCTCTTATGCTATATTGTTACTTAAAATTTATTTAGTTCTAAAATATGATTTTATTTTACCTAATCTATACTTTATTAAAAAATCCTTCTAACGGTGTTTCAATTATTCTACTATATTGTTTTACAATATGCGTACTATTATTACTATTTTTATTTTAGTATTGTAGTTTCTCCTATTTTATTTGTTCATAGTTTTATTTGTATTATATACAATGCTCTTAGTGTGAATGGATTTTATTCAGTAAATGTCAATAAATAAATAACACAACAAATACCTCATGACTGTTGAATATCAATTGCTCAATTAGATGTATTAAAATTATATTTTATGTACTAACTACAACTTTATCGGATTAACTTAAATTAATCCGAGTTTCATTTTAAATAAAGAGGTCAGATTAGTCCAGAGGTAACGTGTTCGCCTAAGGACTTTTAGATCCGGGGTTCAATACCCACTCTGACCCTCGATTTATTTACGTGGATTGTGAAAAAAAAGTCTGATACATCGTCCCTGGGAGTAGGTGTTTAGTGGTTGGTCCCGGGGCTCTACTATGTCAAGTATATGTACGTTATAGGCCCCTACTCTAAATAATACACTTCAGTTAGGACTCCCAATGTAGAATCGTTGTATAGTATCTCAAAGGGCCAAAGTTAGGCATATGTCTGTTCTCTTGTGTGACTGCCACTGCAACATAACCTAATTTAAAATGTCTGTTTGTCTTTAAAATGTTTGAAGAGTTTGTCTTCAAAGATAAAAAAATATCATAATTTTAATATTTGTCTCTCATAACAGCCAAAATTGGTTATTAATAATAATATTATTAATCCGTACATAATAATTAATACTTTAAATCTGAAAGCAGACGAGTATGTACAAGTACATTAATATTGCGTAACAAATATACATATTAAAAACATTTAAACATATTGTTTAAATGTTTATATTAATATATAAATGCTAAAATTCTGAAAACATGCTAAATTATAAATGCTGAAATGCTAAATTCTGGTTTCATAATATTGGTTTTAATATCTAAATGACATTAAAAAAAAATAATTTAACTTTTAAATATCTTGTTATAATATTGATATTAACATGAAAATCAAATTCTGAAAATATGTTAAATTCTAAATGCTAAAATGTTAAATATTGGTTTTTGTAATTTTAAATAGCATTAAACAAATAATTAACTTACAAAAAATATAAATATTTCTAATTTCTTTTTACGTTTTACTGTTGTGATGTGTGACATGCTACGAAAATTATGTCAGGATTTTTCAAAATTTTGACACGCTGAACTCAAAAGGTTTGCCATCACTGTTATAGCTACATTAAAATAAAAGAAAAAAAATCGTTGATTGTCAAGTATTTTTTATTGAATGCCTGGTATAGGACGAACTTCGTTTTCTTTTCGTTTGAACGTTTTTATATTATTGAGAAATTAAGTACTGAAGTTAAATAATAGTAATCGTTAATAATTAATCTTTTCTTAATTCATGTATATAGACACAAGGTTTTAGATAACCAGTTATCTATAGGTATAGGTTAGGTTAGGTTATGTTGCACTGGCAGCACCACAAGCAAACACATGCAGGCTGGGCATTGGCCCTTTGTGATACCATACAATGAAGATCGATTCTACAATGGTTGTCATAAATTTTGCCTAACTCAAGTGTATATAGAGCAGAGATCTTTAACTAATACCTGACATCGTACAGGCTCGGGACCGACGGCTTAACGACCTCTCCGGGAGACGACGTGCTCAGATTTATTCACCTTCCGCGTGAATAAATCGAGTGCCAGGTGGGGATCGAACCCCGGATTACCAAACAAGAGGCGAGTATATTAACCACTGAGTATTAATTTTTATTATAGTATATTTTAATTCTAAAAATTTCGTTCAATTAACTTGAAATTATTACATAGAATGTAATATTATGATTAATTATGTTATTTATTTCTAATGTTTCTAATAGATATTATTATATTGTGTAATAATAATATTTTTATTATTATACTTAATAATAATGACAAATTTTTTTTTATTTTCAAGCTTTATTCTTGTCTATTTACTCAGATCGGTAATCGTATGACTGTAGCAAACTTCTATAAAATTCCTCATCTAGATGTACGACAATACAATGTATACGACAATAGGACAATACAGAAAAGAATAGAATATTATCACTGCTCAGTCAGCATGCAACCAACCAACCCTCTCTATTATTGGCACTATTTTTTTATCAGCCAAATATTCTCTTCGCTGTATGAATTATATACGGCATAGTGTGGTTTTTTTTTACAAATTTCATTCTTTTTGAAAATAAAATGGCTTTCATTCAAGGAAAGTTGAAATTACTTTCCATTTTGGCGTTTTACATTCGCCACTGGCTCAGATGATTTTTTTTTATAATTGGCAAAAGATTTTTTTTAAATTAAGTAAACAACAGTTGAAAAAAATTCAATTAATTGAATTGATTTGGAATGAATTTATAGTTGTTAGTAATTTTGATTGTTGGATTATTAAATTTGTTTTTTTTTTTAATAAAATAATCGTAAACAATAAGTACAGGTATAGGAGTGTACTTATTCCGTCTCAGGCTGAAATGTATGGCTAATTTCAAGGGCTTGTGTTGCAAGTTATAGATTCTAATCTTTGGGTTTATGCGCTGAAAGGATGTGCTTATAATATCGTGACAGCCATTGTCCCTCCGCCTTCTTTATGCTTTCACCTGGCTCTCCTATTCTTTCCTACATTTTATCATCCTAAATGTTAAGCTTTAACATTTTCTTTAAAAAGAAAACAGTTTTTTTTATTTACTGCTTCCTTTCGGTAAATAGTTAAGGTAAAACTATTAACTATATGACATTTGAATTGTCATGTTTACTTCTGTTTTTACTCTATATTAAGGGCCAGGTTAGATCAGTGGTTAATGTACTCGCCTTTGGGCTGGTAGGTCCGGGGTTCTATCCCCACCTGGCTCTCGATTGATTCACGTGGGAGGTGATTAAATCTGAGTACGTCATCCCTCGGAGAGGACGTTAAGGAGGGCCAGGTTAGCTCAGTGGTTAATGTACTCGCCTTTGGGATGGTAGGTCCGGGGTTCGATCCTCACCTGACTCATGATTGATTCACGCGGGAGCTGATTAAATCTGAGTACGTCGTCCCTAGGAGAGGACGTTAAGGGGGGCCAGGTTAGATCAGTGGTTAATGTACTCGCCTTTGGGCTGGTAGGTCCGGGGTTCGATCCCCACCTGGCTCTCGATTGATTCACGTGGGAGGTGATTAAATCTGAGTACGTCATCCCTCGGAGAGGACGTTAAGGAGGGCCAGGTTAGCTCAGTGGTTAATGTACTCGCCTTTGGGATGGTAGGTCCGGGGTTCGATCCCCACTGGACTCTCGATTGATTCACGTGGGAGGTGATTAAATCTGAGTACGTCGTCCCTCGGAGAGGACGTTAAGGGGGGCCAGGTTAGCTCAGTGGTTAATGTACTCGCCTTTGGGCTGGTAGGTCCGGGGTTCGATCCCCACCTGGACCTCGATTGATTCACGTGGGAGGTGATTAAATCTGAGTACGTCATCCCTCGGAGAGGACGTTAAGGAGGGCCAGGTTAGCTCAGTGGTTAATGTACTCGCCTTTGGGATGGTAGGTCCGGGGTTCGATCCCCACCTGGACTCTGATTGATTCACGTGGGAGCTGATTAAATCTGAGTACGTCGTCCCTAGGAGAGGACGTTAAGGAGGGCCAGGTTAGATCAGTGGTTAATGTACTCGCCTTTGGGATGGTAGTTCCGGGGTTCATCCCCACCTGGCCTCGATTGATTCACGTGGGAGGTGATTAAATCTGAGTACGTCATCCCTCGGAGAGGACGTTAAGGAGGGCCAGGTTAGCTCAGTGGTTAATGTACTCGCCTTTGGGATGGTAGGTCCGGGGTTCGATCCCCACGTGGACCTCGATTGATTCACGTGGGAGGTGATTAAATCTGAGTATGTCGTCCCTCGGAGAGGACGTTAAGGAGGGCCAGGTTAGCTCAGTGTTTAATGTACTCGCCTTTGGGATGGTAGGTCCGGGGTTCGATCCCCACGTGGACCTCGATTGATTCACGTGGGAGGTGATTAAATCTGAGTATGTCGTCCCTCGGAGAGGACGTTAAGGAGGGCCAGGTTAGCTCAGTGTTTAATGTACTCGCCTTTGGGATGGTAGGTCCGGGGTTCGATCCCCACCTGGACCTCGATTGATTCACGTGGGAGGTGATATTGAGTATCCGCCCTCGGAAGACGTTAAGGGGCCAGTTAGCTCAGTGGTTAACGTACACCTGAATGGTAGGTCGGGTTCGATCCCCACCTGGACCTCGATTGATTCAAGTTTCCACAATTGGTAGAAATTTAGGACTCCCAATGTAGAATCTGTAGAATCATCGATAAAAAAAAAGCCGGTAAACGGCTCACGTTATCACCCCCTAGGGAATTAGTTTAAACAAGAAAAAAAAAATATTCTAACTTCATTTTGCGATCTTCTCTAGCCTGAAGAGGATGATAAAAATAAAAAAAAACAACTGATTATATGACAACAATATTTAGCTATAGTCCTGGGTGATTTTAAATAAGAACTACATAAAGAGTAAAATTACGAAATGTTAGAAAGTTCTGCTAGCAATACAACAATGACCACTGGAGAAAACCTACCAAAATGCAAAGGGACTCATTAGAACTAACAATGTGAAAATAGTCACTGAATTCATCTCTGAATTATGAATTCAAAATCGATTTCTTCATAGTAGCAACCTACTATTAATTAAACAGAAAGCGGGCATTGAAATGATGTTACCGGTCATTTCAGGTTCTTTGGAAAAAACCTACCTAACTATTATTAACAGGAAACGCTCCTTTACTAACAGCAATGATAAATAAAGTATATAGAGTTTTTTCTATGCTTTAATATTGAATTCTTTGAAAATTTCGTATATTTTATTATTCTGATAATACAAATAAAACAACCGTTTAACAGTTTTTTTTATCAGATGTTGAAGATTGGTACACGATATCGTTATAATATCGTGTTATTGTTTGATATTTGATTAGTCTGACTGTTTTTCAATAATTTTCTTGAATGTATTAGTTATATACTTTTTAAAACATGTTTTGGAAAAGGTAGATTTATTATCCTTTATAAATAGGATAATAAACACCATGGTTTCTTCTTATAGCTATTCGTATTTATTTTGCTGAAACTATATAGTATTTTTTTTATAATGTATCCTAAAAGCCGTATAAAGAATCTTGGTGGACAAAAGTTAATGCCATTATGAATTATTTAATTAAGGTACCTGTTATAGATAAAAGGCTACAATCATATAACGAGCTGGTGCTCACGAAAAGGTAATCAGACTGAAAGCTACTGAGACAAATTTAATTTACAAAAGTCATTGGGTGTAAGAAGAGAGAGAGACAAAAAGAAGTCTTAGGGGGAAGAGCAAGCGAATGAAATTATAAATGGCCAAAGCTGACTTTGAAAACCAGATCCATGAAGCAGCAACATTGGACGTATTAGTACATGGATGGGTGTTATCCTGTGCGCGCAGTCTACCATGTAGGTAGATATGAACCTACAGAGGTCAGAGAAAGATATTAATTAGAAATATTAAAGCTTGAATATTTAATTATTAACCGTCATACGTTCATCGCTGGTCAAGTCGCCCGACCGACTTCAACTCAATGGTGCCAATACATGCCTAAATTTCCTACCTAATAGTTTTAGACATATATTTAGGCACATATTGGCACCATTGAGTTAAAATAGGTTATATTCGTGATTTTGGAAGGTAACGTTAGTCCAATTGATGATGCAGTCATTGCGAAACCGGTCGGGCGACTTCACCAGCGATAAACGAAGTATGACGGTTAGCACGTTGACGGCCATGGTAATTTTCAGATATCTGGCCAAAAATGAACATTTGATTTTATTACAATATATTATTAAAAACTCTAAATCTAGTGCATAGTTATAAAATAAAAGAATAAAAATGTGTATTTTTATAAAAAAAATGTCGTACCAATTATCTCGTAGTTTGTGTTTGAAACAGTAATCTCTTCTCGGAAGCCAATGACGAGTTCATTCGTAGGCAGACAAGCACAGACTTGTCGCTTGGCTAAAGCTGAATCATTCATTCACGTCCGCGTCAGTAATGATATCTCTCTATGGTACTTACAATATGCATGTCTTGAATATTTAAATTAATATTTGAAGATATTCAAGGTAAAAAAAATGCATAACTATTCATACACCTAAGATTCTCAATACCCAATTGATACACATCAGATTACAAATTATCGTCATTTCATTTCATTTCCTAGTCATCTAGAAGTCCTAGTCATCGTTACTTCTCTTATTATATAATTGACAAATTAAAATTGCTAAATCGATACCTTTATCTGTTTATTTTCATTACCGAATCACAGTCATTCAGAATAAATACCCTAAGTGCCTAATTGATCTAATATACATTGATCTTTAAATTATATTATAAGTTTTAAAAAAATAAAAATTTGTAGATGTTCTGAAACAAGAAGGTGACAAGATATTTGATTAGTCTGACTGTTTTTCAATAATTTTCTTGAATGCGTCAGTTATATACTTTTTAAAGTGTAGCGGCAACACTGACAGTGCGAGGAATGACTGCATACTCACAGCGAGACCAGTTAGGAACGAGGTGTTGCCGCCATCTTTCATTCTGAATTCGATTCTTAGCTTCGTGTGTACTTCACCAGGGCTTGTAGGCTTTTGCGGGTTTTCGCCGTCGAAAATACGGTCAACACTGACCAGATCATTGTAATATGTATATCATTTTGTACACTGTGTGGGGACCTATGTAATAATGTTATATTAGAATACTTCTTTTATAAATATGTATCTAATCATAATAAATAACTATCAAATAATAAAAGAAATGTTTTGGAAGAATTACTTGAGTATAAGAAAAAGTTAGCAGTGCTCAAGTATTTATAAATATAATTCTAATAGAAATAAAAATATTTCTAATTAATACCTTTCTCTGACGTCTGTAGATTTTATTATGAATATAGTAAGTAAATCGGACGAGTCACTCAGAGTAAAATTTAATAGTAACCTTTTGTGGTGTTATGTTATAAGTTATATTTTTTATTTATCCAACACTCATATGACAAATCACTAAATGAGATATTTTAAATTTCCAGAATGATATGAAAGCGAAAAAAAATGAGGACATGTTTTTGACATGACGTACCATGTAAACTATTTAAATATTAGTTAAACCAATGTTTAACTAATACATTTAAACCAATGTTTCAATTATCTTGAAATATTTTTTCCAAAACATTTCTTTAAAAAGTATATATAACTGGTGAATTAAAGAAAATCATTCAAACTAAGCAAAATTTTGTCGTTTTCCTCTTTCAGAGCATCTAAAAATTTTTATGTTTTTAAAACTTATAAAATAATTTAAAGATCAAGGTAAAAACAGTATGTTTTTTTTTTCAATACAAAGAACCATATATTACAATGACCTCACTATGGATAGGACCCATAGTCTTTTTACAACGTTTTTGATACACACACTCATATACAGACAGACATTATCCAAAACATGCAAAAATAGATTAATGAGCCTAAAAACTTGTAAATACGAGAAAATATCAGGATACTTTAAAACTCAAAGTGTCTAAATTATTCAAAGTGTCTAATTGATCTAAGTAGACATTGATCTTTAAGTTATTTTATAAATCTTAAAAAAATAAACTTTGTAGATGTTCTGAAAGAGGAAGGCGACATAATATTTGATTAGTGTTTTTCAATTATTTTCTTTAATGCACCAGTTATAAACTTTTTAAAACATGTTTCGGAAAAAAAAACTTGAATATAAGAAAAAGATAGCAGTTAAGAATGTGACTTTAGTAACATGAATACCAAATACATGAATTAAGAATATAAATAAATTAAAAAGTATATATTTTTTATTGAATAGATATTGAAATAAATTTAAAAATCATTAGTTGTGCAATCCGTAATTGTGTGGTATTTACTCATTCTGAGGTAAAATGGATAAACAAACCAAAAGTCTCCACACAAATGAAGTTTTATTCAACAACAACAACGCGTTTCGAACACTTTGTGTTCATCATCAAAAAGACAACAAAGATGTGGTGCTGAAGGGTTGGTCCAGTGAAAATAACCAAGTTGGAGTTGTTTTCATTGGACCAACCCTTAAGCACCACATCCTTGGTGTCTTCCTGATGATGAACACCAAGTGTTCGAAACGCTTTGTTGTTGTTGAATAAAACTTCATTTCTGTGGAGACTTTTGGTTTGTTTATCCATTGTACCTCAGAATGAAATAAATTTGTTTTTGTTATACAATGTCGCTCTACATTATTGGTATTAATTAAAAAAACCAAAACAACGGCTCGTTTCAGAACATTACATTAATAAATTTTCTAATAACAACTGATTATTACGCATTTCTTTAATAAACTTTGAAAAATTGTTTATTTTGTTTTAAGAATGGAGTATGTATGTACTTTGAATTCAAGTATGTATGTATTGAATAAGAAACAATCAAACTTCGTTAAATTGATAAAAGATTAATTGTTTCAATCGACCAGTAATATTAATTAAAGAAATAGGTAAATGAGCCGTGTTATTTGAAACTGGTTTAACTCCATTTTGACAAAAAATTAGGTAACGATAATAATTAATCCAATTTATTATGAACTTTTTATTTATAATCTTTTTTCCAAAAATATGTCAAAATGCAACAAGCAGTTTAACAGTTTTTTTAAAAACTTTTTACATATAAATTTCATAGTAAAAGGTATTCATTTTCATCGTTAACTATTTTTTTGTCAAAATGGACTTAAGACCATTTTTAAATAACACGGCTCGAATATTAGTGGTTTTAAACAGACTATTTTTCTTATAGTAAATACATTTTTGTTTTTGTGAAGAAATGACAATTTTATTATGTTTTATTTTGATACTTAAAAAAATATGCGGAATGAATATTTTAATTTTTTTTCTGATAAAGTGCTTCTATAGTCCTTATTAAACTAATTTATTTTAAATGTTTTCATTATATCCTGTGTTTTTTGATATAAAATGGGGAATTAATCTTTTTTTATTATTGTTTATACATGATTTATGGGATATTTCGGGTGAGAGTTATTTGTCGACTACCCTATCAAACAAAGCCTTTTTTTCGCTGAACGGATCCTTTTCTCATCATTTTAAAACAAAAGTCTATTTCATTTTAAAATTATTCTGGGGTAATAAAAAATACTGAAATAACAACTATTGTTTATCAAGGAGATAAATATATGTTGTTTTATTCAAATTTATTGGTAACTTTTGAATTTATTCATATTCATTTCATTAGTATGGAATGACTGATCAGACAAAACTAAAAAGTAAAAATAAAATTAATATTTATTTTTTTTTTATAGCAAAACTTTATTTGTTGATTGGTTGATTTTGAAACAATATTAGGTAAACATTAAAAAAGATGTTGGTGTTAGTAGAAAGAAATAAATGAGGATGTTTATTGATGCGAGAAAGTAGAGAAATGTCTGAGCTGAATGTTGATGTTTTCACGATTACGTACTTCTCATATTGACATAATTCTGACAATACATTATTCAGCAACTCTCACAATTCTTTGAGATTTTTTTTTTATCTCTATCAACAATATATAGCTGAAGATATTGATTAGAGAAACGATTCTTCGAACTGAATAAACTAGAATTTAAAAAAGAACACATAGAAAGGAAACCACTGAACTCACTACTATATTTCGATGTCCTCGTCTTCAGGAAAAGAAGTGAACCGCTCCAAAGGCTGATAACGACTCATATATATATATATTATATATATATATATATATATATATATATAAAAGAGAGAGAGAGAGAGAGAGAGAGAGAGAGAGAGAGAGAGAAAGTCGCTGCTCTGCCCCTTCCTGCGGGACTCTTCGCTCTTCACACCTCCTGATGACGTTGATGGTCGAAATATCGGTGTGAGTTATGTCTGTGTCTTTCTGTGTTTCCTTCGGTTTGAATTTATTATATATATATATGCAGATAAATCACAATAAACACGTGATGCAATCAATGAAAACAAACCACAAGGAAAAAAAAGAAAACAGATGGAAAAAAATGCTCTGAGGCCTTTCAATTTATGTCATCAGAGAGCAAACAAGGTAAGAACTAGAAAGTAACATAACAGGTATGTACAAGGAAGGTAACTAAACAGCTGGGAAAACAAGAGTCGAAAAGGCATAATAAGAGAAAAACAAAAAATACCCAATACAATAAAACAATGCAAAATGAACAATAAGAAAATTAATTAAAATAAAAATATAAAATATAAATAGAATAAGAAACAAGTGTTATATATAATTCCTAACTATAAACAATATATGATAAATATAAACAAATAGATACAAATTAAATTAATGCAATATCAAAAATAAACAATATTAAATTATTAACAAAACAAGAATACATGAGAAAGTAATAAGTCAAATAAAAATTATGTTCTATTATTAGAATCCACAATCTGGTCAGAGTTCATGTTCAACGTTGCAAGTACATTTTGAAGGTCACCCACAGACCAATTTGCCTAACTATACCTTCAATTAAAATTTCATCCAATCTAAAAAGCCCATGACTTATATTTATTAGTTTATCAAAATTATACTTAATTAGGGCACTTTCTACTAAGTTCCTTTCCACATCAGATGAGAGAAATATCAATTCTTTGGAATCTTCCCATTTTATTGAATGATTTTTTGAATTAATATGTTGGAACAAGGCACTTGATTCTTCTTGCCGCCTAATAGTGTATTTATGTTGCTTCACTCTAGTAAGCAAACTTTTTCCCGTTTGTCCAACATATGAAAAATCACAATCTCTACAAGGAATCCTATAAACACAACCTTCCTTTTCTTTTCTTTCACAATTATTTACAAGTCTGTTTAATAATTTCCCACCACTACTGAAAACAACTGAAATATCCATTTTTTTCAAAAATACCGGGATGTCTCTTAGAGTTTGACTAAAGGGAACAACCAGAAGGTTTCTATTTGTAAAGGGTTCTTTCTCATTTCTTGTTCTTAAGGATTCTTTAGTTTCTTTCAAAACTTTGTTTATTAGGGATCTTGGGTATCTTAATGATGAGGCAATTTGATAGATGTTTTCAATTTCATCATTCAGGAATTCTTCACTACACAATTTAACGCTCTTAAAAACATATTTCTGAAAACACCTTTTTTGACATTTGATGGATGAGCGGAGAAAAAATGCACATAAGAAGGAACATGGGTAGGTTTTCTATAAATACTATATTTTAGATTATGCCCAAAACGATGTAAATTTAAATCAAGAAAAGGTAACTTATTATTGCTTTCAAGTTCTAAAGTGAATTCAATTGATGGAACGCACTTATTAAGAGTATTCATTCAATAAAATCATTCAATAAAATGGGAAGATTCCAAAGAATTGATATTTCTCTCATCTGATGTGGAAAGGAACTTAGTAGAAAGTGCCCTAATTAAGTATAATTTTGATAAACTAATAAATATAAGTCATGGGCTTTTTAGATTGGATGAAATTTTAATTGAAGGTATAGTTAGGCAAATTGGTCCTGTGGGTGACCTTCAAAATGTACTTGCAACGTTGAACATGAACTCTGACCAGATTGTGGATTCTAATAATAGAACATAATTTTTATTTGACTTATTACTTTCTCATGTATTCTTGTTTTGTTAATAATTTAATATTGTTTATTTTTTGATATTGCATTAATTTAATTTGTATCTATTTGTTTATATTTATCATATATTGTTTATAGTTAGGAATTATATATAACACTTGTTTCTTATTCTATTTATATTTTTATATTTTTATTTTAATTAATTTTCTTATTGTTCATTTTGCATTGTTTAATTGTATTGGGTATTTTTTGTTTTTCTCTTATTATGCCTTTTCGACTCTTGTTTTCCCAGCTGTTTAGTTACCTTCCTTGTACATACCTGTTATGTTACTTTCTAGTTCTTACCTTGTTTGCTCTCTGATGACATAAATTGAAAGGCCTCAGAGCATTTTTTTCCATCTGTTTTCTTTTTTTTCCTTGTGGTTTGTTTTCATATATATATGAATATATTGCCCCACGGGGAAGCCAATTTGACCTTTTTTATCAACTCATTTGAACATTTTTCCCCCTCCATCTCATTCACTCACTCCGTTTCTGATAAAGCTATAACCTTTTTAGATGTTAATATCACCATAGACAAAGGTAGTTTGGTCACCTCCATATACACAAAGCCAACCAATCCCCAACAATATCTCCATTTCAGCAGTTGTCACCCGCCACACATTATGAAGTCTATTCCACGTTCCCTTTCACATCGTATCCATAGAATTTGTAGCAATATTCAGGACAAACGACACCAGATTAGTCAACTGAAAAATAAAATTTCTTGAACGTGGCTACCCCAACATCTTCTTGACAAGCGTATCATCCCGGCTGGAATCATTCATACACCTCGAAATAATTGCATTTCCGATAATAATAGCCCCTTCCTCACCACCACATACTTTCCCACAATTAATAAGTTACGCTTAGTCTTCAAGGAACTCTTCCCTCTCCTGTCATCCTCTCCGACCACTTCCAATATTTTCACCAAATCACCCCGGATTTCCTTTAGGACGACCCCCCACTCTGGGCAATATCTTCTCCCATAGAAGTTTTAAACGCTCCAGGCCTGCACCTGACACTTTTGGCACAAAGCAATGTGGCAGAAGGAAATGCCTCACCTGTCCCATCAGCAATCCTGACAGCCATTTCATTTCGACAGTGAACAACCATTCATACCCTCTCTCCTTTGCTAGTTCTTGCACTTCCAGCAATTGTGTTTTATCGTTTGGACTGCACACAATGTGACTCATTCTACGTGGGCCTGACTTCCACTCACTTAGCCTCCGTATGAATGGTCACAGGTCATCCGTTGGTCAACGCAAGCAGCTGCCTGTTGCCACCCACGCCAATCTCCATAACCTTCCCTTCAACGATTGCTTCAGGGTTAAAATATTAAGAAAACTCTCAAATGATGACACCCAGACCACTCTAAGGGCTTCTGAGGAAGCCTTCATTTGGTTATTGGGTGCAAGAAATTCCCCTGGTCTAAATTTAATCAGATGATTTTTTTATTTTATTTTTATCTTTATTTATTTATATTTTTTTCTCGTTTAATTTTAGTTAGTTTTATGTTTTTTTCCTTTCCTTTCTCTTTTTTACTTTTCTCCTCCCTTTTACTTAAATATCACTTTTATAATTTTTTTAACTCACAGCCTACACTGGTTCACGTTGGTAAGATGGCTGCACTGCGTGTCATTGTATCGCGCCAGTTTTACATCGGCCAGTGGACGCATTTACGTCTCCGTTCCTTCATTCTTTCTCCTTTTATTTTATTTCTTACTTTCTACTCTCCTGAAGACGGCAAGACGCCGAAATAATCGAGATTCGTGAGTGTTCGTCCTTTTTCTTGTGTTCTCTAGCTGTAACTTTAATTATATATATATATATTATATATATTAATATATATATATATATATTATATATATATATAATATGAATAGGTCAAACGTATTAGGTACCTTAAAGCTTTTAATTAGTTTACCATCGATTCAGAAGGATTTACGGGAAGGTTTCATTACAATAAGAACATTTGTTTCCATTATTTTCAATTTTTTTTTTTAGATATAAGGCAGATAATGTTAGCTAATTGCTTACAGCTGAGGTTCCCAAAGTGGGTTCCGTGAAACCCAATTTGTTAAGTTTAGCGGACTGTCCGTTAAGGAACCCCTTATTAATAGCACTTATTAATTTTAATAGCTCTGAACACATTGCTGCCATTTCCCACTACCTACTTAGGTAAAACTGGATTTTCCTTTTATACTGCCATAAAAACTAAATACTCAGGTAAACTCACCAAAAACATTTAGGAAAAACATGTTTCTATTTTTTTTTTTTTTAGTGGGTATGGATTTATTCAGTGTTTCTTGTGAATTATGAAACCGAATAATGTGTATATATACTTTTTCCCTCCAAAGTAATACTCCTACTTGGAGGGAGTTTATTGCAATATTTTCACATGCTGCATTTTTTATACTAGCAAATGGTATACTATATTTGTATACTAGCAAACGTGCCTGTCTTTGACGGTTCTTTTTCAAAAACTCCGAGATGATACATAGTATTCTAAAAAATCATTAGAAATTATAGAATAGTAGAAAATGCCATTAGTAGTACAGTGTTAAGCAAATGCCTCTGTACACCTCACATTAGCTGTCTATCCTTCAGGTTCATGGAAGGACAAAGAGTTGGAACCTCTGACTCTTGAGCACGTAAACTACAGTTGACTATGTGAGAAAAACTTTGTCTCACTCACTACAATTCCTGCGGTAGATAGAGATTCCCTTTGCGACTTAGTTGCCTTTACTGCAAAACATACACTGACAAGACATTGTAATCGTTTGAATGGAAACTGATAGTGGTCGGAATCAATGGTATACGTGGTATTCACATAGACACCGCAGTACCACACCCAGTAATAATGTCCACCTCTATGGCGCATCTGTGCAGAGCAAGAACTCAGAGTCAATAGTTCAGTATATACAAACACTCTATTTATTAGATGGTTGCACTGGTACATATACTGATAAGCTTAAATCATAGGATCATCTTTCGAACAAAAAAGTTTAGTAAACTTGCAAAATAGACCAAAATATTTGCTTAATATTTATTATTTTAATAATACAAAATAAAGGTTTAAGAAAGTTAAATAAAAGTATGTAAACAAAACAGAGTAGAGTAATTAGCAATACAGCTGGGATTTAAAAAAAACAAGCTTGCCACCCTAACTATTCCCGATCTTATTTCACTTCTTATATAACAACCGATATCAACAAAATAATTAGGTTGGACAACCTGGATTATAACACAGTTTTTCATTATTCTCCTCCCCTTCTTTTTTCATTGTTGCCCCGTTTTTAATGACTTGCATTATTACTAGAAAACTAAAAAAGTAAAAAGTTACTTTTCGTTCCTTTTGGAGATAAAATAATTTTCATTTGTATTAGTAAGGAGTTCTCATAGAAAGATATTGAATATGTTAGGCATGTTCAATATAATATTGGATGGAAAAAAAGGATGTAGGTAAATTTGCTAATTTTGAAATTTAAGAAACAGACATCAGGATAAGGAATGGACGCAAAGGGTGCCGTGGCAAAGGAGTTGTTACACCGTTAATTCTTCGAGAGGCGAGCATGGTCGGTTTCATCATTTAATGTTGTTCAATCCTCTTATTTTTTATACTCTTTACCAATATCTTAGCACCATTTACTTGCACTGTTAAATAAGTTTAGTTTCCTTAAGTATATTTTTAGATTTATCAGTATGATAAGCTAATTTCATTAGAGACTATCTCACTACAATCTATAATAAGCATTTATGCAAAGTTCGTTAAAATAAAGTTTGTATGCTTTTAGAAGCAAAACGGAAACTCAACTTTTATAAAAAATAATTTAAAAGTTAAAAAAATTAAATATAATTAATTAATTTTTATCTTGTAAAAATAGGTAATAATTATCAAAAAAAAAATTAGAATATATGAACATTTTTAATTATGATTTTAATAATGAATATGAACCGAATAAGCAAAATTTTTCTTTCCTTCTTGAGAAGTAGAGAGATAGGCCTTTGCAAAAGGCCAGAGAGCTGTCAGCAAAGACATATGTTAGTTTTGGAGAACTAATGATACAAAAGAACTAATGGCTTTTCTAAAAGCAGTAAGAAGCTTTTTATAATCTGTATTTTTAATATTAAATAAGATTCGATATAGCATGTAATATACTATATTGAACATTCAATATATATAAAAAAATTGTAAATCAAAATAAGGGTAAGTATATTGAATAATATTTAAAAATGATTCAGGTTCAAATAACTGAATTATTTTTTTATATGATACGACCCTGTTATAAGACAGAAATACTGAACAATAATGAGGCGTAATCCAGACGAGGGCTTTAGTTGTCTCGTGGACACGTGTTATTTATTTTGCTGCTTCAAGTTACCACAAAAAATGGATTTATGTTATCGAGTTTTGCAATTAGTGTTTGCATTAGTTTTTTGGATCAGATACTGTTATTATTATTCTGTTGAGCTCATCAAATATTTTCTAAGCAGTTTTGGTTAAAATGGATTTTTTTTTATTTACTTACAAACATTTTTGTTTTTCCCAAAAAGTTTAATTGGTTTCTAAATATTTTATTTTAAAGCTTTCAAGATTTGTGAAATTGTGTATTTTAAATTTTTGATTTTATAAGGTAGGAAAATTTAGTATTCCTATTGGGGTATCATTTCTAACCTCACTCAAAAATGACAGGACAGAATAATATTATATATATTATTAATATGGCAAACTGTCATACCTCGTACGATGATGTTGGAGTCGTTGGAGTGCTTTCAGACGTTGTCCATCTTCAATCACAACAAACTAACTGCTAGTTAGTTACGAGTTAGTTAGTTGCGATTGAAGATGGACAACGTCCGAAAGCGCTCCAGCGACTCCAACGTCATCGTACGAGGCATGACGGTTTGCCATATTAATAATATAAATATACTAACATCAGTGGTCATAATAATATGAAATAATAGTTGTCCATAATGAAGAAACTGAAGATTGAAAGAATTGATCAGAACCTAACAAGGAAGCAGAAGAGAGCTCTTTAAGAGCTCGGTACTGCTGGATGTCACCCTAACCAGGCAGTCACATAACTTACTGCTGCTATTAGTTGTAGTTTAGGTTTAGGCTGTGTGGATGTCCGACAAGGAAACACACATAGCTCGAACATTGTGCCTTTTGTGATACCACAAAATAACAAAAATGAAGGTTGATTTTACATTGGGAGTCCTAAATTTTGCCTAACTCAAGTGTTTTTAGAGTAGGGTTCTTTAACTAGTACCTGATATCGTAGAGACTCGGGACCGACGGCTTAATGTCCTCTCTGAGGGACGACATACTCAGATTTATTCACTTCCCGCGTGAATAAATGGAGGACCAAGTAGGGATCGAACCCCGGACTACCAGCCCAAAGGCGAGTACGTTAACTGCTGAGCTAATAACCTGGCTCCCACTGTACTGCAAATGGTGCAACATTGAATACTTGTAAAGCAGTAAATAAAACTTGATTGTAACTAGAATAAGTTATGACGTACCTAAGCTACTAACTCTATTCCATAGTAAAATATTGGACTTGAATTAGGACTACTCTTTTTCAATTATCCGGACTATTTGAACACTTAATACCATTAAGGTATCTACTTAGAAAAAAATATAGAAATCCTAGATTAGCACTGTATACTTTGCAATGACGTTTATGTATGTTTAGTTGCTTTATACATGAACACATTTTGTAGAAAGAAAAACACTGTGGTCAGATGAGAGCACTATCACTCTTGCAGCATCAATCTTTTTCTTAAGCGGAAGGTTATGTTCTAATGACACTTTGAGCTAAAAATATTTAATTAAGTTAGTTTAGTTATAGTTGTTTTATTGGATAGAGTATTTTAATGAAACAATCAATGCAGCTTGAATCTTAAAAAAAGATAAGTTTTTAATATCAGCATAATTTCATGTTTAATAACAACATTTCGCTTTTATTAAAAAAATCGTTTACTGTATTCTTAATAGATTACTACATACACTTCTCACACAACCGACATACACAACCACCCACCTATACCCATTCACTCAAGTACAAACACACACACCACATCCACGTACATAGAGATATACACAAGCACAAATACATACAAACACCCATATATATATATATATATATATATATATATATATAAGGTATATAAAGAGTTGAAAATTCAAGTACAAAATTCAAGAGTTCAAACACACAGAGTAAGAAAACACACTTAAAGACTCAAATTTTCGGGTAATCCGTCTTCAGGAGAAAAGAGAAAGGGAGACCAAGCACGTTGTAGACTCAACAGCAAGTAACCGGTTACTTGAAAACGGAAGCGTCTTCAGGAGAGATAAGAGAGGGAAACTAAATTTTTATGTTAGTTTTATTTAAAAAAATTATTATCTAATACACTTTTTCATTATTTAGTTATTTTATTTATTTCATATTAACATTATTATTTGTATTATCAATATTAAGTTTTATTTTATTATATTTTGATAAAGCTTAATTTTTCGTTACTGCTTCGAATAAAGGATAGGATTATAGGATTATAATTAATCCTATAATAATTATAAAGATGGATGGACAGATCAGTTCTGAACGCACGTACCTCTTCTTCTTCTTATCTACTCCCTTCCTGATGAAGGAACTTCAGTTCGAAATATTGATCTAGTAAGTGTTCTCGTTTCTTTTATGTGTAATCTTTTTCATTAATATAATACATATTATATTATAATTAATATTATACGGTCCGCTGTGGTATCGTGTCTATACCTTTGTGTATTACATGACAAAACAGAATGCAATAAAATATAAACTTTAAAATTTAACAAAAGGTTAATACTAAAGAAATCAGTGAAATTGAAAATGTATTTTTTGGAGTGAATAATAGTTTGGTATCTTCTTTTCTTCCAATAGAGAGCTAGTGTGAATTCCTATTTTCCATTTATTCTTTTGACATCTCCCATTTTTCACCGATGATGAGAAAACACTCCTCTTCTTGGATAAGTTTTATCTTCTTCTTTGTCTAATAAATACCATGTTTTGTCAAAACGGCAACTGTTTTCATTTCACTCGCAGTTTTTTTTTTTTAAATAAAATTCGTAAAAGTAACATCGTGAAGAGTTAGAAATGTCTTAGATGAAATTAATATTCTCGAGAACTTTCTTATTAAAATAGATCTTTCTCATCACATAAGTTTATGACAGTCATAAGATGAGATTTAGTTCATACATGAATGAAATTAATGTAGAAATTAGATTACACTTAGGCGAGACGACGGCTAGATATCTGAGAGAGGATATCAACATATTTCAAGATGTTCAGATCGCATACAAAGCAGCACCTGCTTTATAATCACAAAACGTGTTGCATTTTCTGGATCAATACATTAAAAGACGATTTTTTTGCTTCTTAACAAACACAAGTTTATTTCCTTTGCTGCTTGCTGCAAAATATAGTAATTATGTAAGAAAAAAAAAATATTTTTTATTTTTACGTAAACTTTTTTTAGAATTTTTTTATGAATAAAAATCATTCTGTTTTTACGAAGTTACAGATTTTGTGGTTTATTGAATATATTTTCATCATGTATGCTCACATGTGTCTGGCTCTGTCTTCTTTGAAAATATTTTACTATAATACATTAGATTACTACTAAGACTGTTTATAAGTCGTCCCTTGGAGAAGGACGTTAAGCCATCGGTCCCGAGTCTGTTTTAGTATTATTGCGCGCACCCTGTTTCTTCAGCAATATCGAGGAGTAATACGAGTAACAGAACAGATTGATATCTTTTTACGTGAAAGCTCGGGAGCTTTCGCCGCATCTCGGCCGCACCAAGCTCTAGCCGAGGATAGAGGCAATGTCAACCTCCGAGATACGCCTTAAGTGGACCACGCGGAGGCGAGCTTCCACGACCCTACATCACTTACAAAAAACAAAAGAAAAAACGATTGTCCTACGTAGATTAAACTAAAATATATATTATATAATATATATAATATATGAGCCGTTTATTTTGAAAGTGGCCTAATTCCATTTTCCAAAAAAATTTAGCTAGCTATTTAAATAATTACATTTTTACGTTATCTTTACCTTTTGCAGCAAATTGTACAAAATTTATTTAAAATTACTAAGAATTTTTATAACAAAAGTTAGTTGATAAATAAAATGACAATATTTTTAAATTTTGTAAAACGCAAACCCTTAAATATCTCGATTTTAACATAAATGGAATTAGGCTCATATATAATAAATATTATATATTATTATTATATTATAAATATTATTATATATTTATATATAATATATAAGAACAAGATATTATTATTAACCATCATACGTCGTCTATAGCTGGTGAAGTCGCCCGACCGGTTTCGCAATGGCTGCATCATCAATGAGACTAACGTTACCTTCCAAAATCACGTATATAAATACCTATTTTAACTCATTGGTGCTTAAATTTCCTACCTAATAGTTTTATTTTATTTTTAATCTGTTTTTTGTTAATGATGTCTGATCGCAGGACTTCCAGTCATCCAGTCCCGAGTCTGTACGATGTCAGGTAAAGATGTCGTTAAAGATCCCTACTCTAAATACACTACGGTTAGGCAAAATTTATGACAAAGGGCCAATGCTCGGCCCACGTGTGTTCCCTTGTGAGACTGCCATTGCAACCTAATCTAACCTAATCTAAGACGATTATAATTATTAGATTAACGTAGAAAGCAAAATATTCACAAATACAAAAGCAAAAGGAATTACAAATATAATTGGTTTTCCCAAATCCATCTGAAAAGGTATTGCAAATGTCATCAGATAGATTAGAAATTTACTCTTAAATTATAAAATAATAGACAATATTGTTAAACAAATTAGACACACTGTTCTTATATCTGAAAGGTTTCCATTGAAGAGGGAATGGTATTGTAATGTAAAATGATTGAAGTTTGTAATTCTATTTGTGACATATGGGGCTGAGAATAATGCTTTATTAAAGAAAAGAGGCTTATATGAATGTCATTCAGGAGACACTAATCTCTTACAGCTCTGCGAATTGTTATCGGTCGTCTTTGAAGCCGCTTTAAGGGTTAATCCCTTCTTCATTAAAGCTCTAAGTCAAAAACAGAAAAAGAAAACGAAATGTCACGCCTAAGTGCTTCCTTTATAGAAATATACTTCATAATTAAGTGCGCAGAACTGACTCAATCAGATTATAACAATGTCCATCATCACTGTACTGAGTATATAATTATACAGCTGATAGAATGTTATCAACTATATTAATTATACTTAATATTTTATTCAGTTTAGAGCGTGTGCAAATATTTAAACCAGAATATCAGAGTTTTATAAGTATATAGATAGGTTTATTTACTTGTGTATTTATTATATATACATCATGCTGTTTGTTTCTTGATCACTCTTTATTCACAGTTTTTTAATATCTAGACCAAAACACTCAAAAAAATCTCAAAACCTGTTTATTATTATTTTATATATTATATCATATGTATATGAATTAAACATCACAATAAACAAATATATATTAATTACAATGCTCTAAGGCCTTTCGTTACAACATCATCAATGATCTAAATAAACAAAACAAAAAATATAATAACAAGTTAACCTGGTTGATTGAAGTCTTCAGGATTGCTGCCATCCCTGTTTGAATTTAATGTTCCTAAAATTTAAGGAGTCTTGATCTGCTTACTTATTTCTTTTATTAATATTTCATTTAGTTTGTAAAGTCCCGGACTATTGTTCATTAAATTTCTCTAGAAGTTCTTTATGAGTGCACTTTCAATAATATTTCTCCTCCTTTCTGAAGGTACAACATTTAATTCCTTTGCTTCACTCCAATTTATGATATGATTTTTGTTCCTTAAATGTAAGAACAAGGCACTCTTTTCATCTGCCCGTCTGATTGAATATTGGTGTTGTTTTACTCTTGTAAAAAGACCTTTACTCGTCTGTCCAATATAAGACATTAGCAATCAGTACAAGGTATCCTTTATACACAACTATCTTTTTCCTCCCCCTTATTATTAATATGCCTATTAGACAAATTACTATCATTGCTAAACACAACGTAGAGGTCCAGCTTTTTCAAAAAATGAACAGTGGTTATATGGAATGACTACATATTTCTTTTCTATGAGCTGTTCTTCATTGTTTGATGTCAGGGATTGTTTCACTCTTTTCTTGATATTATCAATTAATAATTTTAATAAACTAAAGGCCTTAGAGCATTGTAATTAATATATATTTGTTTAGTGTGGTGCTTAATTCATATATAATATCAAGAGTTATTGATGATTATTAATTTATACATATATATACAAAACTAAAGTTTATCGGGACTCTGTCAGTTCTTCAGATTCAAATTAAACTCTCATGCCCAACGTTTCAGTTTTTATTTAAAACCTTTTTCATAGGCCTACAAAACAGAGGAAATATAAGTAATAATTCAATGATTCAAAAATCAAACCTTTTGGTTGTCTGGTGAAATTTGGTTACCTTGCTTGGTTATATTTCTGTTCAGTTCAGGATTCAGGATATTATATATATATATATATATATATATAAAGATTTCACATAAACACGTGAAACAACAATCAATGATTAAACCACAATAAGAATGGGAAACAAGACTAAGATCTTTCAACCGTAACAAGCGGTCTTCGTCAGAGTCAAAAACCCAACTGTTGGGTCAGTTGGGGTTTGACTTGACGAAGACCGCTTTTACGGTTGAAGATCTTAGTCTTGTTTCCCATTCTTATTGTGGTTTAATCATTGATATATATTATATAATATATATATATATAATATCTTTAGGTTCTTTTTCTGTGTGTTTCTATTCTTCATTTTTGAACTTATATGTATATAATTAGAAAAAAAAAATTGAACAAAATATTCATTAAATTCAACAGCCAATTAATAGTTATTAAAACATAACATAATAGGATTCCTAATGAAATACCTTTAAATGGGTTAACCTCTTAAGTAAATTTTAAAGAAGAAGATTTCAATAAGTTGATTGAATTTCTAGTAAACTTAATAAAATATTTCATTCATAATAAATTAAGTAAAATCATTAATACAAAGCTAAAATACCGCAATCATCATTAACTTGATTCTAAGGAGATCATTAGGCAAGGAGGAGTTTCATTACATCTAAAGCACCATTATTCATTATTAATTTTTATTAATTACTATAGTTTTCTTAAATTTAGTAAATGGTTTTCAAAAGTTTTTTTTTTTTGTATAATTGAAAACTGTGAAATAATATTAGTACTACGTGGCTCATACCTTCAGACAACATAATTAAACCATTCAATAGAACATTCAATGTTTTCAGAAAGAATTTACCCAAAAAATAATTAAAAGAAGTTAAGCCCCAGATTTTTTTCTTTAAGCTTATTTAGAGAAATATATAAATTGTAATCAATATTAATCGTAGATGGTTATAAAGAAGATATAATTAAGATTTTTTTTAATGACAAGGATGAAGGGTTTTCAATTTTATCAAATTAACTTTAATTCAATCACAATGTTTCTACTGATAAAATATTAACAAAAGATGCTGACATTTTGCAATATTTATCTTTTTTTTTTTATTATTATTATTTTGAAGTATATCGAGATTTTGAGAGAAATGTTTTTATAAAAAGATTGGCGTGATACGCAGTAAGTCCGAAAAGCAATTATTAACTGAAAAAAAGTAAGTGAAAGGAAGAGTTATCTATATCAATTTAGATTTAAATTTTCATAAGTTTGATTATAGGACAGTAATAATCGGCAGATTTAAAATAAATTGAGTTTCTTTTTTATAAATGTGTGTGATCATTCTACAATTGGTAAAGGAATCCTTTCTAACACAAAAATATTAATTTCTGTTATGAAATAAAATCAATATGTAGAATGTAATGTTTTTGATTTATTAGTATTTTATGAATACATTACACTACCGTGACCCTTTGTGTCACTCAGAAATTATAACAATAGGTATTGAAATTAATTCACTGAACATGATTGACAGGGATAATTTTAATTGTTGTTTCTTGTTATTAAGACACGGAAACAGATTCTTCTATGGCCCAAGCTTTTAATATAACATTCTTAACATGATTCAAGATGTATATACATAGTAAGTATATTTAGCAAAGTAAAATCATTTAAAAGTAAAAAAAAATCATTTGTAAATTGAAATATTCAATTGGTATTATTTTGATCTTCAGTCATACCTTTCTCTTTTTGGTAGAGTCTTCCGACCTACGAGGTATGAGAAAAGTTCGTCATGAATATCTATACTAACCTATGCAGTACTAACAATATGCATGTATTTAAAATAGCTTTATATTTCAAAGCATTGGTATTATAAAAACAAATAACGTGTCTTTGGTAAATTTAGAATTTTAAAACAAAAATAGAAAGTTGAAGGGTTTTTCTTAGATAGCAGTTTTTTTAGAGCAGTTTGAGACATTAATGTTTTATTCACTTAACGTCTTTATACAAACTCTCTACATTTTCGAGTTCAACAGTCAAAATAAACAAATTCTTTTAAAAAACTATTATATCTTCTTTTTGCTGAACTATAGCATGAAGATTACTTCATCATATCATTTGTGTTTTCAAAACGGTTTTCAAAGAGATAAGCTATTAAGTATAAGCTATTAAGTAGTTTTAATTAATAGTTATTAATTAAAAAAACAGTCAACTAATTACTATTTGATTGTTAAATTATTCATTAAGTCTGTAATCGTCTAAGATGTAAGAACTAACCCTTCTGAAGCAGGGGTTCTCAGCCTCCCTTGGCCCATTCACCCCTATTGTCATTTCCCACAATGCTATTCCCCTCGCCCCTTCTTTTCAAAGTAGTATATACACTTTTACATCTTTACATTGATTATGTTTATAATAGAACTAGCAAACGTACCCGTCTTTGACGGAATCAAAAATTCTATTATACTTGGTATTCCAAAATATCAATTATAGTATTATACTATAAATACAATTAGAAGTTATAGAATATAGAAAATCCATTATTAGTACAGTGCTAAACAAATGCCTCTGTATACAAAGATTAGATTTTAAGTTAGACATACACAATCAATGCTTCAGCTTTATATGTCTTATGGTGGCAATATTTTGTGGACAAACCGACAGACAGAAATTATTCTAAGGGTAAATTTGTGCTACCCTTGAAGTATGAAACGTAAAGAAAACTTGAAATGAGTTAGTTCTAATTAACGTGCTCCCAGTCAACAGCTAGCTCGCAAGCCACTGGGATACTCTGATTCCATACCTTACTTTATTACCTGTTTATATTTCAAAAAAATTTATTTTTGTTGTTTTTTTTATAATACATTTGCACTACTGTCATCGGCGATCACGCAAGCCACTGGGCTACTCTGGTCCCATACCTTACATTATTACCAGTGTATTTTTAAGCAAATGTTAATTAAAACAAAGTTTACAGTTATATATAATACATAGCAAACGTACCCGTCTTTGAGGAATCAGAAGTTCCGTCATTTTTGGCATTCCAAAATGTTATTAGAAATTATAGAACAGTAGAAAAATACCATTATTACTACAGTGTTAAACAAAAATGCCTCTAAATACACTACATTAGCTGTTGTCCTTCAGGTTCATGGGAGAAGAAAGAGTTGAAACCTCTGACCCTTGAGCAAGTAAACTCATTTGACCATGTGAGAAAAACTTGGTTTCTCTACCTTGTATTCCTGCGTTAGATGAAGTCTCCCTTTGCGACTTAGTTAACGTCATTGCGAAATAGACTTGACAGGACTTTGCAATCATTTCAACGTAAACAGACTGTGGCTCGGAATCAATGGTATATGTGGTATACACACAGACTCCCCAATACCACATCAAGTCATTATGTACGCCTCTATGGCATATCTGTGTAGAGCATGAACTCAGAGTCGTGTCCCGTTGCACAGTTTTGGGGCATTAATGTTTCGTAACATGAAATTTGTTACTGCTATAAATTGCAGCATCATTGGTGCTCCTACTTTAAGTTTTTACTCATGAGCAGGCAGTCCAGGAGAAATAATTTCAGAGTCAAGAAATTCAATTAGATAATGAACTGCTTCTTCATCCTAATCCAATCTCTTTACTGACTTGTAAGTTTTTTCCTCGGCTTCATATAGCGTAAGAACTTGTTTGTTGATTTCTCCTGCCTGTTCATATTAAGGGCTGAGAATTGCTCGTTTACAAAACATTTATTCTCAATAGATAGTACATCCTCAACTCTGTGAAACACCATTTCAATGATGTCAAATACGCAATATATTCATATGCTCAATTGAAATTAAAATCAACTAACAATACCTACTTGCCACACCTGTGTATTTTCAAAACAAACTTGTCTGTGAAGTTAGGAAAATACAGCTAAAAGCCCCATAACTTCGCTTCTGTACTGAATTAATAATCTATTTAGAGCCCATATTTTAAGTTAGGCACACACAAATCCAGTGTCAATGTTTCAGCTCGCTATGTCTTATGGTGGCTGAGTTTACTTGTGACAAACATTTTTGCGTTAAACGTCCATAACTTCACTTCTACGTTGAATTTCCAATCAATTCAGAGCCTATATTTTAAGTTAGACCTACACAAAACTACTGTAAAAGTTTCAGCTTTATATGTCTTATGGTAGCTGAGTTTACCTGTGACAAAGTTTTGCGGACAAACAGACAAACCGACAAACCGACAAACCGACAAACCGACAGAAATTTTTCTAAGGGTGGATTCGGTTTCTCCAATGTATGAAACGTAAAGAAAACTTGAAATGAGTCAGTTCTAAGCAATGTACAGACAAAATCATTATTTTATTTATAAAGATGTTATAAATTAAATGCTAATAAATATATTGAAGGATAGGTTAGGTTAGGTTAGGTTAGGTTGCAGTGGCAGTTCCACAAGGGAACACACGTTGGCCGAGCATTGGCCCTTTGTGATACCACACAATGAATATTTATTCTACAGTGGGAGTCCTAAATTTTGCCTAACTCAAATGTATTTAGAGTAGGGATCTTTAACGAGTACCTGACATCGTACAGGCTCGGGACCGACGGTTTAACGTCCTTCTCCGAGGGACGACGCGCTCAGATTTATTCACCTCCTGCGTTAATAAATCGAGGGTCAGGTGAGGATCGAACCCCGGTCCTATCAGTTCAGAGGCGAGCACGTAACCACTGAGCTAGCCTGGCCCCTTATTGAACCCATATCCTCACCCACGTCCATCCTATTCCCCCAGTCAGTTGTACCACACACACTTACCCTTAGGTTCATACTCTCTTCCTTATTTTATTTTCTTTTTATTTTGCACTATAGATAACTCTCTGATGACATTGTATTTTTTTAGTTAATGCCTGAGGAAGAACACTACGTGTTCGAAACGCGTTGTTTATACGATTAAATTTCTATATGTGGAGACCATTTCATTAGCTTTTTACCCTACAATGAGTAAATACCACATAATAACTGATTACACTACGTTAGAATCAATTAAAATAATATTTTTTAATCTATAATTAAGGGGTTAAAACCTATAATAGCTTATCTAACTCTGTAAAATCATTGTGGTCATAATTTACTCCCTGAAAACCCAAAATCCACCCCTGGGGGTGAATTTCACACCCATTGAGAATCCCTGTTCTAAAGGATAATTACTTTAGTTCCATTGGAGTGTCGTAAATTTATATATATAGTTTTTATTTTTAAATTGGTAAATTTTATTTACCAGTTTTGGCAACTTATGCCTACGCCAAATCCTTAATCCATTTAAAATAGATATATGTGATATAAATCATTAGTTGTGCAATCCGTAATTGTGTCGCATTTACTCTTTCTGAGGTAAAATGGATAAACAAACAAAAGTCTCCACACGAATGAAATCAGTACAAAATTAGAGTGAAATAATAAAATTCAATTAAGAGAATTCAGGACATACCCAAGGATGTGGTGCTGAAGGGTTACAACCCTTCCTGATTAGATATAATTTGTATTATAGTGTCTTCCTGACGATGAACACAAAGTGTTTGAAACGCGTTATTGCTGTTGAATAAAACTTCATTTGTGTGGAGACCTTTGTTTGTTTATCCATTTTACCTCATGGTGATATAGTTTCATATTGTTTATTATTGAAAGAAAAAAAAAATACTAAAATATTTGAGGGATCAATTTAAATACTTATAGAGAGGTGAGGAAAAGCACTAAATTGTTGCTAAGACAAGAGTCAACAGTTATGTGGTGTATATCAATATTGTGTGTTCCATATCAACATGTCTTGTCTAGTGGCTACAGAGCAAACAGACTGGACGTGAGACCACAACTAAACACAACAAGAACACTAACATTCCATGCTTTCCAAAAAAAATAACTCCTTTTTATATTTTCTTTTTTCACAAATTGTTTCAGTCTTATATAACTTTTCCAATGGTAAAACATTTATCAGAAGTTCTATTAAAAAAAAAATCTGGAGTGGCCTTCACTCAACTTTACTATAAGTAACTTAATATCAAATTTCTTGAGTATATAATATATAACGTCTCAATTAAGCATAATGTAAACATCTAAATGGGATATGATTATTAGTCTTTTATTCCTGAAAGAGTACAGATAGTGATTGAAGGACATATCAATATATAAGCTTATTTTGGTACATCACACAGCTGATGCAAATAATTTCATTAGTATAACTACAGCAGTAATAACATTTTTGAAAAACCAAAGTGAACATTTCTTGATACGAAATATTCTCCTACAAGAGAACATGGCTTTTGTTCAAAAAGCCAGTGGATTTCTTACATCGTATACTTGACATCCTTCTACATTGATTATTAAAGTAAAATTTTCAAATTTAAAACAGGAAAATACCCTTTTTTTCTCTGAAAAACATCATAAAAATCTGTTTCAATAATAGATGTTTGTTTTCCAACGCCCACGCTTATAGGCTTTCACCCCTAGTGCTGTTCTAGGTGCGGGATGTGTGGCTCATTTATTATTTGCTGCCCATTTTAGTAATGGGCGACCGGCATTACCAGGTATCCTACATTAGCAGTCCTGCATTTTGCTTAACTCAAGTATATCTAGAGTAGGGATCTTTAATGAGTACCTGACATCGTACAGCTTCGGGACCGGCGCACTCAGATTTATTCATCTTCCTCGTGAATGAACCTGGGGCCAGAGTGGGGATCAAACCTCAGAACTACCAGTTCAGAAGTAAGAACGTTAACCACTAATCTAACCCAATTAATCATAAATGTGCTCAATACAATTTCGTCAATTACTCATGCAACAAGTAGCTTTGTACTCTGACGATTGTGCCTCGCATCTCATACTGCTATTATTCGCATATACGAGTAAATATCGGAAAGACGATCCAAACTAGACAAACAAAAGTTCGAAATTGAAGAAGAGTAATATACAGAGTAAAGAAACACACTTACGAACTCAAATGTTTGGAAAAATCGTCTTCAGGAGAGAAGAGTGGTGGTGACCAAGCACGCTGAAGATGCAAGTCATCCTTGTGCGTAATGTCCCTCTCTCTTTTCTCCTGAAGATGGATATTCCAAAAATTTGAGTTGGTAAGTGTGTTTCTTTACACTCTGAGTTACTCACTTATTTATATAATGTTCATTAAAAGAATTATTTAACCTCGGCAGAAACTGACATTTATAAAGCTCAGAGTAAAAGGTTTTAATTCGTTGAATATAAATTTGTTGACTTTTAAATTCACCCTTAAAAAAAAATACAAATATAAAAGTAGAAATTGAAAATAATGGTAAACGACAAGACAACATTCTAAAAAAAGAAAAAGAAGTTGGAGAGATGGCAGAAGTATGGTTCTGGAAAAGATCAATTCATCTAAGAAGTAAGCGAATTCACCTCATTATTCTTTTATACCGTTATACTTGTGGTGTCTGAATCGCTCATTGATAAATAATTACCACAGGCAATTCAGATCTTTTTACTTTAAATGTACGGATTACAAATATTTAACCTCTGTTTTGATTATATTCTTTATTATTTATTTATATTTATTGATATATAATTGAGGTTTTATAGTAGGCATACATTTATACATGAGTGTATTATCTACTTTAATAGTTTTGCAGTTTCTGATATTTTTAGATATCTAATTATTTAAATAAACATTTTTCTAATCATTCTAACGTAGTGCAATCAGTTATTATATGGTATTTACTCATTGTAGGGTAAAAATATAATGAAATAGTCTCCACATATAGAAATTTAATCGTATAAACAACGCGTTTCGAAGTGTTGTGTGCGTGGTGCAATTGAACTACAGACCAGGGTTCCGCAAACTTTTTTCGAACACACAATCGATGTGTCTGTGTGTATACCACGCATACCATTGATTCCGAGCCACTGTCTGTTTCCGTTGAAATGATTGCAAAGACCCGTCAGAGTCTATTTCGCAATGACGTTAACTAAGTCGCAAAGGGAGACTTTATCTAACGCAGGAATTCAAGTTAGCGAGACCAAGTTTTTCTGACATGGTCAACTGTAGTTTACTTGCTCAAGAGTCAGAGGTTCCAACTGTTTGTTCTTCCATGAACCTGAAGGACAGACAGCTAATGTATGTATACAAAGGCATTTGTTTAACACTGTACTAATAATGGTATTTTCTACTGTTCTATAATTTCTAATGAGATTTTGGAATACCAAAAATGACGGAACTTTTGATTCCTTCAAACACGGGTACGTTTGCTATGTATTATACGTATATAACTGTAAACTTTTTTTTTAATTTAATATTTGGTTAATAAATACACTGGTAATAATATAAGGTATGGGACCAGAGTAGCCCAGTGGCTTGCGTGATCCCCGATGACAGTAGTGCAAATGTACTATAAATAAATGTAACAAACAAATATTTTTTTGAATTTAAAATGTGGATAATATAAAAAATGGTAATAAAGTAAAGGGATCTAGCCAGGGTAGCCAGTAGCTTGCTTGCACGCTGATGACAGTAGTGCAAATGTATTATAAATAAATACAACAAAAATGTTTTTTTTTAATTTAATATTTGCGTAATATAAACACTGGTAATAAAGTAAGGTATGGAACCAGAGTAGCCCAGTGGCTTGCGTGCTAGCTTTTGACTGGGAGCACGTAAATTAGAACTAACTCATTTCAAGTTTTCTTTACGTTTCATACTTCAGAGTAGCCACATGTATCCTTAGAATAATTTCTGTCTGTCGGTTTGTCCACAAAATATTGCCACCATAAGGCATATAAAGCTGAAACATTGATTGTAGATTTGTGTATGTCTAACTTAAAATCTAATCTTTGTATACAGAGGCATTTGTTTAGCACTGTACTAGTAATGGTATTTTCTACTATTCTATAACTTCTAATTGTAGTATTAGTATAATACTATAATTGATATTTTGGAATACCAAGTATAATAGCATTTTTGATTTCGTCAAAGACAGGTACGTTTGCTAGTTTATTATAATTAAATCATTATAATTTAGGTAGAAAAACATTTTATTTAATCTTTCGACGTCATTTATATAAGGTTTTGAAAGGCTTTTCACCAGAGCAGTCGAGGCATAATCGCAAGCGAGGGCTGGACCTCCAGCTGACTCCAATTCTGACGTGGTGTGAGTGTTTCGACTTTGATTGAATTCATATTTTATATATACATCAATAATCGTAATTAGCATTTAATTTGTTAAGTTCTGTTGTAAATATTCTTTAAATTCTTTCCAACAACAATGGAAAGTTGTAAAAGTGTATAATACTACCCGGGTAAGAAGAGGGGGTGGGCGAATGGCATTATGCGAAATGATGAGAGGGGTGATTGGGCCAAGGGAATCTGAAAACCCCTGCACTGGAGCAGAGTTTTTTTTTTTTTTTGTTCCAGTAACTTTCCCGGGAACCCCATATTCTAATGATTTCATATAATCATAATATAAATATATTCATATGCCTTTTTAAATAGTATGTATGTTTAAAAACAATTAAAAAAGTAATATTACTGCAATGTGTATTTTTCGAGAAAAAAAAATTCAAAACTAAATGTGCCTAACACATAAAACAGAATTACTAGCAATTTTAACACAAAGTTTGTTTTGTAATCATTTTTTGGATTTATAGTTGAAAGTTTGATTCTAAAGTTAACCCCAGCATTAAGTCTACTTCGGTATTTGGTTTCTATGGCAGTTTAAAGGGAAAATCCAGTTTCACATAAGTAGGTAGTGGGAAATGGCAGCAATGTGTGAATAGCTATTTTTGCAATAGCAAGAAATTCGAGAATCAGATAGTTTCAAAAACTGACTAGTGATTCATCACTAATAATGAATAAAATTTTGACCACTTCTACTTGTGGGTGTATAAATAAAAATACCACTCTTCCCTCCCACTCTTCTCAACCCCTCACCAGATGATTTCTGCATCTAGTGTTTCAGTTGGGTTTTTGACTCTGACGAAGACCGCTTGTTACGGTTGAAAGATCTTAGTCTTGTTTTCCCATTTTCATATTGTGGTTTGATCATTAATTTATGGGTATATATAGATATAAACATTATTCGGTTTCATGATTCACAAGAAATATAGAATAAATCCATACCCACAAAAACAATTTTTTAGAAAAATCTTTTTACAAAATATTTCTCTCTCAGAGAATCAGCTAAAAATCTGTTGTAACATTCCTGAAATAAAGTTTTACATTCAGGTCTAAAAGTTGAATATTTATTGTAGTAGTTATCACCAGTTTTTTTAAGAGTAAATTGTAGATCTTTTTTTTATTTAATTTAATAATTCTTATTTAATTTTTGTTTTATTTAATAATTCTCAGGAGAACCATTTTGGATGAGTTGAAGTATTATATGTTTTAATTTGAGGTACATAATGATCAATGACAAGCGAAATAATATGTTAGAAATAATTAGTGCAATAATTTATACTCGAGAATGAATATGAAGTGTCTCAACTAAATTCCGATAGATTGGATAATAATGAAGTATAGTAGCCCTTCGAGAAATTGTATTTAATATTATGAAGTTCAAGAGTATGTACTTCCTATATGAACAAATAGAATGTACATCCTCTACTTTCTTAATATGTACATCATAAGGAAGTATGGGATGGCAGTAACAAGTGATAGTATAATTTGTTATACTCTTTGATAATATAATATCAGATTCACTATCTCTAATAACGTATTTACTTTTTGGCACTATTGTGATTTTTATAATAAATAAAAAGAGAATCGTGTAATATGGACTTTATGAAATTAAATAATGCCAGTAAAAAAAAGTTCCTTTTATCTGTTATAATAATCTGAAATTCAATATCTCTAGTAACTTATTTATATTTGACATTATTATAACCCTTATAATAAATAAAGTGAAAACCTTATAATATGGATTTTATAAATTAAATTATGCCAGTAAAACAAAGTTACTCTTATTAAAGTATAAATTAGATTAGAAATGATGTTTAAAAAAAGTTGAATGGAAGTTAATATCAGAGTCATGGTTCGTTTAGCGCCAACCATACATCGTATGTTTATTTTAACCAATCATAGCTCATTTTATTTCAACCAATCGTAGCTCTTCATTTCAACCAATCATAGCTCATTTTATTTCAACCAATAATTTTTTCCAAATACTTTTCACTTTAATTACGTCTCTGAATAATAGCGTCACTTTTATTTCTAATAGTTTTAATGAATTCAAACTATTCTAAATCAAAAAATTAGTTAATATATGTCTTTTAAATTAAATATTGCGTTGATTGAATGACAATGCAAGAATACAGAAGGTATTGAACATCTTAATTATGGTCAGTGGCAACATATTAATTTTCTTTTTACTATTATGAGTTTAATTAATTTAGTCTTAGACTGTCCACTATTATATATGGTAATATTTTATATTACATTAATATCATATTTTTATCACCAATACACCTCAACAGGAAAATAGTATATTTAAATTAACCACCACTGTATATATCAAGCAAAAAAGTCACCTTGTAATCGTTTTCAAGGCTCAGCTAATTTATTAATTGAATCAAAATTTCTTCTATAACATTCAAAAAGCATCTTTCAAACAATTCAAAACAGTTATTTAGTCTACTAGTTGTACCTATTTTCCAAAATTTTCCTTAAAAATTTCTGGTCTTAAACAATGTTATTCTCATATTTTTTCTCTAATTAAATTGTTACAATTAAATTTATTTAGTTCTAAAAAAATTATTTTATAATGGCTAATTTATGTTTTATTAAAAAATCCTTCCAACATTCGATCAATTATTTATTAATTATTACACAGTTTTTCTATATGTGAACTATTATTACTATTTTTCTTTATTATACTACTGTATTATCTCTTATTTTGTATTTTCATAGTGTTATTTGCTTCTTATTACATCTGTTATATATCATGGTCCTAGGGTAAAAGGGTTATAGTAAATAGAAAATGTCCTATTTAACAGTTATACAAGATGTATTACCTCTACTAAGAGATAGATACAATTGATTAGATGACATTTATCATTTAGATTCAGAATAATTAAGTAAAAAAGATAATGCTATGGTAAACGAAATAGAACTAATACACATTTGATAAAAAAAGGTATTCCCTTTAAAGTAATTCTTTTAATGTATTCATTTCCGTACAGAATAAAATACTTTTACAACAAAAGGTCTTTTATGACATGAAATAATTCATATTAAACTAATAAAGAATTATATATAATAATATTGATAATTAAAGCAAACAAGATTGAATCAGTGGAAATTAAACGAACTCTATCATAATGATTGATAACTATAGTACTTGTTTTATTACATTTTTAAATTTCTTTATGTCGTATTTAAAACAATCTAAACTGCTATATTAAACCATTATACTTTATCATCAAACTAGACAGTGAGGAATGACAAGAGTATTTATTTTTAGGATAGTTGGGCTTTTCTAAATTTTTTATGATGGGAAATGAGATAAGGATAATGAATTAAATTATTTAATAATTTATGTGTAAATAGGAAGTTCTTAGTGTTCTGGAAGACTTAGTGTTCCTTTTCCTCTCTAATAATTAGTAAATACCACACTAGTAAACTGGTAAATCATTAAAGACACGTGTAAAACAACACCAATACAACGTAAGTAGACAGGAAAAAAGTAGTGCCTTATTCTTGCATATGAAAAATGAAAATCATCATATTGATTGGACAGGAGCTAAATTTATTACCTATGAAAAATCAATGTTGTTAAGAAATATTATTGAATCGTCTCTAATTAAATTTAATAGATCAAATATTATAAACATTAGTAACGGTCTCTTCAAACTTGATACTTTCGTTACGAGGGCAATAGCCTCTTAAAGAGGGTTGACAGCTAGCAGATAGTTTTTTACTTTTTCTTACTGTACTCCTTTGTTTCCCCAAACATCCCTTTCTGGACATTAGTCCTTTCCTGCGCGTTCATAAAAAATCTGGAGTGGCCTACACTCAACTTTACTATAAGTAACTTAATATCAAATTTCATGAGTATATAACACATAACGTCTTATTTAAGCATAATGTAAACATCTAAATGGGATATGATTATTAGTCTTTCATTCCTGAGGTAGTACTGATAGTGATTGAAGGATATATCAATATATAAGCTTATTTTTATACATCACACAGCTGATGCAAATAATTTCATTAGGATAACTACAGCAGTAATAACATTTTTGAAAAACCAAAGTGAACATTGCTTGAAACGAAATATTCTCCTACAATAGAACATGGCTTTTGTTCAAAAAGCCAGTGGATTTCTTACATCGTTTACTTGACATCCTTCTACATTGAATATTAAAGTAAAATTTTCAAATTTAAAACAGGAAAATACCCTTTTTTTTCTGAAAAACATCATAAACAGCGAAGAAAGTGTTGTTTTAAGGTGATTTATAATTAAAGATGTACGATAATTACATTTATAAATCTCTAAACGAAAGATTTCAATTTTAATTTATCTTTTACATTTTTGGTTTTTTACAGAATTATTATACTTTGAATTTTATGGCTTTTTAGTATTTAATAAGATCATTTTCCTTCCCCTTTATCAAATAACATATATACGAATTTTTTCTGAGTGTGTGTTATCATTTTCCTGCACAATATTATTCCTCTTACATCTCATATAAGTCAATAAACAATTTAAATTGTTCCTTTATAAATATCAATTTTATCTCAGTGGAATCGCTCAAAAAATTTCTAAGTCAATGTAAACAATGGAAAAAAATATAAAAAATTCGACAAGTATAGCAGGTGATCTCTTAGTCTAAGATAAACAAACAGTTTTTATAGCGTTATTGCTCTTTTCCATAATTGAAACTTCATGAATTTTTTTTTATGAATTGCTAATTTTTTGTTCCATTTTTGGTCAAATTTTCATTATTTTTAAATGAACTGTTTAGCGTCAAAAAAACATTTTCTGAAAACAGAAATCGTACTGTAACGCCCCTTTAGCGAATGTAATTTTGAAAAAAAAATATTTCAATTCATTCTGCACATAATGTTCTATTAATAGGCATAGTTTCATTCTTGTCCGTCAAACAGTATGGCTTGTATCGCTCTCACAAGGTTTGAGATTGAATTAAAAGTCAAAATTTGTACATTTTATTAAAAAAAAATATTTCCCTTTGTTTTAAAATTCTGAATATATTTTTCGTTTGTTCCATTTGTAACCTCAAAGATAATGTCAAAATTTCAAAACTCTAGGGTTATCAGTTTTGGAGAAATAAATGTTTAAAAAAAAAAACGGTTTTTGGACAAAAAAGTGACTTTCCCATCATGCATAATTCTTCCCAAACAATAGGGATCTTTGTCTTTATGAGGCCCATTTTTGTGTAAAATATCAACTTGATCCATCAAAGATTCTGGACCGTAGCGTGGTAACAAGCAATGCTAACACACGCACCCACCCACCCACCCACCCACCCACACACACACACAGACATCATCGTAAAAACGTCATAAAACGACTTCTGGGACCTCAAAACATGTAATTCCGTCAAAATCTCGAGATCGAATTTTTTCACGATCACTATACTTTACTTATAGTAAAGTAAAAAAGAAAAAATTTCCTTTTAAATAATTCTAGTTTGAATGGGTATTTATATAATTATTGAATGTAAGTCCTAATATTTTACAAAATAAGGGTTAATGCAAATGACTAAATTATAGTTTAAACTTTTATTCCAATTTCTAGACACCATATTGTCAATTAAATATTGTTCAATATAGTCTAAAACATTGTTATTTATTTGCGTATTTTTATGAGTCCTTCAGTCTATTTTTTTGCAATTTATTTGACTTAGTCTGCTAAAGATTGAATTAGTTTTTAAATCATTGACAAAACTACTAACTGAGAATATGTTGGTCAAAGGTCAAGGGTCAGCTAGCCATGCACAGCAAGGTGCATACCAAATTAGTGGACAGGCATCTAGGCCGTTTACCACTTCATTCGCTTAATTTAATTCACATGGCGGGATTCAAGCTATAGCTGTCTCGCTGTTACTTGTCGTTTGTATTGAAAAATACAATTTCCTTGGCTAGTGTGAATCTTTGACCAGAAACCAGTAACATAGTTGCTTCACCTCGCACATTTACTATGTGCTTAGAATGTTTGAGATTTTCTCCACCTTCAAGAGGAATTCTATCTCGTCATTGAAAATGGAATAGTTCTCATTGATATACAACATTCAATGATAAGAAATGAGAAAAAAGACTAAGATCTTTCAATCATATGAAATAGTCTATGTCACAGTCAAATCCCAACTGAAACCAAAGAAGTAGAAAGATCTGGCAAGGGGTTGAGAGGAGTGGGAGACAATAGAGGTATTTTAAAGGGTGTAAAGTGCAGGAAAGGACAGTTGGGATTTGACTCTGACGAAGACCGATTGTTACGGTTGAATGTTGTAAGTCTTTTTCCTTAATTATTATTGTGGTTTTCGTACGAATTGTTATTTCACGTGTTTATTGTAAAAACTTGTTACCATACAACATCGAAATGAAAAGAACCTGTATATTTATAATTCTCGTTGCGTTACATTTTGTGAATATAACTAACAAAAATATATAAGAAATATAAACTTAATTACGAAGAACTTGCTTCTTATAATTTATTAATTTATAGAAAAAAGGCTCTCCGACAAATCTAGGAGCGTCCTAATTATTCAACACAACATTTATTTTTATTTTTCACTACTATTTAATTTTAATTTTTATATTTGTCAACATCATCTACTAGAGGGCCAGGTTAGCTTAGTGGTTAACGTACTCGCCTCTGAGGTAAGAAACCCCACATGGCCCTCGATTTATTCACGCGGGAAGTGAATAAATCCGAGTTACTTCGTCCCTCGGAGAGGACGGTAAGCCGTTGGTTCCAAGCCTGTAAGATGTCAGGTACTCGTTAAATATCTCTACTCGAAATACCCTTAAGTTAGGCAAAATTTAGGACTCCCAATGTAGAATCTGTAGAATCACCGATCAAACAAAAAGCCGGTAAACGGCTGACGTTATCACCCGCTAGGGGATCGGTTAAACAATAAAAAAAAAATCATCTACTAGAAGTATGTTTTATAAAAGAAGTGATTTGTATAGTATCTTTTGTTAATATTCAAAAAAATAAACTAGAAACTAATTGTGATTAAAAGTTGGCAGTTTAAAATAATTGACTCACTATTACATGGGCTCAAAAAAAAAAAGTGACTTTACTACCTTCCATAGAACTTTATCCTCAAAGAAAGTGCACTGGAAGTGTCATACATTGAGTTTTAGACTTTAATTAAATTTGTTATAGTTTGTTTTGAAAGTGAACATAGTTTGTTTTGACAGTCATTTATTATTATATATATATATATATATATATCAATGATCAAACCACAATAAACAACAATCAATGATCAAACCACAATATGAAATGGGAAAACAAGACTAAGATCTTTCAACAATAACAAGCGTTCTTCGTCAGAGTCAAAAAACCAAAAAAATGAGTTGTGTTTTTGACTCTGACGAAGACCTCTTGTTAAGTTGAAAGATCTTAGTCTTGTTTTCCCATTTCATATATATACAACCTATATATATATATATATATATATAAGTGTGTTCTCTAACTGGGATTTGGTCAATTTCCTAGGATAAAAAATCAAATACACTTTTTCGTTGTAAATACGATCCAAAACGGACAAATATAGTTAAATATATACAAAGAAACATAGAGAAATCAAAAGAACACACTTATAGTTTCTAATTTTCGGTTTGAACCGTCTTCAGGAGAGATAAAAGAGGGTTGGGTCTCCAACCGTCTCTGAACCAGTGCGCTTTGTTTCCCTTTCTTATCTCTCCTGAAGACGGTTCAAACCGAAAATTAAAGACTGTAAGTGTGTTCTTTTGATTTCTCTATGTTTCTTTGTCTATATATATATATATATATATATTGTTAATCTGTATAGATATTTATTCTGCGACAACATGCCAATAATGACATATTGTTGAAAAATAATAATATTAATATAGACAGCTAGTACCTGCAAGGAATATTAAAGAGAAAAGTAACATTTGTTAAGTTTTTAATAGAAACATAAAAAGAATAAAGAAAAAGAAAGTATTAATATGAAGGAAAAACGAATATGAAAAGCGTGCGAACTTAAGAATTATCGGAGAGGAAAGTCAAATTTCAAACTGAAGGCAAAATTAAAAGAATTGGGAATAGAATAAGTTCATATGAACTATATAAGTAAATATCTAAATTAATTAAAAATTTCTGATTTGGACTTATTTTTTTCCTTCAAAGTAGTACCCCTACTTGGAGGGAGTTTATTGTAATATTTTCACTTGCTCCATTTGTTATATTACATGTGTATCGTTACACTATGTTATTTATGAATTTATAAAAACTATGAAATAGATTTATCAGTTCAAATTTGGACTTATATTAACTGATATACAATGATTATTTTCATTTCTGTACGTATTAGGTACTTTAATGGGGGGGTTTTTTCGTTTCATACAATTTCAAAGCAATACGTGACTCGTAAAAGTAATGGAGGGAAAAAATATCTTTAAATGTTGAAATCTGCTCAAGATTTAATTGAAATAAAATAGCTGTATAGGATAAATTGTATTAATTAATTATTGAATATTTTTTTTAACATACATCTTTATTAGCAAATATAAAACTACGCATATTCTGCGTAATAGGCATATGTAGTAATAGATTACACAATGACGTCGATGCACATGAGCAAAGAATGGAACCCACTGGTTCAACTTTTGATTTTTTTTTTTTTATTGAATATAAATATCAATTTAACAGAATAAGTTAGTGAATCAAGAATTGAATGACACGTAAGTTTTTCTTTTTTCAGGTGGTGTGCTGTTTCGAAGCAATCTTATTGTAGCAGTGACGGCACGTCGTCGGGTCCTATTCTGACTGTTTTCATCAGGTGAACATAGGCCCACTGAGAACAGTGTTCTTTCTTTTCTCCAGATCTCAGCTCTATCGGTCAGTACTTTGAATTATGTTTATTAATTCTCATTGCAATAGAATACACCCAGGCTTTGTCATACTCTAAATAGTTCAATATATATATATATACAGATTCAGAGCAAGGGTTCTCGAGGATTTTGGTCAATAAAAAATTCAGCTAGTTAATATCTGCCGACGTTTCGCCAAAGGTTGTTTGGCATTATCAAGGCTAAAAAACAATTTATTGAAACGACATAAGTAAAGCAAAAACCAATTCTTTTACGGTATACCAATTAACATAAAACAAAATAGGACAAACAAAAATTCATAAGCAGGAGAACAACAAAAAAACACGAATACCTCCATACAGGGCAATCAATCAAAACAAAACAGACAGTAACAGAGACAGTACGTCAGAAAATTACAAAAAACAATAACAAACGAAAGATCAAACATTTAAAATACATTCAGGGGAATAAAACCAAAAACTAACAGCATTATTACCTTTTTTGTGAGGAAAACCCTATTTACATCAGCATCCTACGGGAATAACAAATGTAATGGAAGGTAATATAACCATCAACATAGGAAAAACAATCTATTCCTCCAATATCAACCTAACAATTGTTCTATCGAACAAACCACAAAAAAACAAAAAGCTAATTAAGGAGATTAGAATAAATTAAACTAAGACTGGATATATCAGATCTCTTATTACAGGCAATTGGTGTATTCATGATAAATATCATGAATACACCAACTGCCTGTAATAAGAGATCTGATATATCCAGTCTTAGTTTAATTTATTCTAATCTCCTTAATTAGCTTTTTGTTTTTTTGTTTTGTTCGATAGAACAATTGTTAGGTTGATATTGGAGGAATAGATTGTTTTTCCTATGTTGATGGTTATATTACCTTCCATTACATTTGTTATTCCCGTAGGATGCTGATGTAAATAGGGTTTTCCTCACAAAAAAGGTAATAATGCTGTTAGTTTTTGGTTTTATTCCCCTGAATGTATTTTAAATGTTTGATCTTTCGTTTGTTATTGTTTTTTGTAATTTTCTGACGTACTGTCTCTGTTACCGTCTGTTTTGTTTTGATTGAATGCCCTGTATGGAGGTATTCGTGTTTTTTTGTTGTTCTCCTGCTTATGAATTTTTGTTTGTCCTTTTTTGTTTTATGTTAATTGGTATACCGTAGAAGAATTGGTTTTTGCTTTACTTATGTCGTTTCAATAAATTGTTTTTTAGCCTTGATAATGCCAAACAACCTTTGGCGAAACGTCGGCAGATACTAACTAGCTGAATTTTTTATTGACCAAAATCCTCGAGAATCCTTGCTCTGAATCTGGATAAATCAGTGGTCGAGAAGCTACATCAGTATATATATATATATATATATATATATATATATATATATTATATATATATATAATTCACATAAGGGGTTATTGAGGATTTTGGTCATAAAACATACAACTCCTGATCATCAGCCGACGTTTCGCCAAAAGTTGTTTGGCATTTTCAAGGTTAAAAAAACAATTTATTAAACGACATAAGTAAAGCAAGATAAATACATCATCGGACACCATCCAAATTTTGGCGAAACGTCGGCTGATGATCAGGAGTTGTATGTTTTATGACCAAAATCCTCAATAAACCCTTATGTGAATTTGAAATATCAGTTGTCGAGAAAACTATATCAATATATATAATATACATATTATATTCGTGTAAATGGGCAATAAATCTTCTTTTATACAAATATCATTAAAGGCCAAAGCGGCTTCAGTGTTTACGATCTTTTTGAGAACGTGTAATATAAACACTTTACACGGTGAATGTAATCATAAACACTTCACGGTGTTGCAAAGGCAACCAAAAGAGTAACTCTCCCAACGACATAATTATGGAAACTTTTAACGAATAAGAACTTTACTAAGTAGATCAAGCTTTCGACCGCACTGGTCATCATCAGGATAAACAATCATTAATATTATAATAATAAATAAAACAAATAAACGAATGAATGAGTTGAGATACAAAGATACAAAACATTGTTTACTTCCTTTAATGATATTTATACATATTATATGAACATATTATATATAGTTCAATATACAATTACTAGCTGATCTAATCGGCGTTGCCCGGAAGCAATTCAATTTCAACTCTATTATTAAATTACATATAACGAAAACAATTTAAATTGTCTATAGTTCCGATATACTTACGTTTTTCTCAGGTGAAGTAAATTAATACACAATGTAAATTATAGATTTCGTAAAAAAAAAAGGTATAATATAAAACTTTCTATAAATTTGCACACATTTTTTTTTAAAGTTAAAACGAAGGTATCGAAAGTAGATTATCATGAAAATCAAAATTACATCATAAACTTTCTCGAGAAAACTTAAATAAGTTTTGGTTATAAAATATTCTTTAACGTCTCCCAGCAATGGAAAGAGAAACATTAAGTTCATAAGTATGTAAGAGAACAAATACATATACGCAGAAACTGAGTGGTACATATATAAATACGTTTCAAGTTAACCATAGGTATACAGTAAATAGAAAAACAGACTTACAGTCTCTAATTTTCAATTTAACCGTCATCTGGAGAGAAGAGATAAGGATACCAAATAAAACTTGCGAAGCGGCGGTCTGACAGTTAAACTGAAAATTAGAGACTGTAAGTCTGTTTTCTATTTACTGTGGACCTATAGTTTAATTTGAAATGTTTGTTGTCCTTTGTAGATAGTTTTCTTGTATATATATATATTTGTTAAATAGCAGAGTAGGTTCTGCATTCACGATTTTTTTTAGCAATTGCTCTTTTTTTCTAATAACTTTTCTATGTTGCAATAGCAATAAAAATAACAAATTCTCCAGGGACATACTGGAGACAATAACAGATATTAATCGAAAAAATTTAGGACTCGATATTAAGGACTAACTATAACTAAATTGTAGAAGAAACGCAAGCTTTCGACCTTGAGGTGGTCGAAAAAAAATCATTAATTTTTGATTGAGATTATTATTTTTTTTTATAAACATACAGTTTCAATTATTTTCATACCTTTTATTTTGAAGACATGAAATAAAACCTAAACCAAGAAATAATGGAATCCCTAAAATATTTATTCACTGATTTCACCCAGTCTTGAGGTCAAGTACAAATTAATTAAGATTTTGTTAAATAATGGTTAATACTTTTGAATAGGAGATAAATTGGTCGAAACTTAGTGGGTTTAGTTCGTCATTAGACTTTCAATAGACAGGATTAAAAATACGGAGTCATTAATATTTATCTATTAGAATACTAAACCTAATGTATTACATGGAGCTGTACAAATCTTATTATTTTTTCGCACTAGATAATGTATGGTTGTTAGAAATAAACGAACAACTAATACTAAAAGAGCAGACACTGAATGAAAAACGGAACTCTAATACTCTCAACAGAGTTAATCTTTGCCGTTTGTCTATTTTGTTATAAAACAGCGATATCAAACCTTTTAAGTTCGGCTTGTCAAAATTTTGAAAAATCCAAACATAATTTTCGTGCATGTTGCGCATTAAACAAAAAGACCCTAAAAAAACATAGAAATATTTATAATTTTTCTAAGTTAATTAATTATTTGTTTAATGCCTTAATGCCATTTAAAATACAAAAAACGAAATTATGAAACCAATGAAACCGATTCACATTTAGAGACTTAGTTTACATATTTCAGCGATACTTAGCATAGTAAATCAAGTAATACATATATTATTTACTTGATACATTTTTATATTAATATATTCATATATTAAAGATCAAACCATAATATGAAATGGGAAAACAAGACTAAGATCTTTCAACCGTAACAAGTGGTCTTCATCAGAGTCAAAAACCCAACTGGTTTTTAAAAATATTAAAATATTTTCAATATGTTTATTTGTTACGCAATATTATTGTACTTGAACATGCAAGTCTGGAATTAAATTATTAATTATTATTTATGTAAGTGATAATGTTATTATTAATAACTAACTATAATACTTAGAAGAGACAAATATTTGGATTTTGAAATTTTTTATCTTTAACGATGCGGATCACTAAAAATGAGCTTGTATGTCAGCACTGGTACGCGTGTCATAGGTTTGCCATCACTCTTATAAAACTACCTCAAGAGTTTTAGAGATAAACCCCACTGACCCACTAGTAGATTACTGGAGTTTACAGTTACTGTAGTTCTGTAGTTAATTACATAAACCAGTCTACTTATTTCATTTACTTATTATACTTAATAAGGTCAATTTATATAACAATTCTCATTTTTTGCTGTATGTTTAATCAATTTAACCAGCCGTGCTCTCTTTAAGCTATTAATAAATTACATATTGACGAGCTTCTAGTTCATTATTACAGATTATTTGTATACTAATATGGTCAGTAGTTTTGATATTCCGAAACTATTTTATATGAAGAAAATTAGAAAACAGGAAAATAAAAGCAAAATATTCAGATATCAAACGCATAACCTCAAATTTATTCTTATTATTAATATACTCGTATGTGTTTAAATACAAAACACCAATAGATAAAATGAAGAAATTATTTAAAAATAATGTATATATTATTTAATAAACATTATTATTATTTATTTTTTAGTGGCATTTAATTTTATAATTTCATATTCAATTCACGACTTTTAAACTTAAAGATTAATTTTTGAATATTTATGTTACATAAGTACAAATTAAATTGACGCTAGACCTGACACTCCAGATGGTGTAAAAATGTTTATTTCTTTCCAAGTGAAGAGAGAATGTATGAGAGAGGACCAGGCCTGTAAGCGGATTAATAACCTGGTTATCAGGCGTTGTTCTTTCTACTGGCACCTTTTATTAGGATTTTAATTTATTTTATCATTAAAAATGGGAAATTCATATTTCTTAAAATACTCTCTTAAGTATATTTTAATCAGTTTATTAAAAGAATCAACATTCAAATTTAAAAAAAGAAAACTGAAACTGTTTTACATATCATGAATTGAAATTCATAATTATTACTTTTTAATGGAATATTTTTATTAAAAAACGACCAAGTAAAAAAAAAGCTTAAAGATATTTGTATACATTTGAAAGTTGTTTAATCCATACAAAAACAGAAATATGGTGCTCAAACCCTACATTCTAGAGTTATAAATATTCGTTTAAAAATATTTATCGTTTCAATATCAAATGGTTCATTTTTTTTTAAATAAAAATATAAATAGACGTTTACAAAAAATTACAAAATAAACGAAAAATTTATTTTAATGGTAAAAATAATTAGTGTAAATTTAATTTTAACAAACATTTATTTAGTTTTGAATGTTAAGATTTCGTTGCTTTTAATAATCAATTTGTTGGATAAATTTCACGATATCTCAGAGATATTTCTTATTTCTTAAGGATATCTGGTTTGCCTAATTTTTCAATAGTTAGGGTCCATTAAGAAGTTTGATTCAGAGATACCTCGACTTACGAACGTACTGACATATAAATATTTCGGTCTATGCAGATTCTCCCGCGGTAATTTCCCCCACGGCAAATTCCACCATGGATAACTGTTTTAGTAAGTAAGAGTGAACATAGAAGTAAGTTGAGTGAATAGATAAAAAACCCATGGATACATGCATAATTAAAATTTATTTCAAAATGTATAATAAATACCTAGTCAGTAGCAGTAGAAACGTTACTAAAGAACCTTAAAGCTGTAAAATCTTAAGGCGAAGTAATTTTTGTTTAAAATAGACACACAATACGATCAAGCTTAATTTTAATAAATTGTCGGTATAAACAATAAAAAAAGAACCTTACAGTTGTAAATTGTTGGACAGTATCAAGGCATAGATAGGCAGTTCATGTTTACGAAAAAATACTTTATCCTACAATTTAAAACCGGTAAGGTTCTTTTTTCATTGAAAACCATCGGAAACGATTGCATTTTAGTGAAACAGCTTCTGCTCAAAACACTTATTTAAAACAAACGCTTCTATAGCAACTCTTCTTTTCCGAGTGATACAAATATTTTATAAAAGTTTGAGAAAAACAGTAAATTTGGTTTATAAATTAATATTTTCAAAAGATTTTTACTATGTATACGTGAAATAAAATCAACAGTATAAATATCCAAAGTAAAACATTCTCGGATGGAATAAATATCGCTGTCACAAGTAGAATCAAAATAGAATATACAGGAGAAAATCAAACATACAGTTTGGAGTAAAAGGGGTTGGCCATAAGTAGTACTCTAAAAGGAGAGAAAGAAAGTTGTATAGGAAAGGACAAACAGGGAATCTGCAAGCTAATGTACTCGTAAATCTCCTGTACAGGGCTAATGGTTTGCTTAATATTCAATCTAATTTCAATAAAACTAAGTGTTTAAAGTAAGCTTGATTAAATTTAATTAATGCAGACTATTTTTTAAGTTTATTATAGATTCTGCTTAAATTAGAAAGTGAAATAATATTGAATACATTTTGGAATAGAACTTCATACAGAGGTAAGGGAGGTCTAGGTGATCATTATTTTTCACTTCGAAGCTGCTCGAAGAGTAATCTATAAAGGAACTGTATTTAACCAACATGTAGGTCAAACTATTAATGTTTCATTATATTAATTTGTTGAATATTTCAACTCTCATAGAGAACTTTCCATTTGCAAAACAAACAGAAAAGTAATAATATAAATACCTAAATGAGATATTTATTCTTTCATGATTTTTATTAAAGTAAAATAAAAAGAATTACAAATGACTAAATTTTGTATAACAATTTCTGTATAAATGTAAACATATCTGATAAGGACAGTAGTTAGTCTATTGGTCAGGTTGAGTTGTCTGTTTTTATTGATTTATTGCCCTTTACTATTATTATTGGTCTTTTTTAAAACTTTTTTATGAATTATTAATTTTTGTTATATTTTCGGACAAAATTTCATTATTTTATAGTTAGCTGCTTAGTGAATAACAAACATTTAGTGAAAAAAAAATAAACATTTTATCAAGTAATGAAATGTACAATTACGCCCATTTCCTCACATGTAATTTTAATAAACATTCTGATGATATTTTTGGCCTAATATCATTATAATCTGTCAAACTGTGATTTCTCAATCTTCCAGAATCAATCATAAGTCAAGAAGTTTACATTTTATAGCAACACGGACCTTTACGGTTATTAAAACAAATTCATGAGGTTTTTTGCAGTTCATGCTAGTATTAATTCAATAATAATCTTTAAGTTTCGACACTTTAGTTTTATTTCTTTCGGAGGAAATTATGCTGTCTAATAGTTTACGTAAAAAAGTAGTTTTGCATCATACAATATTTCTCTAAACCAATTTTTATGTAAAATATGAATTGGATCCATCAAACAGTGCGGGTTGTAGTGGGCTCACAAACTTTTGGATACATTCCAACCCAGTCACCCATCCATCCACGCACACACACACAAACACACACACACACACACACACACACACCACATATATATATACATATATACTTACTGAGTAATAAGTATCTTCTCTTTTTTCTGTGACGTGTTTTTGTAATTTAAAGTTTAATAAATCCGTGTGGACCGTTTATAAATTTAGTATATATATATATATATATCAATGATTAAACCACAATAAGAATGGGAAAACAAGACTAAGATCTTTCAACCGTAACAAGCGGTCTTCGTCAGAGTCAAAAACCCAACTGAACACTAGATGCAGAAAACATCCGGTGAGGAGTTTAATCATTGATTGTTGTTTCACGTGTTTATGTGAAATCTTTTTATATATATATATATATAAAGATTTCACATAAACACGTGAAACAACAATCAATGATCAAACCACAATAAGAAATGGGAAAACAAGACTAAGATCTTTCAACCATAACAAGCGGTCTTCGTCAGAGTCAAAAACCCAACTGTTGGGTTGGGTTTTTGACTCTGACGAAGACCGCTTGTTACGGTTGAAAGATCTTAGTCTTGTTTTCCCATTTATTATTGTGGTTTGATTCATATATATATATATATTATATAAATATATATTATTATTATATATATATTACACAAACATTCACAAACGCACACATCATCAAAAAAACATCAAAAACTTTGAGACTCTAAAAACATTTAAACCTGTCAAAATACAGAGACAAAATTCTATATACAAAATGTTGAAACTCTAGAATTATTTAAAGAGCTAACACTAGCTAAAACTGACAAAATTTTGAGTGCTTTAAACTCAACTTTACTATAATTAATAATAATATATATATAAGTTGTTCACAACCAACTGATTTGTTTGTTTTATTTAATATAGCTATATATTATAATCATTTTATTAGTTCAATAATCATTGATCAATCTGATATGTTATTAAAATTATTTTACCAAGGCCTCGAAGGTCAATAAGGCAATTAAAATCCGTAGCTTCTTTTGAAATGAAAAGAGAAGTCCCTATAAGTCAGACATGGTATCTCTGCGCACTTTTTCGATGAGTCTCAGGCAATCGGTTTTTCCGAATAATAAAAACTTGTTTGATTGTCATAGATAAACAATATCAAATTTATTATAACGGACAAAATGTTTATAGCTATAAATAAAACAAAATGAAATCATTAAATTGATTTCATAAGTTTGAACTCTATAAGTTAGATAAGACTATACCTGAGTGTTATTATAACTTCATAACGATAGTTAAATTGAAATAGGAGAGAAAATAATTGGTTATTAAGAGGTTTGATATTATGCTTACTTTGAGTAAAGTTGAGTGTAGGCCACTCCAGATTTTTCGCTTTTAATACTGTTTGGTGGTTGTTACCGTTGAATTATTTTATTTAAGTAGACAATGTATCACTTATAATGATATTTTCCGACATTATAATCATTCTCCTTTTATCTAACAATCTCCTTTTCCTTTCTTTTAGTTGAACAGAAATGGAATCCATAATTCCATTAATCTGACTTTAAATTAGTGAAAAAATTGAATTTTTATTAATCTGTAAAAGTGCATATAACTTTTCCATACAGAATAGTATGTCACTGAGTAACTCTCAGTAAGTCACTGAGAGTTGAATATAAAATTTTAAGCACAGTATATATAAGTTGTATTAAATCTAGGAAAATTGGAAATTAATTTGGACGACTTTTTCAATCTTAATGAAACTGTTCAGTAATCTCCGCTGGATCGATAGAAAGCTAATTACAAAATTTCTTGCAGATTGTTTTTGTTTTTGAGGAGTTTAAGAAGGAAGTTCAAAAACTCATTTACTAAATAATATCCTTTTAAATTAATTGAAATAAATAGTTTTGGAATTAAACTATTTTAAATTGAGGTGGTTATAGGTGGTTAGAGGTGGTTAATGTTTTTATGTTCTAGCATGTTAAAAAAAGGTGCATTTATACATGATGAGGCATGATGCCTCTGGGACATCAATCTTAGCTGCCTTATGGGCGCCTTTTTTTTTATGTTTTAAACCGATCCCTTAGCGGGTGATAACGTCAGCTGTCTAGCGGCTTATTGTTTGATCGGTGATTTTACAAATTTTACATTAAGAGTCCTAAATTTTGCCTAACTCAAGTGCTTCAACGAGTACCTGACATCGTACAACATTGTGTGAGTGTGAGTGAGTGAATGAGTGTGTGTGTGTGTGTATGTGTGTGTGTGTCTCCGAGGGACGACGTACTCAAATTTATTCACCTCTTGCGTGAATAAATCGAGAACCAGGTAGGGATCGAACCCCAGACTACCAGCCCAGAGGCAAATACGTTAACCACTGAGCTAACCTGGCCCATCCATGGGTGAAGTTAGAAATGTTAAAATAAAATTAAAAAATGAACTGAATTACGTAAAAGTTGGGACGATTCCGAACAAGGACTTTTGTCAGATAAAGCATATTGGTGTTTGGCTCAAAGGTCTTTAGTCCTATAAAAGGAATCAAATTACTGACATTTTCTATTTACTGATGATCTATGTGACCAGCCAGAACAACTTACATATATTTAACATAGAGAAATATCAATATGACTTTATAATATAACTTATTGGTATCATTTCGTTTATATTTATTTGTTACTTACATTTAATCCCCTTAAAGTTATCTACATCTACTACTGACACACACATGACACATTTAGTATTATATTTATTTCAGTATTTCTAAAACACATTTAGATTTTTTGGATTATACGTAGATAAAAACAGAAAAGCTTGAACAATTATTAATTTATTCATAAATTACACACACACACACACACACACACACACACACACACAACATATATATATATACACTTTTTTTCGTTGGAAATACGATCCAAAACGGACAAAGATAGTTCAATATAAACAAAGAAACATAGAGAAATCAGAAGAACACACTTACAGTCTCTAATTTTCGGTTTGAACCGTCTTCAGGAGAGATAAGAGAGGGAAACCAAGCGCACTGGATCAGAGACGGTTGGAGACCCAACCGTCTCTGATCCAGTGCGCTTGGTTTCCCTCTCTTATCTCTCCTGAAGACGGTTCAAACCGAAAATTAGAGACTGTAAGTGTGTTCTTCTGATTTCTCTATGTTTCTTTGTTTATATTGAACTATATATATATATATATATATATATATATATATATTTGTGTACAAAGGCAGCAGGTCTTCCCTTAAGCATATGTTATTAAAATAAGCAGCAGCTTCTGCATTGACCAGTTTCTTGTTGACACTCTCTAGTTTTCGTATCACTTTGCGGTGAGACTCTGGTAGCTTCCAAAGAAGGTTAGCAAAAGACATTAACACACACAATAAACATAGGTCAAACACGAAAAACTAAATTTTAATCTCTAAATTAACAAACTAAATAAAAATGCGTACAAGCTTTCGGCTCTCATTCGCCATCTTCAGGTATAAATTAAAATTAATTAAGTAACTTAAAATAAGTACTTAATTAATTTTAGTTTATACCTGAAGATGGCGAATGAGAGCCGAAAGCTTGTACGCATTTTTATTTAGTTTGTTAATTTAGTGATTAATACAGTGATTAAAATTTAGTTTTTCGTGTTTGACCTATGTTTATTGTGTGTGTTAATATCTTTTGCTAACCTTCTTTGGAAGCTACAAGAGTCTCACCGCAAAGTGATACGAAAACTAGAGAGTGTCAACAAGAAACTGGTCAATGCAGAAGCTGCTGCTTATTTTAATAATATATATATATATATATATTGGTATAAATAGGCAGCAGATCCTCTTTTAAACAGGTATCATTAAAATTAACCGCAGTTTCGGCATTCACGATCTTAAGACTGAGAGATTCGATCCTACGAACTAACCTCCTGCTAACAGGGTTCAACTAGAAAAGGAGTTGGCCAAGTGACATGTTAAATTAAAATCTAATGTAGTGCAATCAGTTATTATGTGGTATTTACTCATTGTAGGGTAAAAATCTAATGAAATGGTCTCCACATATAAAAATTTTAATGATATAAACAAGGCGTTTCGAACACGTAGTGTTCTTCCTCAGGGACCCCCACCCATGTCCATTCCATTTCCAGTCAGTCTTATTCAGAGGCACTCATCCTTAGGTTCGTACTTTCTGCCTTATTTTATGTTATATTAATTTTGTACTTATTTACTTTGTACTATAGATAACTCTCTGGTGTCATTGTATTTTTTAGTTAATGCCTGAGGAAGAACACTACGTTTTCGAAACGCGTTGTTTATATCATTAAAATTTTTATATGTGGAGACCATTTCATTAGATTTTTACCCTACAATAAATTAAAATCGATGACTCATGCTTAGTCATTGCTATAAATAGATTAAAAGGATAGTACAGGTTAATATAAAGAGAAGGTCAAAGGTCAATAATGTACAAGAAACAAGCGGTTAGAATAAAAGAGTTGAAAGGTCAACGGTATAACTGGACTAATAGAGAATAAATAGATTAAAATATATATAAACACTTTTTCTTCTTCTTGGAGTTTGGTCAGAGTTAATATACGGAATCACCTTTTTGCCAACGTTTCGTCTTTATTCTAACACCATCCTCAGTGCTATAAATCAAGGCTAGCTTCCAATACCGAACCAACAAAACCGTTATGTAATATCATACCGTTATCAAATACCTTATTATAAAAAAATGGATATAGAAACATTCCGTATATTAACCCTGAGCAAACTCCAAGAAGAAGAAAAAGTGTTTATTAGTAAATTGTAATCAAGAAAACAATACCTTATATATATATACACCAAATAGATGAAACGATTCTTCGAACTGAATAATTTATATATATATAGTTTTATATATATATATATATATATATATATATATATATATATATATATGATCAAACCACAACAAGAAATGAGCAAAAAGACTTAGATCTTTCAACCATAACAAGTGGTCTTTGTCAGAGTCAAATCTCATCTGTCTTTTTTTCTTAATTCTTAATGTGCTTTGAACATATTATTAGTATATATATATATATATAGATATATATACATATATATAGATATATATATATATTTTCATTTCAGTTTTATTTGGCACTGGTTCTAGTCTAAGGTTGGTGTTTGGACTCCGAGAAGTCGGAGTGTCCTCGTAGTATTTATATATTATATATATATATATATATATATATATGAAATAGGGAAAAAAGACCAAGACTATTTCATATTGTGGTTTGATCATTGATTGTTGTTTCACGTGTTTATGAGAAATCTTTTTATATATATATAATAAAAATAAATTAGTTTAATAAAAAAACATTGTAATATATCACAAAATATTTAGTTTCTTAAAATAGTCTACATATCATGATAGAATAGTGCTATCATAGGTAGTGGTAATGTATTGCCAGTTGTACAATGCTTTCTGAAGCAATTGTAGTTCTTGCTGATTCGAGATCTGGGTTATCCTTTAAAATATGTACACTGGTGTGTAAGTTTCTCTATCACATATAGATTCTGGAGAATTGGGGGCGTTCAATTAGAAGAGATAGGATCTAAATTGCGTATTGAATTTACCATGCCCTTTTATGAACTGGGTCATTTTACAGCCAGTATAGGACTCTATTTGCAATCTTTGATGAGTAGAGAGTAATAATTTGTTGAACAACTGTTTTAGTTTTCCCTCTGCCTCTTCAATGACTCTATCTTACTTTAGAAAGTCAATTGTTTGATTGCTGTGTGTGGTATTAATAATATCTGTTCGATGCTATTGATCGGCTAACACGTTTCTTCCTTACCACTTAGCTGATGTAAAGAGAACAGTGGCCTTCGCCTAAAAAGTGTCTAGTTTTTGTGTTATACTAGAGGCAAATGTTTTCTTAGTTTCGTAACGAGACTAAATTGAATCTGCTATCCATGTTGACGTCCGAACTTTCGATTAACAATGATTTTTTTTACCTGTAATTTTGAAAACTATTGGTTCTCAAAGAACACTTAGTTTTTTGAGGAAATTCGAGCCAGTTTATATCTCCTAATGCTGATGTTGAATAGTTTGCAATTTTATTACAAATTATTCAAGTATTCATTATGAGTTGTAAACTCATAATGAACTCAAGTGTGTGAACGAAAGCTAGTTTCTGTTGTCAACTACAGTAGCCAACTGCAAGAAACATTTGGAAAATATTGCAATGCTTAAGTCAGAGATGGATAACCTTTTGTGAACTGGTGGCCGCATTTTCAAGTGACCGCGGGCTTCATGGTAATTTCTGTGTTATTTGAATATATGTAACATATATACCATATATATACAGAAATGTATACTGCGTGATATATTAACGAGTCAATAATTATTTAAATTTTTATTATTCTTATGTAAATTATTATGCTTATCTCTTTATATTGTATTAATAATGAAGCAGTTATCACACCTCAAAAGATTAGTATTGCTGTATAAAAAAAAAAAAACTAAAAGATTTGTTGTTGTTGCTCTCTCTCTCTGTATATTTCCGAAGTTGTATTTTCCTTCCAAAAGACTAGGTGAGCTTTTGTTAGTAAGCAAAAGGCAAAGGAATTTTTAATATGAAATTAAAATTCTAGATAATCTCCAAGGGGCGCACATAACTTATCTTGGGCCGTATATGTCCCAGCGGGCTGCAAGTTGCCCATGTCTAGTTTAAGTTAAACCAGCTAACCTCAAAGTACACTTTTGTATTAAATTTCATTTATTCGCATCTTCCTTCCCTTAACTCATCTGATGTTGATGGAGGGCCAGCACTTATAAGGTCAAATCGGTCTCAAACATTTTGCGACAGCAAACATGGAGAAGGATAATTTGTAATTAAAAATACATAACTTGTTAGTTTGGTTTTTCCCCCTATTAAACTTTGATGAATCGCTTTATTTATTTATTTTTTTTTTTAGGTAAAATATTTAAATAGAAGCCTGTTAATTATTGAGCAGGGGCTGATTGGTGTTTGCAATACTTTATCTAATCGAGTGTCAGAGCAGTTAAGCCACAATACATCAATGCCAGACCACTGCCATATCAATCATACTCTCTATGATACCCAACACTAGAGCTCTGTTAGTACACCGCTCATTATCCCCCTTTGATAACAGCCAGTTCGAAACTTTACCTCTTCAAAATATCACTAAAGCTATATGTGTACAGTAAAAAAATAACTTCCACCTTCCTCACTAATAAATTAATTCAATCTGTCAACTAGTCTCTATTAACTTAAAATCTTCTGAAAACAGTTAGAACGGCGTGATTTTTCAATAAATTTAACTATAAATTTTACAGATCACTTTTTAGTTCATCATTTAAACATTATTGAAAAGTTATATTACAGATAAGTTATAATATATTGTCCTGCCGTTTAATTACATAGTTTAGGGGGTCAAGAACTGTTTATGCTTACTGTTTAATGGCATTCCTGTGAGAGCCATAATGATTTTTTCATCACAAAAATCAAATAAATACGATAATTTTTTTTTAAGAAAGGACAAAACTTTTAGAGTTGATAAATCACTTGAATGAATTCTTTTTATTGACGGTACAGAGAAGAACCAATCATATATATATATATATATATATAATAGTTCAATATAGACAAAGAAATATAGAGAAATCAAAAGAACACACTTACAGTCTCTAATTTTCGGTTTGAACCGTCTTCAGGAGAGATAAGAGAGGGAATCCTCCCTCTCTTATTTTATGACGACGATGGTCGAAAGAGTCAAAAACCCAACAAAAAGACCGTTTTTTACGGTTGAAAAATCTTAGTCTTGTTTTCCCATTTCATATTGTGGTTTGATCATTGATTGTTATTTCAAGTGTTTATGTGAAATCTTTATATATATACACGAGTTCGAGATTAACAAAGAGCAACACACAAAGTAGGGAAACACACTTACAGACTCAAATTTTCGGGTAATCCGTCTTCAGGAGAAAAGAGAATGGGAGACCAAGCACGTTGTAGACGCAACGGCAAGTAACCCTTGCCGTTGGCTGATCTGATCAAGTTGACCAATATATATATATATACACTTTTTCGATGAAAATTAGTCAAGGAGCATCACCTGCGCTTTCTAAAAAGACAATTACTTCTGATATCTCCTGAAATGTACAGCACTTCTGATAAAGTTTCAGATCTGAGCCAAGAAACTTCTATTTCCAACCTTTGTTCTACTATAACCAGTTTCCACCATCTTAGTTTTAGTTTAACTTGTTTAAAAAAAGTTTGCCCCTAGGTTAGGTTAGGTTGCATAAGGTTAGTCCCACAAGGGAACACATGTAGGCCGAGCATTGGCCCTTTGTGATACCACACAATGAAAATTGATTCTACAGTGTGAGTCGTAAATTTTGTCTAATTAATAATTTGAACTAATTAATTGGAAAATAAGAATTTTATATATTTTATATTTTAACATTCCAAACAAGGAAGATGCCTAACAAGTGAAATAATTTTATTTTATCGATGATATCTATTTTGAGTATAAAGTTCTATGTTGGTTTGTTTTAAAGTGGAGGTCAAACTGTGAGCTGTTATTGAAAAATATTAATTCAACTAAAGCGGTGACAAAAAGTGCCACCTAGCAAGTATTTTCATAATGTTCTAAGACAGTATGTACTTATAAAATAGTGCTATTAGTAGTTTGGGAACATTGTCATTAAAAACATTAAAAACTATTTGTCAATTCTATGTTGACTATTACACGATGAAAGAATATCGTGAGGTCCAACATGGCGTCTGTTAGAAGAGCTTCCCTAGGAAGGTGTGAGGTCCCCCCGGGGGCAACTCAGCCAATGTGGGGCCTCCCCTAACCACTGCTAGAGTGGAGTCGTAAGCCAGCCACAAGCACTATTTGTCAACACTATATTGACAATTATACGATGAAAGAATATCGTGAGGTCCAACATGGCGTTTATTAGGAAGGTGTGAGATCCCCCCGGGGCAACTCAGCCAATGTGGGGCCTCCCCTAATCACTGCTAGAGTGGAGTCGTAAGCCAGCCACAAGCACTATTTGTCAACACTATATTGACAATTATATGATGAAGGAATATCGTGAGGTCCAACATGGCGTTTATTAGAAAGGTGTGAGGCCCCCCCGGGGCAACTCAGCCAATGTGGGGCCTCCCCTAGCCACTGCTAGAGTGGGGTGGTATCCCCCCCCCCCGAAACACCGATTGACCCAACCATGATTTGCAAGAGTGATTGCTGCGGCAACTGTTAATCTGACCTGCCGCCGGCATGACAGATTAACCAGTGAACAGGTCATTTGTCCGTAGTGTCAGTACCATCATCCCGCGAGGCCTCCACAAGCATGATTGCCCCGGTTCGCCCTAGTTAACGGACGGGTTTGCCTATTACGATGTATTAGGTCACAGCCCGTTCAACACGTTATCGACAAACTCTTCGAGATTATGTTACCATTGTCTTCAGCATTTGTAAGGGTTGCTCTTTGTAAAGTATAATTGCAGGTTTTTGCGCAAACACCTTACCTAAAAATATTCGTGATTTGTCTACCGTTTTCAAAATTTCTTAAGCATCTTTATGCCTTCCAGAAATGAAATTGTATTATATTGAGTCTGAGAACATGACTTTAAGCAAGTAATTGAATATTATTTTTATAAATTCTTATTTAAAAAAACCTTCTCCATCAATGATAAGTTTCAAAATTCACTAGTCGAGTATGGTTAAAAATTAGTGATTCCAAACTTTGATGATCACTAAATACAAAACAAAGGAATCTGGATAGTATATTGCATTAAATATTTTTACAAAACATTTATAATTGTAAATGAATCTATTGATTGCCTCCACTTCTAGAAGTTGAAGAAGAAATACGAAATGAAAGTGTGAAAACATGCGCTTTAAGGATTTTCAAGCTTTTCATTTACATTATTATGGCTCTTTATAATGCATGTCCAGAAATGAACCAGTTATCTTAAAATCCAATAAAAACCGGTCAGAGTATATACACAATTATATATCTATTAAATTTAATTTTGTAATTTCAGACTCTCCCCTACTTACGAACATTCGAGTTACGAACAACGGTACATACGAACATTTTTGCGGGTATGTCGAAAATGTTCGAACAGAGATGCTGTCAGTTAGATTTTGTACATTTTCGAAAAGTAAGTTAAACTTCATTTTATTTGTCTTATTACGTACATGTACATACTGTCTCTCTCTCTCTCTCTCTCTCTCTCTCTCTCTCTCTCTCTCTCTAACATATGTAGTATTCTCTCTAGTTGTACATGTACATACATTCAATGATCAAACCACAATATGAAATGGGAAAACAAGACTAAGATCTTTTAACCGTAACAAGCGGTCTTCGTCAGAGTCAAAAACCCAACTGAACCAATCAAAAACCAGTTGGGTTTTTGACTCTGACGAAGACAGCTTGTTACGGTTGAAAGATCTTAGTCTTGTTTTCCCATTTCTTATTGTGGTTTTGATCATACATATCTTTATATAGCATATTATTTTATTAAATGTTTATTTTTCAGTACAAACCGATACAGATTACTTACACATACATTCCATACAACATATAGCACTGAAGCAACTTACGAACGAATACACCTTACGAAAGACCGTAAAAAAAGACGTATAAACGGATCTCGTTCGTAAGTTATTCTTTTTTTTTTCCCTTAACTTTACCAATTTGGTAACCTAATTGAATTGGGCTATAATACTTAGTCTTTATTCATATATTCACTCATTTAATGTATTGTTCATTCTTCGATCAATATAGAGAGTAAATAAATAAATAAATTGGAAAGTTAGTCTGAGAACTAAAGACTAAGTTGTAACACGAGAACTGACAAGTGTGCCACATAAATAAACTGCGTCCAATAGCTGACTTCATTTGTATTCCACCATTGAACGCAACTGATTTTCTCTCTAGTTCAAACAAATTGCATTCAATTGCTAAAAAAAACTTTTCTCTATTTCTTTGAAAACTGTTCTTTTATTTGTCAGGGATTGAGGTTTTGGGTTCAATATGTTTGGCATTTTTTTTTTTTTTACCATACAAACACATTTTCAAACAACTTTTGAAATTGTAACTTTTCCTTAACTTTTCAATTTTCCTCAGTTAAACAAAAGAAATCTTATTAGGAATTCTTCAGTTTCAGTTATTTTAAAACAAAACAATTTCATTATATTACACCACTCTTATATATTAGTGGTCCACACTCAACTTTACTATTAGCAAATATATAATATTAAACTCGTTGACAATGAATTGAGTGTTGGATTAATTTTAATGAGTCTACCATATAGAATTAATATAAAACTCATAGATATTAAGTTTAATTATTCAATTTGTTTTATTCTTTTTAAAAGTTGTTTTATTTTATTAAAAAAATCCTATTTTTTTGAGTTATAAGAAACTTAATGATTAGTGTAGAAAAATCTGATTGTATTATTGCTGTAACCGAGTGACAACCGATTATTGATTAATAGCCGATGACACTCATTTTTAGATATCATCTTCTAATGATGATGGAAAACAAAAATTCGAGACTCTTATTAAATTTGGTAAAAAAGGGGTTTGGTAATAACTCGAGATAAATTGATTTTTTATCCTCAGTTCCATTTTTTGGCAAAAACTTGTTCAAACCTATTGTATCTTTTTCTCTTGGCTCCTTTGATGACAAAGAATGATGACAAAGAATGATGGCAAAGAATGATGGCAAAGAATGATGACAAAGAATGATGACAAAGAATGATGGCAAAGAATGATGACAAAGAATGATGACAAAGAATGATGACAAAGAATGATGGCAAAGAATGATGGCAAAGAATGATGACAAAGAATGATGGCAAAGAATGATGGCAAAGAATGATGACAAAGAATGATGACAAAGAATGATGACAAAGAATGATAGCGAATGAATTTTACTATCATTCGTGAATCTATTGTTTATTTTTAAAATCTTTTTGAATGATCAAATAAGAATATTGTAGTTAATAATGTATTTAAAACTGGCTAGAGAATCTCCATAATAATATTGTTAAGATCATACATAGAGGCTTAAGTGGTGATATCTTTGATAGCAGTTAAAGTTTGCTTACATCACGATTAATCATCACGATTAATGCCCTAAAAACAATATACTCGTATAGATTGTTTTCAGTCTTTCAATGCCATCACAATACATAAACAATAAAAGCAATTAACTCTCAAATTTTAAATTCTTAAAGTTTTTCTTATCACATTCAGTGCTATTAAGAGTTTATCCGTTTTTTTTTTCAAAATATTATGAATATAACAATTATAAATCGGTAAGTGACAATTGAAATTACTTTCGAAAACTTTACAAGAAGTTTTAATTACTTCAAAAGGAGTAATTACTTTTCTATTGGATCCTGTAAAATATTGATATTCACGTCTTATCCATTTCTTTGCCAACAAGTTAAAGATCAAAATTATTATGTCTACCTTCTTAGTCTAACACTGAACAATACAGTTTCATTATTTTAGTAAATGAAAAAAAAATTATAAGCTCTTATCTTATACATCGATATAATTTTTTTTTGTAGTAAAATTATATTACTTCTTTACAAGGTGTTTAAAGTTGTAGTACACTATTTATTTACTTAATTTAAAAAGAAGATATCAATTAATAAACAGTTATAATATAATAGCAAAATATAACAAATATTATACCGTATGAATTATATATATAACTAACACATAAATAATATAACACACAAACATACCAATTTAACCTGTGGTATATTTATTTTTGGATCATCCTCTATGCTTGAACCTGCAGTGTCTGGTTCACAGTAATAATTACTTGTTAGAGTTTAGGAATTGAGTCGTATAACACTTCTAATTCAACTTTTTTTCTTTATAGTGTCCAACTTCGGTTTATAGTAGAATTTCAAACCAAGAGACAATAATTCCTTTTGCTTTAACGTTAACTGGTGAATGAATGAATGAATGAATGAATGAAAAATTCTTTTATTGAGGGTTACAGCCCATAGTTTATCTTATGGGGGTAGACGTACAGTTGAGACTGAGTCTCAACGTTAACTGGTAATTTGATAGATTATTATATATCTGCTACGTTCTACAGATGAATTCCTAGATATAATAAAAAAAATCAAACTGGAAGGAAATTTAGGGTTTTTAGACATCGAGTCATTATTCACTAATGTTCTGGTTAAGGAAACTATTGAAATAATATGTAACTAAGTCTATTCTAGCCGTAATGCACCACGAACAGAAATTAAGAGAGATCAGTTAAATACATTACTGCAAGCTTGTACAATGGAAAACCCTTTTACCCACATAGATGGATCAATGTATGTACAAATTAATGGTGTCGCTATAGATTCACCTCTTGGCGTGACTTTTGCCAACTATTACATGTGCCACCTTGAAAATAACGTATTGAACAAAAGAGATGATATCAAACCTACCATATACTGCCTACATGTTGACGACTGTTTTGTTATAGCAAGGAACGCAAACCAAATGGACGCACTGAAAATGCATTTGAGGAAGAATTATGTCTGAAATTCACAATAGAAAAAGCAATAGACAACAAAATTAACCTTCTCGTTGCCAGTATTAGCGTGTTAAATGACGAAATTCAAACTTCAATATTCAAGAAAGAATCAAATACAACCTCCTACCTCTATGTCCGTAGCGAATGCCCTCACCGCTGCAAAGATGGACCAATTAAAGCCTTAATTCATAGAACATACAAGATCGCATCAAATTGGGAAATATTCAACAGAGACATTAACAGAACTAAACAAGCGTTTGTTAATAATGGCTACTCTAATGATAATATTGATCGAATTTTGAAAGTATACCTTCAAGTAAGAAGAGCGAAGCAAATTAATTAAGATAGACAATCAATAGTGCATAAAGTTTAGTAGAAAAAACTAGTATTTCGGAGTTCAGTAGAAAAACTAGAACAACACAAGCTTGATGAAAGAGTGTAAAAAGACATTGTAAGGAATAATGTCAGATGCAAAAACTTGAATGAAAAAGTAACACTGGTCACTTGCTATATAAAAGCCCATCTGTGAGTAGCCTGTTTATAAAAAATAACAACCAAGTCAAAAGCTCACCTTTAAAGGAAACAAAATCTAGTGTACGAGTACGAATGCACTAATGGGAACTGTGAAACCGATCGAATTTTCATGATAAGTAAATTATGCTTTACTTATGGTTCACTAAAAAAAAAATGTTTAAATCAATGTAAACATAATCTAACAGACAACCTCAGAATTCTACAACTACTACTACGCAATACTACTTCTACTAATACAGATACATTGTATGTGGCTGCACTGTTTAGACCAGAGGTTTCCAAAGTGAGTTCCGCGGAATCCCAGGGGTTCCTTAACAGACTGTCAGGAGTTCCGTGAAAAATATTTAATAAAAACATTTTTTTAAAAATAATGTTTGTGGGTATTGATTTATTCTATATTTCTTGTGAAATATGAAGCCGAATAATGTTTATATCTACATATACCCATAAGTAGAAGTGGTCAAAATTTTATTCATATTTAGGATGAATCATTAGTCAGTTTTTGGAACTATCTGATTCCCGAATTTCCTGCTATTGCAAAAGTAGCACTTTACACATTGCTGCCATTTCCCACTACCTACTTAAGTGAAACTGGATTTTCCCTTTAAACTGCTATAGAAACCAAATCAAATGCTGGGGCTAATTTGAGAATCAAACTCTCAACTATAAAGCCGAAAATGATTACAAAACAAACTCTGTGTTAAAATTGCTAGTAGTTCTGTTTTATGTGTTATGCACTTGTGGAAAATATGAAAATTAAAATCTTTTAGTTTTGAATTTTTATTTGAAAAAAAAACACATTGCAGTAATATTACTTTTTTAATTGTTTTTAAACATATATACTATTTAAAAAGGCATATGAAAATATTTATATTATGATTGTATCAAATCATTAGAATCTGGGGTTCCCGGGAAAGTTTCTGGAACCAAAAAGGGTTCCGCGTCGAAAAAAGTTTGAAAAACTCTGGTTTAGTCACACGATAGAAACAATGACTGACGGATTCCGTAACGAGCCGTTTCACTTTCAAATGTATGCCACTCATTTTCTTAAGTAAGTTCCAATCTGAAATATGAAGCTTGAAAATTCATAATTCTGTAACTTGTGGAATACATCCTATTATTTGTTTCATACATGCCCAAGATATGAAACATTCATTTTAATATTTTAATTTGACAATTTCAATCGATTCCTAATTGTCTTGTGAACAGGCAATTGTTCGTGAAGCACCACCGCTTTAAGAACACTGTAACCAAATTACGTCTTCTTAGCTATAGTCGAGTCAACAAACTTTCTAGGAAAGGCATTATTATGTAAATATATAGAGTAGTCTGATAGAAGATACAACACCATAGTATATCAAGTAATACAGATACAATAAATCAAGGGTCAAGGGTCAGCTAGCCATGCACAGCAAGGTGCATGCCAAATTAGTGAACAGGCATCTAGGCCTTTTACCACTTCATTTACAATAAATATAAAAAGTGTTCCTATTAAATTTGTTACAACACCCAATTATAATATTGTAGTATACTTTTTTTTTGAGTTTTTAATAATAAAATAGCTATTTATTTAAGAAAGTTTAAATAATTTTATGAATAACATTAATTAATAATTTTCTTAGTTATCGCCGATTATTTTCTTTTTTTTTTATTCTTTTATTATATTACAACTACTCTTAGAGGGGTAATAAGTAATAGTGATCTAAGGTATATAAAATAGATGTAAAGAGTGAAGAAACCACCCACCCATTGGTAGTACATAGGTACATTGGTACATGCATACATAGTACATAAAAAGATTTCACATAAACACGTGAAACAACAATCAATGATCAAACCACAATAAGAAATGGGAAAACAAGACTAAGATCTTTCAACCGTAACAAGCGGTCTTCGTCAGAGTCAAAAACCCAGGTGGGTTTTTGACTCTGACGAAGACCGCTTGTTACGGTTGAAAGATCTTAGTCTTGTTTTCCCATTTCTTATTGTGGTTTGATCATACATAGTACATACATAGGTGCATTGGCACATACATAGGTACATTGGTACATACATACATAGTACATACATAGGTGCATTGGTACATACATAGGTACATTGGTAAATACATACATAGTACATACATAGGTGCATTGGTACATACATAGGTACATTGGTACATACATAATACATAGGTACATTGGTACATACATACATAGTATATAGATAAGTACATTGATAGTACATAGTTTGTTCAGATCACTTGCAACTATTCTTGCCAGTTATCATATCTTGACGAGCCAGATCTCTGAGCAAACATTTAGATTATTTCCTTGGATATCAATGTATAAAAAAAAATAGCTTTTCTTTGAAATAAAGATTTGGAGACGAATTATTGGAAGTAGAAGATTAAAAGGCATATGTTATACACATAGAAATTTATATTTCAAAAATTATTTTCAAAGTTTTATTAAAACTATGAATGATATGATATTATCTTTAATTAAAAAGCCGATTAAAAGATATCTGAAATCAATTTAACTTTCCGAGGAAGGTGAAAATTAAGCCTGGACTTGATTGGCAGTGAAGCTGTTTATTTTTAGAATCAAAACCTCTTTAACAGAGAAATGCTTCCTTTCATAGTAAACATTTTCATTTTCAAAGTTAAATATGAAGTAATTTGTATCCGTGATTGAAATAATATTGGACTCTACCAACTAGATGGAATAAATAGTTTTAGTGATTCTACATTACAGCTCCAGAAACACTCGACAGAGAGGTCGTTCAGTTTGAGATTTTATTATATGTAAAATACAGAAATCAAAAACAAACTTTTTTCGAGTTTTTCATTCTTCATTTTATTGTGGCATTGTATCACATGCATTAATTACACTTTAATTAATTTATTAAATATATTATTATTAAATTAAAATATTAAATATTAAGCAATATAATTATTAAATTTATAATAATTAATTTATAATTTATTAATTATAAATACATTATAATTTATTAATAATTATAACTATTAAATATTAAAAATTTAATATAACAATATTAAATATATTGTTATTAAATTTAATACTGCAATTAATTCTTATTTTTACATTGTCATTGTACAAATATACAAATTGTATAATAATAACACAATTTTGTATTATTGTTATACAATTTGGCATTTTTATATAAGAATAATTGTATAATGAAACAATTCTTTTTGGTGATATAAACATTTTAGTCATCTTAAGTCAATGGCATAGAATAATATTAATATAAAGTTGACTCAGATAATGTATATATTAAGTGTCTTGCGATTAAAATATTTTTAAAGTTCAAAACTGTTCAACAATTTTTTGCTTATTCTTGATAATATTGTTTTGTGATTAATGAGGAAGGTTTAATGGGCCACTCCTCTCCACAAGGTAAAACTTTCTGACTAAGAGCCAGTCTTTGTGGTTCCCTAAGACAATACTCGTACACCAAGTGTCAAAGAGATTGGAGTGTCTTCGCGTTACACATACATGATGAGCTAGGAGCTATTTTTAACTTGTTCAAGTATTTTTTAAATGACTCATAACTGGTCATATATTCTCAAAAGTTTATAGTTTATTTCAAAAATTTTTTTTGTATACAAGGAAAAAAGGAAATTTTTCCTAGTATATGCACAAAATGTCTTTGTACCTTTGTACAAATTAATTCCGCCTTTAGTACGTTCCATACAATTTTTTTCCCATTGCGTCGCTGTTTTCCAAGCTGTCGTCTTCAGCACACTTTTTATCATTCGCCAACTCATTCCCGATGATTCCTACAAGTGCCTTGACCTTTCGAAATATAAATATTTCCCCCCCAAAATTTTTAAAGCCTATATTTGTTTCAAATAATTTTTTTTTTAATAAGATCTGCTAATTTTTTTTGTTTTAATAGAAGTTGGAGTATTACATTGCTATCAGTTTTTATTAAAAATGTATTTTTGATCCCAAAAGTACTTATTTGCCCATTCAGTTGCTTTTAATACCGCAACATGTTCTTTCTGATTGATTAAACAAAATTCACGCAACCTAAACCTACCTGCCGATAAATTCGATATTTTATCGGGATCCATCACAACAAATGCCGAGCCAACACAGTTGCCTACCTTACTTCCATCTGTGTAGATTTGCATTACCCTTTATTTATAATTATGCTCTATTTTGTCCGATTCGTTTTTCGGACAAAATTCAAAGTTTTCAAATTTAAAAGATAATATATCTTTCGTAATAATAAATTAGAAATATTATTTTGTTAACTTTTCTAAAGAAATTTTTAACTCCTAACTTTTCTATTGTCGTAGCTAATAGAAATAGAAGTTAATGTAGTAAATTAGTTGACAGGTCTCAAAAATTTAAGTGTACGCTTCAAAGATATGAATGTTATAGGAGTAAAGGAGAGACTTTATAGCGGATAAAAATCCTAAGCCTGGTCTAATCCAGGAGGTATAAAGAGTGCTTAAAACATAATTATTATGAAATAGGAAAGATGAATGTCCGAGTCTAGAGATTTAATGCTTGAGAAGTTATTTTAATACGAATTTTAAATATAGGAGGAAAGGTAAAATATAGAGTTGCGAACTATGGCACCATCCCCATTTACTACCATTTTAAACTTTGGTAAGATATGAGTGAGTCTGATAGCAACATAAGTCTGATAACAACATAAGTCTAATAACAACATAAGTATGATAACAACATAAGTCTGATAACAACATAAGTCTGATAACAACATCAGTCTGATAACAGATATGCATAGAGGTATACAAAATATATCGTATTCTTCTTGAAAATGTATAGCTGAGAAAAGATGTGAAAACTATTAAGTTAATTTATAATAAACATTTTTTAGACAATTCAACCGTCATTTAGTACGTTCCATCCAATTTTTTTCCCTTTGAGTCGCTGTTTTTCAAGCTGCCGTCTTGAGCACTCTTTTTATCTCTAAATTCGATTTTGAGATATCTCTAAATTGAAAATCTCAATATCTCTAACATTCAACCGTCAATTTACAATGTATGGTAAAAATAAATATGTAGTAGGTTAGGTTAGGTTGCAGTGTTCAGTTCCACAAGGGAACACATGTAGGCCGAGCATTGGCCCTTTGTGATACCACACAATGAAGATTGATTCTACAGTGGGAGTACTAAATTTTGCCTAACTTAAATGTATTTAGAAGTAGGGATCTTTAACGAGTACCTGACATCGTACAGGCTCGGGTCCGACGGTTTAACGTCCTTCTCCGAGGGACGACGCGCTCAGATTTATTCACCTCCTGCGTGAATAAATCGAGGGCCAGGTGGGGATCGAACCCCGATCATATCAGTTCAGAGGCGAACACGTAACTAATGAGCTAGCCTGGCCCCTAAATATGTAATAAATATTACAGAATAAATTAATTTGTTTGTTTAAGACATATGAAGTTAGAATATGTTTTCATTGAAGTAAATTACTTTTACTTAAAGAAATGTGTTAAAAATGTTCTTTTCAATATTAGCAATAAAACGCGGGAAAGTAGTTATTTGCAAAATTGAAACAAAGCATTACTCTTTAAAAATAGAGGTGAATATCTTATAAGAGGTTTTGAAGCTGCCATCAATTTGTGTCTACATCCATTACGTTCCATTTGTAGTCCATTTAGGTTCTGTGGCATCACAGATATCAGATCGCACCAATATCGAGTAATATATTTATATAGACATTGATGGAACATTTAAACATTGTCCTCCTACTTTCTTTTCTTATAAAAGTCAAAACATGATAACGTTAATGGCTTTTAAAGTTTGACCTTATTCGTATCTACGTAATTGAACTTGGAAGTACAGTTTGTGCATTCAGTTAGCTCCTACTCGAATCTTGAAATGGGCATATTTTTTTTACATACATTTACTTTTTATAAGAAATAGAGAGATTGAAAATAAACTTTACATTTCAACTGAAATGATAAGATCAATAAACAAAGATTTATTTAATCTGTTTGAATGTATATATATATATATATATATATATATATATATTATATATATATTATATATATATATATTATATATATATATGCGAAGGCAAAACTCTTAGAAATTAAAAGAGTTATGATAATCAAAATTTCATATTTAAGTACCTATTAGCTTTGGATGGCAAGAACATTCCATTGTTTCAGAGGATATTTATATAAAAAGTACATATTTTTGTATACCCTAGGGAATAATGAGGTCTGCTATTTCCGGAGTGTTTTTTTTTTATTACTCAGGCAACACTGATGTAAGAATTTTAATTTTCGAGGCGTGCTGAGGGATTAATGATGATTAACTCACGAGGCGAAACCGAGGTAGACAATAACTACGCGAGGGTATACCAGCTCGTTATTCTCGAGGAGTATACAATATTTTATCTCCAAAAAAGGCTATATAATAATAATAATAATAATAATAATTTATTAATTGTTAATTAATATAAAAACAATTAATAATAACTCTTAATAATGAAAAATAAAGGTTTAAGAAAGATAAATAAAATTATGTAAAAAAACATAATTTTTTTTTTACATAAAATTATGTAAATTAACACAGTAGATTAATTAGCAATACAGCTGGTAATTAAAGATCAGGCTTGCCACCCTAACTCTTCCCGATTTTATTTCACTTCAAAATCGATGTCAACAAAATAATTAGGTTAGACAGCCTAAATTATATCTCTGTTTTTTCATCCCCCCCCCCCCCCCCAATTTTACGTACCGGGTTTAAATGTCTTGCATTATAACTTGAATGCTAAACGTAAGAACGTTACTTTTCGTCCCTTTTGGAGATTTTTTTTTTAACTTGTTTTAAATCTGAACATATGATTATTATAAAAACCACTCTGGCTTCACCGTCTTAATGTCATTATTTATCCATAGAGTGTAATCCACGTATAAATTTTTCTTCAGGGTCCATTAAATTAGATCCGAATCGATAAAACTGATTCAAAGAGCACTACTCTGGTAAATAATAAACCAGCAAAGAAGATAACCTATTTTCTACCATTCTATCAGTATTCCTATTTAATATTAACAGCTTTATATATATATATACTTGATTGTTCAATTTATTGTAATAATATTTATATTTTTTAAAGTTATAATTGTTAATATTTATATTTATCATTCCAATTAATAATTTATGGTCAAGATTATAGAGACGAGTTCTTCTTTTATTAAGCATTTAATTCTATTTCTCGAAAGTTATATATTTATATTGAGATAAACGCAAACGAAATTTTTAATATTTGATTTCTTTTTAAACCGTTGAATGAATTATGATTCTCTAGCAATTTAGTAGTTTTCAGTAAAACTAAAGTAATGCCAACTGACATATTTTTTCTATTTTCTGAGGTAAAATGGATAAACAAACAAAAGTCTCCACACAAATGAAGTTTTATTCAACAGCTACGCGTTTCGAACACTTTGTGTTCATCAACAGGAAGACACCAAGGATGTGGTGCTGAAGGATTGTCCCAGTGAAAACAACTTATTATTATTATAATATACCCATTGTTGTTCTCACTGGACCAACCCATCAGCACCACAACCTCGGTGTCTTCCTGATGATGGACACAAAGTGTTCGAAACGCGTTGTTGTTGTTGAATAAAACTTCTTTTGTGTGGAGACTTTTGTTTGTTTATCCATTTTACTTCAGAATGAGTAAATACCACACAATTACGGATTGCACAACTAATAATTTTTTCTATTTTTCCTAAATCCAATAAAATGCGATTAAAACTCAACGGAACAAAAACTCCTTCAACTTACAGCAGTGACCTGCGTTTAAAAATGGTTGTTACCATACGGACCCATACACAACTACACTGACAGCATTCATATTATATAATACTTTGATAAAAATAACCTAGTATAAAACCAAAATATTTTTGTAATCAGCAAATATTTGCACATTCTTTAATTACATTGATACTAGGAAGCCAGGTTTAGATGATTGAATGATCAAGGACAGGCTTTGAACGAATAAATAAAATACTACTATAATTGAAGTTTAAAATATAATTTTTGTTACGCAGAGGAAGAATGTATAACAAACACACGAGGCATTATTGATTATTAACTCCTGAGAGGAAACCGAGGTAGATAACTATGCGAAGGAATAACAGCTCACAATTAATAATAACTTTGAATATTCCAAAATAAAGGATTATTAAATATATTTTAAAAGTATTGTTCTATTGAGTTATTTTTAGCTTAAATGAAGATAAATTCTTTCTAAGAGACTCAATGTAAAGTAATGTAATGTAAAGACTTAGTAAAAAACGGGTAATAAAAAATTAAAATAAAAAAAAATAATAAAGAAATATTTCAATAAATGGACGTGATTTTATTTTGATATCAAAATTTAATTCAACTCTTTATATATTTTCAAATTATCAGAAATACTGACTCTTCTCAATGGAATTACATATTTTGAGGTCTCCTAATCAATGTTTATTTTTTACGATCTTTTTCTAACTAGGTGAGTGCCATTCATGAAGTTTGTAAACACTCTCCATATCGAATGGTTTGAAAAAATAGTTTAAATCTTAATGACATAATTGACATATTTTTCGGAGTAGTAAAGAAAAACTTTTATTTTTGGGTAATAAACTGGGTAATATATTTGGAGCTTAGGGTAGGCACTTCAACGTTTGGCTCATTTATTATTTGGCACTCACTTTAGTAATGGGTGAGCCACATTACCTGTTGATTCTCCCTTGAGAGTTCTAAATTCTAAATTGGGAGTTCTAAAATCACTAACTCAAGTTTATTTAGAGTAGGTATCTTTAATGAGTACCTGGCATCCTACAAGCTCGGGAAAAACAATTCAACTTCCTCTCAGAGGGACGATGTACTCAGATTTATTCACCTCCCGCGTGAATAAATCGAGGGCCAAGTGGTATCGAACCCCGGACCTACCTACCAGTTCAGAGTCAAGTACGTTAACCACTGAGCTAACCTGGACGCTTGAAAAATAATCTAAATTATATAAAATGTTGTAAAAATTTAAAAGCAAATTTTATAACTTAAGGAAGGTGGAAACTGAATTAAAATTGATTACAGTGGATTCCGCTTAATTGGGACAGCCGCTTATTTGGGACAAATCTCAAAGAACGGAAACCAAACTATGAACTACAACTATAAATTTGTATGTTTAATTGGGACAACATTCCGCTTAATTGGGACAGTAAATTTTAGATTTTAGTACAGTAGAGTCCTGATTAACCGAGTATGTTTTAACTGAGTTCCGGTTTAACCGAGCCGGTGCAGCGGCAAAACAAACACCACCCCATTCTAAATCCTGGGAAAGCCAGAAAGGCGGCTTCTTTCTGAACCCGATACCCGTGTTTTAAAAATCTGCAGCTGCCTCATGTTCACATTTGCTATCTTTTCCATCCGAGCCAGTGCAGCGGCAAAACAACCCCCCCCTTCCAATGCTTATTGGCATTGTTTCTAAAACCAATCAAATGAATTTCCAAAAAAAAAAAAGTGAAATTCGTTTAATTGGGACAGCCGCTTAATTGGGACAAAACGCCTCGGTCCCGATGTGTCCCAATTAACCGGAATCGACTGTACTTATCGATTTTCATTAATTATATGAAAGTACAATTCAAATACTTAATCTATAATCCACTAAGAATCAAAGCCATTCTTTGAAAACTAAAAGTATAGGTCATGGTATTCCTAGATTTGTCAAAGACCGCTATTACTTTAACGCTTTTGATAGAATCGTATATTTATCTATAATAGTGTTTTGTATGTGGGGCAGAACTCACTGATGCACACAGTTCTTTTGATACAAGAAGTATCAAATTGCCAGATAATACAAGCTGAGATAATCTCATTAATTATCTTTCTTCGAATAAAGATCACTAATATACGCACAGATACGTAATATCATAAAAGAAGATACGTCAAAAATCACGCAATTTACTTTATCTTAAATTTTACCAAAACGAGTACATTTTTAGCTCTCTTTAAATAGCATTGTCTTTATTGCGAAATTATATTATGAAAAATTTATGAATTTGAAAGAAGAGAAAATATTGTACTTATTATTATATTTTACTAATATTATACTAATATATTTTAATTAAAAATGAATATTTTAAACTTGAATATTGTTGATTAATTAACTTTTTTATTAAATTTATTAAAAAAAAATATAAAAACATTGAAAAGTTTTGCTCATAAAAAAAATCAATTAAAATTAATTGTGAGTTTAGAAAGTAGAAATATCATTAATACTTGGCAATTAATAATAAAATAGTTTTCTCAAGCTGTTTATTGCATTAGTGTGTTGCTTTTCATCTGTTAGAATATTTTCACTAAAATATACAAGAGAAATTAAAATTACTTTTGTTTGTAACTTGGGAACACGGGATTCCAAATTGTCTCTGAGCTCTGAATATCATTAATTAATAAATCTTTCGAAGTAGTTATTTTAATATTTGCTTTGCTGTTTACTTTGGCTGCTCCATTTATGTTTAATAGAAGTCCACATCAGTGTTGCTAGTTGCCATTATTTATTCTCCACTTATCCTCTTTTATAAGTTTAAATTTGTTTAAAATACATAACCCTCTCTTTGAATTAAGTATTGAATTTCATATAAAATGCCCTTTGTATTAACATGCTCGTATCTTTCATGTGTTAAAAATTAATTATATACGACAGCACATAATCTATATATATATATATATATATATCTTTTCATTTTTGAGAGATTGAAAAGAAGAGATTTTCATCTTTTCATATATATATCTTTTTCACTTTTGGAAATTATATATATATATATATATATATATCATTTTCTTCTACAGTCTAGTCGAAGGTTTTGTCCGGTTAACGTTGTTGTTCCTTTAAATAATGTAAATTTCATTTTCTTAGTTAAAAAATTCTTACTTCTGCCTATGAAAAAGGTTTTAAATAAGACCGAAACGTTGGCAACGAGAGTTTGATTTTTTATCCTGGAAAAATGACCGAATCCCGATCAGAGAATACACCTATTCTATCAAACGTTCGATATATTATTTAATCTATGTATAAATAATTGAAATGACAATGTCGTGAATGTCCCGTCATCACGTTCTGATGATGAATGTTGATCATTCGAAACATGTCGACTGTAGGAGATGTACTTTATTGTGTAGACGAAATAACCAAAGTGTTATTTAGAAAAATTGAGAAACTTGTTAAGAAACAGATAACAGCTAAATTTGGTGTCATTTTCAATAATGTGTATGCCAAGGGAGGACTGCTACCAAAATTTACAAATATATAAAGTTGTATTTGTAATATTAATTTAAAACCACTTTTGTTCAGTAAAATAAAATTTCAGTTTTTTATATGTTCAAAATTCAATACAAATAATTGAGTTTAGAAATAACTCAAGAATACCTTTTTATGTCAGGTTTTATATAACTTCCTAGTTTTGTAATTATATTGATTTAGACAGATATTTGGCAGAGAAATGTCAAAAGTATGTCATATGTTTTATAGAAAGTCGTGTTGTGGGTGGATTCGAATAAAAAGAAAACTATATATATGCAGATGATGGAAGCGTAGAAGCGGTAGGAAATATCAAAGGCAGTGTAGAGACACCCAAGAGGAATGTCAACAACTCTGTCCTCGAATTGAAGTCAGTGCCAGAGACGTGCCTCTAACACTACTCTTTACAGCTCAACGCTTCCAAATATTATAGATGATCTCTTCTACTTTTACATTTCATATTATTTTCAAACTGTGTTCAAAATAAGCTCGATCATTGATTTTATGTAAATCAAGTTGATGAAAAAAATAAATAAATAATCTTAAATAACATCACATTACCACATTTTCTTTTATATAATTTTATGAATTATTATATTTGTAAAAAATAATAATTTTTAAAATAGGTAGCCATTAATTTTACACTTTTGCTATCAGAAAAACTAAGTTCACGATGACTGGAGTGGAAAACGATGGGTTGGTCACTGCATTTAGCAGCAAAGGCCTTTCGACAATTATACTGGCTTTTTCAGTGGCAGCCAAACCGACGTAAAAGAATTCATACTGACTTCCCTCCAGTTGATAAACATTGATGTTAAAAACTCTAGATGCCCCTTGGAAAATAAATATTTTAGGTATTATTATTTTGTTAACATCTTTAACAGCAGGGACAGGTGGGGATCGAACCCTGAACTACCATCTCAGAGGCGAGTACGTTAAGGTCCACTTAGTGAACCTAACATTAGTGGACTAATAAGTACGTTAAACGCTTAGCTAACCTGGTCCCTAAAAGGTGATATAACTCCGACATCTTTAGTAATCAGATCAGCCATTTAAATAAGTTATTATTATTAACTCAGTTAATATCACATGACCAGTGATTAATTTTTATTCATAACACTTCTTATTTTTTTCTATTTTTAATTTGGGATTAGTTTTTGGATTGGTAGTCCTTATGAAGGACTGTCTGCACTGACAAAGGTTGATATCGACGGGTTTACTCGGCCAGTTCGTGAAAACAGGTTTCATTCTGTGTCCATAGTGGTGCCTTTGATCTGAACTTTTGGAAGACATTGCGACTGAGGACAAATCAGCCAACTCAACAAGAATCTTAGTGGTGGAAAGGGAGGATAATTGTACGATAAAGGTAACCCAGATGACTGGCACAAGAGATAAAATGGAAGCGACGTGCGCCTATGGTAGCTTTCAGACCAGGTTTGGGCAACCTGCGGCCCAACACGTGTTTTTTGTTGCGACCCTCAAAGAAAATTTGAAATTCTATCTTAAAACTGAAAATTCCTTTCCTTCTTGCATATAAACAAAAGCTCATCGAAACTTTTGGAAAAAAATTCAACATTTCAGAAAGAGAGAGAGTGAGAGAGAGAGAGAGAGAGAGAGAGAGAGAGAGAGAGAGAGAGAGAGAGAGAGAGAGAGAGAGAGAGAGAGAAGAGAGAGAGAGAAAAGAGAGAGAGAGAGAGAGAGAGGAGAGAGAAGAGAGAGAGAGAGAGAGAGAGAGGAGAGAGAGAGAGAGGAGAGAGAGAGAGAGAGAGAGAGAGAGAGAGAGAGAATATTCAACAGAAACAAATGCTATCAACCGTGAAATAGAAACAAAATTAAAGTTTATCAGGACTTGGTCAGTTCTTCAGGTTTAAATTAAATTCTAATTGGCAAAGTTTCGGTTTTTATTTAAAACTTTTCTTATATTTCCTCTGTTTTGTAGGGCCTATGAAAAAGGTTTTAAATAAAAACTGAAACGTTGGCAATGAAAGTTTCATTTGAACCTGAATTCTGACTGAGACCTGATAAACTCTAATTTTGTACACACACACACATACACACACACACACACACACACACACACACACACGCACACGCACATACACACACACACACACACACGCACAACCATACACACACACACACACACACACACACACACACACACACACACACACACACACATATATATATATATATATATATCTCGCGCTCCGTTCTTCGACGTGGGGAGATCTCTCTCACTTCGTCCTCTCTTCTAGTCTACTCCTGAAGAGGAACAACAGTTCGAAATATTGAATTCTGTAAGTGTTCTTTTTTTCTTTTTTCTATGTTGTGCTTTGTGTAATTTAAAGTTATATATATAGTTTAGAAGGCCTCAGAGCTTATTTTTCTTCATTTTGATTCTTCCCTACGGCATTTTGTCTCATATACGTATCTTAAGTGTTGCTGGTCTGAATACTGGGCGGTGACTGGCTGTTGGCTTGGCGAGTAGCTGGTGGTTGGTCACCTAATAGCTGCAGTGTACGTGAAACCCCGGTGTGTTGACGATTAATTATATATATGTATATATTGTTAAATAACGCAAATTATTTGAGACAAAAGTTTCCATACAAATGAAGATTTATTCAAGAATAACAACGCGTTTCGAATACTTGTGTTCATCATCAGGAAGACACCAAGAATGTGGTGCTGAAGGGTTGGTCCAGTAAAAACAACTAGTGTATTTCTTTATTGAAATAAGATTTCAATGAATATGAAGAATTTTTTATCGTTTATCAGATAGCCAATTGTCTTCGTCTGAGAACATACGAGTATACTTCTCCCATCCAAACCACACACCACAGCTTATTCTATAATATATTTCAATTCCAAAATTTAATAATTTATTTAAATCTGATATTAAATATTCTTAAATATGGATTAATTAGACTGTTTAGTGAAAAAAATCCATTTTACTATGGAAAGAGTCAGAAATTATATGTTTGATTTGTGTTGATTTTTTACATGTAAGAATTGTTTACCTTTAAGCCTAAACTGTTACATTTAGAACTTTTTACATTAAACAATTTTTTATTGACTTGTATTTTAATCGGAAATTCTCGTCTTAGGTATATAGTTTGTTATAAACGAACTATATGACAATGAAAATAGTAAAATGAAATGTTGATTCACTTTGAGAATGTTATTAACTTGGAGGAAGTTGTGGTGAAGAAGTCGGCTCGTGTAAAGTGTTGGAAAGAGATGGAAGTGCAAAAGGGATTAAGTGGGAGAGAGATGAGACAAGGAGATCAAAGCCAGATCCCATCACTAGAGGCTTTCTAATTCATTGTGTTTGTTATCTGTCTGGCTTCGCTAAGAATTCTATCTTTAATCTTTGACTCCTAACAAGAATAATAGAAAATTCACTTACAACTTAACTTGTGTGTGAAACAACTTTCATTTTATTTTTGATGGATAAGTAAATTCTATTATTTGAGGGGGGGGGGGGGGAGCTCAGTGGTTTACCTTCTCGCCTCTGAACTGATAGGACTGGAGTTCGATCCCCACCTGATCCTCGATTTATTCACGCGGGAGGTGAATAAATCTGAGCATGTCGATCCTCGGTAATGAAGTAATGCCATTAACCTCAGATTTTTGGAGTGAAAATTGAAAAAATGACATTTAACATGTTGCCTCTTGTGGAGTATGTAAACTGTAGTCCCCAAGATGTATGACGCAACTTTTTCCTCAAACAATTCCACACCAATAAACTTGAGTAATGTAAAATTAGGACTACTTTGGTAAACTTAGGGGGCCAGCGTAGCTCAGTGGTTAACGTACTCGCCTCTGCACTGATAGGACCAGGGTTCAACAACTAACAACAACCCTTTTAAAGAACCCTTACAATTCTAGTAAGTGTTTTCGTTTTTTTTTTGTCTTACTCTTTTTCATCAGTTACTTATTTGTCCGATTTGGACCGTTTCTATACTACATGTTATATATATTATTGAATTCAATGCACTTGATTGTACATAACTTTTTTTATACATTCAAATTGATTTCAATATAACATACATACTAGAAGGTCTGCTTCCTAATTATACTATTATATATATCAGTTGGGTTTTTGACTCTGATAAAGACCGCTTGTTACGGTTGAAAGATCTTAGTCTTGTTTTCCCATTCCATATTTTGTTTGATCATTAATAGTTATTTTCTCGTGTTTATGTGAAATCGTTATATATATATACTCCACAGTCGTTATCAGCCTTTGGAGCGATTCACTTCTTTTCCTGAAGACGAGGACATCGAAATATAGTAGTGAGTTCAGTGGTTTCCTTTCTATGTGTTCTTTTTTAAATTCTAGTTAATATATATATATATATATATACTAATCTAAAAATTACTCTGAGAGTTTCAGAAGAAACACTTATTAGTCTTCTGGGAGATAGAACTACTCCTGGGCTTAACTTCAATCCTTACTGTTCTTTTTATTTAGTGTAGTCTGTTAATTAATCTTTTTATTTTTAGTTTGGTTTTACAACTTGCTAATAGTTTTTAATTAAATATTATCATTCATTTAGTATTTACTTTATTTATCTTTGTCTCCCCTCTCTCCATAGGTTGACTGCACTGTTTGAATGCTTCTTCAAGAACACCAGCTAATCGTTGCTTGCCATCAGAGCGACTCACATCTACCATCCTGATGACATCGAAATATAGAAGTGAGTTTCTGTGATTTCTTTTCTATGTGTTCTTTTTGTGAATCTAGTTTATTTAATTCGTAGTTTCGTTAATTCGTTTCATGTCATTTAATTGGTTATATATATATATATATATATATTATATATATATATATATAAAGATTTCACATAAATACGTGAAATAGCAATCAATGATCAAACCACAATAAGAAAATGGGAAAGCAAGACTAAGATCTTTCAACCGTAACAAGCGGTCTTCGTCAGAGTCAAAAGTCAAAAACCCAACTGAGAAGGGTTTTCAGTTGGTAATTCAGTTGGGTTTTTGACTCTGACGAAGACCGCTTGTTACGGTTGAAAGATCTTAGTAGTGCTTTCCCATTTTCTTATTGTGGTTTGATCATTGATTGTTATTTCACGTGTTTATGTGAAATCTTTTTACTAATATATATATACAAAACTAAAGTTCATCGGTCAGTTCTTCAGGTTCAAATTAAATTCTCATTGCCAACGTTTCGGTTTTTATTTAAAACCTTTATCATAGGCAGAAGTATTCATTTTGAAACAGAAAAACTAAGTATTACATTACATTCATATCACAAAGAAAAATAGTCTGTGGTTTTCAACAACAACTGTCTAGTTTGAATCAACACGTGACATTCTTTTGTTAATTGAAAGAGTGTCACGTGTTCATTCAAACTAGCCAGTTGTTGTTGGAATACACCTAACTAATTTTTTTTGTAAAATAATTTCCAATGTAATGCTTAGTTTCTCTGTTTCATAATATAATACTTCTGCCTATGAACAAGATTTCAAATAAAAACCGAAAAATTGGCAATGAGAGTTAATTTGAACCTCAAGAACTGACCGAGTCCTGATAAACTTTAATTTTGTTTCTATTTCACGGTCGATATGTATCAATATATATTATATATATATATATATATATATATATATATATATATACACGTTTTATTAAAAGTAATGCCCAATTTAACTTTTACACTTTTTCTTATCCGTTTTTTGCAGATGAGATTAAATCTGCTTTTGAAGCTGAATCGGTTTTGAAGTTTACATATGAGATGGAAACCAACAGTAGCTTAGACTTTCTTGATGTTAAAATAAAGAGTAATGGAGAAAACCAGACTTTTGTCACTTCAGTGTTTGTAAAGTCTACGAATAGTGGAATACTTTTAAACGCTAAAAGTGAATGCCCTGACAGATATAAGGACGGCATGATTAAAACCCTCATTCGAAGAGCGTATAAGACGTCATCTAGTTGGGAATTATTCAAAAAAGAAGCAGATAGGCTCAAAGAAGTCCTTATTAACAACGGATATAGTAATCGACAATTCGATTCCATCTTGAAAGGTTGCCTGAACAAACTTCATGGTAGTGATATTCAACAGAATCCCGAAAACAAAGGCGCAACACATTTAGTATATTATAAAAACCAGTTTTCGGAAGCTTATAAAACGGATGAACGTATACTAAAAGGAATTATTAAGAATAATACATCATGCCTCAAGCCAGATGACAGATTAGAATTACGAATTTACTATGCCAACTCTGCCACTTCAAGAATGGTAATTACGAACAACCCACAAAAGAAAGCAACCCTTCAGAGAACTAATGTTGTATATGAGTTTAACTGAAAATTAGGGAACTGCGAGTCCCTACGCTCGAAATACGTTGGTTCCACCACAACCACGCTTTCACGAAGGTTCACCATGCATCTGGCATCCGGAGGACCCAAAGAGCACGTTAGGTTAACACATGGAGTGCAATTAACCAGGGAAATGTTAACAGACAATACTGTAATATTACAACAAGAACATGACCACACCAGATTGCAAATTTTGGAAGCTATCTTGATCCTCGAAAAGCAACCTAGTATTAACAGCCAAGGAGGAGGATTTTCAAGAATTCTAAAATTATATGAAGGCAGTCAGAAGGCGAACCAGTCTGGGAGAGGTATAGAAGTTAATCGATTACCTTCCCAGATACAAATGACGGATGGAAGGTAACCAAGAGCCTGGTGAAACCTCAACATACCTTTACCTTTGATAACCTCCCTAGTTGTGAATATGTGTTATGGACTCGTTATGTTTATTTTAGTTTATTTTAATTGTTATTCACTTTTCGATCATTAATAATTTTATATATTCTTTAACCTTGAAAATGGTCAACGATGACCGAAACATGTCGGTGTATAGTAATAAAAATTTTGGTGAACTTATGTTTTTAGTTCCAGAACCATGGAAGTCAAGTATGAGAACACTTGAAAAACGGATAAGAAAAAGTGTAAAAGTTAAATTGGGCATTACTTTTAATAATATATATATATATATATATATATATATATATATATATATATATAATATGTATATATATACTTTTTTGTTGGAAATACGATCCGAAACGAACAAATATAGTTCAATATAGAAAAAGAAAGTGCATGACAGTGCGCTTGGTTTCCCTCTCTTATCTCTCCTGAAGACGGTTCAAACCGAAAATTAGAGACTATAAGTGTGTGCTTTTGATTTCTCTATGTTTCTTTTTCTACATTGAACTATATATATATATATATATATATATATTGTGTATATATATATATATATAATATATATATATATATATATATATGAGAGAGAGAGAGAGAGAGAGAGAGAGAGAAAACAGAAAGAGCGAAGGTAAATATTTAGGTGTGGCATGACTATGCCCTTTTGTCAATAGTGAGTAGACAGAATTGATGAGGTAGAAACAAAAAGGTGCAGAACATGGAACTGTTGAACCAGAAAAATCCCTTATACCCTTCCCTTGGCTAAATATTAAATTTCTGATGTTTTACCTAACACCTTTGAATTTATTTTTATAAATATAAAAAACACTCTACTACATTCCATCTGTTTATATTATATATATGTGTGGACATTATTATTGCAAGGAAAAGTGTACTGTTTGAGTGTTGGGGTAGCTTTACGAATGATCTTGTACAGGATATTTACATCTACGGTCCGTGGGCGGTTGCACAGATGTTAAAGCTTTCACAAATTCTAGTATATATCTCGTTAGACTGGTATAAAAAAAAATATATTTTTTTAATTATATTTGAGTTTTTTTGATTAAATAATTGTTGCAATTATTTCATTTCACTATATATACATATACACCAGTATATACGAGTTCAAAATTCAAGAAGAGTAACACACAGAGTAAGAAAACACACTTACAGACACAAAATTTTCATGTAATCCATCTTCAGGAGAAAAGAGAGTTGCGTCTACAATGTGCTTGGTCTCCCTTTCTCTTTTCTCTTGAAGACGGATTACCCGAAAATTTGAGTCTATAAGTGTGTTTCCTTACTCTGTGTGCTACTATTCTTGAATTTTGAACTCGTATTGTGTCCAGTTTGGATCGTGTTTCGTTTTATTAAGAGAAATATATATATATATATATATATATATATTCACTTGATAAATGGAAAGACGATCCAAACTGGACACAATAAGAGTTCAAAATTGAAGATAGGTAGCACACAAAGTGAAGAAACATTTGAAGACCGGGTACAGAGGGCAGCACTGGCGGTTGCCGTGTCGGTTACTAGCCGTTGGATCTACAACGTGCTTTGTCTCCCTTTCTCTTTTCTCCTGAAGATGGATTACCCGAAAATTTCAGTTTGTAAGTGTGTTTCTTTACTTTGTGTGTTACCTATATATATACTTAAAATAAACAGTGACACATAGACTGAAACATAACAAAGACTCCTTTTCAATATTTACGGTCATTGTTTATTTTAAGTGTTATCTGTCCTGCCGGACCGTTTTTAGTTTATCATGGTATATATATATATATATATTTAAGGGAAAATGACTAATCAACTTTTGTTTCCCTTTACTAAAAGAGCATAAAAACGGTGGAGAAACCGTACTCTTATCTATACTTTAGTTTAATAAATATCACTCACATTGGAAGTAGTTTTTGAGTAAAATTTATAGCTACCATTTTAGAAAAGGTACTTTAAGATGTGGGTGTGACCTGACTAACACTAATAAAGTAACTTAAAAGATTCTGGTGTTATTCACTTTTAGGTTTGGGATCAGATGGTCTAATGGCACTTGTTTGTCGTTAGTGCCAATGATTTGATAAAAAGGAATAGAAGACAGGATAGACAGTACAAAGACGACTTAAATTATAAAAGACAAAAAACAGATTAAATAAAACTATTAGGTAGGAAATTTAGGCTTGTATTGGTACCATTGAGTAAAAATAGGTATTTATATCCGTGATTTTGGAAAGTAAGGTTAGTCCCATTGATGATGCAGCCATTGCGAAACCGGTCGAGCGACTTCACCAGCGATAGACGAAGTATGACGGTTAATAATGATATCTTAAAAAGGAAAATGTTGCGTATGTTGTTCCTGAAAGAGATCGTAAAGTAGTCAGCTTCAAGTATATGCCATCTGTCAGGTATTCATTGAAGACTCCTTCTCTATTTCACTAAACGTGACAACTAAACTCGAGGTGTACTCGTACAAGGGTGTACATCAATGTATGGCAACACACAAGCCACACTTCTAACAATATTGAAAGTGAATACATTAAGTATCGGAACAACATCAAAATGATGACGTGTTTTTTGTAAACCCAATTTCCTATCTTTTATAAAAAATATTATACGTCAAATAATTATTGATATTATCTTATTAAGACAAGGTCTAAAAGCAAAACTTGATATTAATATTTAATATCAAGAATTTAATATTTTTAGACAGATTAAATCTAAAAAACTAATTCTGTCTGTTAAATGAAAATCAAATTTTTATGAGTTACGAGTAGCTTCTTCAAATTAATCAATTAATTTGTTTAAGATTAGTCACCACAAAATATAAGAGAGGGTTAATTAGTGTGGTTTATAGAGCAACTTGAATTTATTAAGAAAATTATAAAGTATGGGATGTAATTATTTGAAAAATATAATTAGTTGTCATTTTCATTGTAATATTAATTTTTCAATATTGTAAATTCTAAAAAATGGATGTTATTTAAAAAAAAAAAAAAAAAATGGGAGATAATGATCATTGATTGAACTTTTATCTTGCAAACTTTAATATTTGATCCAATAACTTCGACCAATTTATTATGAAAAAAAAGAATATTTTGTAATAAAATATCTCAAACCCATTAATAATATCATTTTTCATTTTATTAAATTTTAAGAGAAGATATTTATTTTTAATACAAATATTTGAGAAATTCATTATGAAAACAATGTCAGATTAGGAGATGTTCATTTTAAATATAAAATATCTTCCTCTTTAAAGTATGAGATGTTTAAAAAAATTTTTTTTTTAAACTCAATTCAAAATTTAGTTTGAAAGAAGGATTTTAGAGATTAAGTTCTTCCATTATACCTGTTTAACTTCGTTTTTCAACTTCTATCATTTTTGTTAGGAAAAGTATTAAGTCTCAGCACAAAAAAGTTTATTACTAGAAACTAAACAACGCGTTTCGAACACTTGATGTTCTTCTTCAGGTTAGATCTAGAAATATATATATATATATTATTAAAGTAGACGGGAGTTTCCACATTCATAACCTTTTTACTACTGTTTTCTAGTTTCCTAAGTAGTTTTCTTTGGTAGAGAAGGAGTTGTCCCAGAGACATCGAAGAAATAATTTCGTAGGTTACTCAATAATATATTTTTACTTACAAGCTTTTGATTTCACTGAAATCATCATCAGGTATATCGTATAAACTGATTAAGCGTAAACTAACAGAATAAGAATTTTGAAATCACTTCATGAAATCACTCTTTACCAAAGAAAACTAGTTAGGAAACTAGAAAACAGTAGTAAAAACACCGTGAATGCAGAAGCTGCCGTCTACTTTAATAAAATATGTTTACAAGAGAATCTGCTGCCAATATTCACTAATATATATATATATATATATATATATATATATATATATAACAAATTCAATAATATATCAACCGTTGGATAGAATAGGTGTATAATGTAATCGGGATTCGGTCATTTGACCGAATCCCGATTACATTATACACCTATATATATATATATATATATATATATACAAAACTATAGTTTATTGGGACTAGGTCAGTTCTTCAGGTTCAAATTAAACTCTCATTGCCAACGTTTTGGTCGTTATTTAAAACCGTTTTCATAGGCAGAAGTATAAATTTTGAAACAGAAAAACTATTTATTACATTACAAATTATTTTACAAAGAAAAATCCATATACTATTTTTCTTTGTAAAATAATTTGTAATGTAATACTTAGTTTTTCTGTTTCAAAATTTATACTTCTGTCTATGAAAAAGGCTTTAAATAAAGACCGAAACGTTGGGAATGAGAATTTAATTTGAACCTGAAGAACTGACCGAGTCCCGATAAACTATAGTTTTGTTTCTATTTCACAGTCGATACTTTTATTAATATTTATATATATATATATAGGTGTATAATAAAATCGGGATTCGGTCAATTTTCCAGGATCTTTTTTCTTCTACTTGATTGTCTAGCTAATTTCGCTGTGTAACATCTCCATTTCTTCAAACATTCACTCACATCTTCTCCATATACTCTTCTTATCTCCTCATAAAAACCCATAGTTGTATTTATATAAACCCATTCTACTTGATTGTCTAGCTAATTTCGCTGTGTAACATCTCCATTTCTTCAAACATTCACTCACATCTTCTCCATATACTCTTCTTATCTCCTCATAAAAACCCATAGTTGTCTGGATCCTGGAAAATTGACCGAATCCCGATTTTATTATACACCTATTCTATCCAACGGTTGATATATTATTGAATTTGTTATATATATATATATATATATATATGCATTTAAGAGTTTGGGGAGCATAGGGGCGAATTAATTAAAATGAATACATCTGACACAATTGAGTGATGAGAGGAATATCATTGAAATGGCTTAAATTGATCCTTAACTTAACCTTAACAATTTAAGCCATTTCAATATTGAATAATAATTTATGATGACATTCATTCGTCAAAGATCCCTACTCTAAATACATTTGAGTTTAAACAATTATGTTTACAAGAACCATATGATAGCCAATAATTTTGTAAAATATTTTATGAAATATCATTAAATTATTATTTGTTAGTTTTATGTTCATTTTATTATACAAATATCAAAATGGTACATCAAGAATAAGAGACAAACATAGATAATATGGTAGAAAAAATTAGGGTTATTTTGAATAAAACACACTCAGATATAAAGGTTTTACAGTGAAAATTGAATCACGTATTTCAATGTTCTCTTATGTCTGTGCTTCTTATAATTTCATTACTGCTTTCCTTCTTGCGTGAATCCTGTCTACTTGACTTCACCTTCAAGTTTAAAATATGTCTTTTCCATTAGTGTTTGTAGAATATTCCGACATTATTTCGTAGATTTTATTTTCTTTTGGATTTTCTTATGTAGAAGATTTCATAACATTATAGAGCTAGTAAACCTTGTTTTGCTTGGAGGGGTTTTTTTTTTGACGCAATGATAAACTAATCACGTCTTGTACACTAAATGTTTTGATGAAGGGTTTTATGTAGAATGGCTGGGTGTCCAGCTCTCCGAGTCTGTTCTTTGTTGCTTTGTCCTTTACTTCAAGTCGGCCGGCTCTGTCTTGAGGTGTTTCTGAAGCTGTTTGCTTCTCTTGTTATTAATATTAATATTTGTTAGTTATTAATATTTAATATTTAAATTTAATATTTAAGTTTGTTATTAATATTTGCTTATCTTGTTAAGAGTTTCATTGTTGCCTTCACCCCTAATGGTGCCATGCAGCTATATCCGCAGGGTGCATTGCCTTATATATATATCCACAGGTTCTTAAAAAAGGGATTTATTATGTTATGAACCCATTAGTACATAATTAATATAATTACTTATACATTAGCTTATAATTATCATTATAATGTACAAAGGGGAAAAAGCCTGGTGGAGAGGACCTAGTCCTTTCTGTACGGCTACCCCAGTATTTATAACCGGAACTTGTTCCCAATAAAGAATTTATTCATTCATTCATTCATTAAAGAAGGCCACTGACCTTACCTGTTTCTGAACAGGTTCAGTAATACATTTGGTTCGGTGTTTGATCCGAAACTCTTAAAATAAGTCGGTACTATGGGCGGCGAGGGCTTATGGAGGGATTCTCTCTTCATCCCGCGAACTGACGTTGGACTCATAGTGGCTGTTGGTTCTCACCCAGGTTGTGTAAACCCTTGAGGTTTACAAAGGGAACTGTGTGAACTGTGAGAGTGAACAAAGATTGGGAACCCCAACACTAAAGTACAGTGATCAATGCCCACGTATTTACAGGTCTTGTTGTCTCTTCAATATTTTTCGTTACTGTCTGAATATGACTGTCTGGATATACAGTAAAACTAGCTTAAGGATAAATATCCTTACCTAGACTTAAATATCATTGTTTAAGACAACAATGAAACACTTCTTCAGTAGCTCTTACGGTAGCGGGCCGGTTAGAATCACGAATCGAATCAGGCATTTGAATATGGAACTAGTTTTAATGACAAAAAAACTTTAAAATATAAAGACAACTTTTTAAGATAACTAAGGTCCCAAACCGATGGAACACAGAAAGTAATTTACGATTTTTGATGGTTTATTATTGTTTATTTGCAAATAAAAATCATTATTATTATATTAATGCTTCAAAATAAGGTTTTTTTTTCCTATCAATTATTAGTTAATCAAAGCATAAATTTTTTATTTTTTAAATTGCTCTTTTTTGTTTATATTTATAGCACTGTCTTAGTTTTTGTCTTAAGATTAATTAAAAAAAACACTAAAGAACACGAAAAATTTAAATAAACAACGTTTAAATTCAAACCTTAAACAATGAAAGAATAGAATGTGTTTTACCAATGGTACAATACGAAAGTAGGGAAAAATAAAAACCATTTAAAGATATCAAGGAATGTGAAAAAAAAATGCAGAAGAGGAGAACGTCTGGAAATAAGTTTATTGATCGTGTGGAGAGCATAGGATAATCCCTAAGAGACTTTTCTAAACATGTGTTCCCGCAGAGGCTGAATACAATTCCAGTTTAGTTACGTTTTCATTCAGGCAAAAGTAAGAATCGACTTTTTGTACACCAGTTGATACTTAGAATGAATTTTTAACTTTCGTAAATTGCTTTTGAGAATAACAAGAAACAAGTTTATATATACTATTTGCTTACCACCCACCTTTTATAGTTAACTTTGTGTCAAGTGAGTTTACAAGTTAGTTTTTTTTTTAACTAAATAAAAACTTTTATACTTTCTTACAGCAAAACACAAAACTAAAGTGTTTTTTGTAATAGTATACATATAATAGTATAATGCATATATAATATTTGTGTATGACGGCAGCAAATACTCACGTAAACATGTTTCATTAAAATACACAGCAGCCTCTGCGTTAACGACTCTAAAGCTGGTTTGTTTTGAAACATAAAAGTTTTGCCTTTTGTCTGGAAGTTGTGATTTTCTTTTTACATCTGCTCATGCCAAAGTAAGATGTCTCTTGGGCAATTGATATGGCTTTTAACACCAGCCCACAGCAAGGTTTTTTGTAAATTGGAGCAGACCAGCTTTAAAGTCGTTAACTTAACAGAGGCTGCTGTGTATTTTAATGCGTATATAATAGTATACATTAATATATAAAGATTAATAATAATTATCAAATATGATTAATTTTCAAATATACGCTATATGAAATTCATTTCATCAGATTTTATGACATGTTCATCATATACATTGAATCAATACTAATACATAGATATATTAATCTAGTAACTTCAGAATAGATTCAAAATTGGCTTTAAAATATAAATATGGCTTAAAGGATTCAACGACCAACGAATATTACCATGAACAACAGTGCATGTCGAAAATAGTAGTTCCGGACCAGAGGCCACTACTGCTAGATTCTCATCTTGCTGTTTTTGTTGGGTCAGTAAACATTGTCAAGAATGGGGGAGTCAGTCTGTCAGGTAAAGGTGACGTCCTCGTGGTCGTATGATCTCGCGGCTATCCATTCTCTGAGGTACTGTATACTTTTGGAGTCATGTGGTCATCATTTTTAGCTTAAGTAGGAAGCTTTGAGGCTCGTGGGATTAGGAAAGGCTGGGAGTTGGATTTAGTTCCCGAAGGATAGTGAGTCAGGGGGAATACTAGATTTTGTTACTGTCATGATATCTGATGAGGTAGTTTTCGTCGTCTGTTTGTACGTCGGTCATTTGGGACAGATTTGAATTACAAGATTCAGCAATCTTTATAAAATTCAATAGCCCTGTCAGTCTCAGGACCCTGAGGATGTAAATGTCCAGGTCAGAGGATGGATTGATATGTTGTTCCTCCTTCATCAATCTATCTCCGTATTGATTGACTGGCTCAGTCAGAGGAGGTGGAAGTGGAGCTGGAGTTAGCTTAAAGGATAGGAAGTTCTATCCTTTTTTTTCTTTTTTGAATAAAAGTCTTTGACACCTATTTCCTTTGTTTTTGATAACAGGACCGTTTTAGCTAGTTTATATCCAAACCCTTCTCTTGTACCGATCTTTCAATAATTTTGAACACAGACTGTATAACATCAAAGACAGTATAGTCAAGAAGTTCTTTTTTTTTGTAGTAACAAGGTCATCTGAATATCAATTCTTCAATACCCTAACCTCGACTATTTAGAGTTAGTTATGTAGTTGATCATTCACAGATAAGAACCACAATAATGGTGATAGCACACTTCCCCGAGGACTAAATTTTGTAGTCATAATAGATCCTATAATATAATATCAATGTTATCTGATTAGTCTAGTTGAAGTTTATGACTAGTTAACACTGTTAGTTCGTTTAAAGCAGGCTTGGAAACATGCGGCCCAGCACGTGTTTTTGTGTGGCCCAACACGTGTTTTTGTAAGGTCCGCGGGCCACATGCGGCCCAGCATGTGTTTTGTGTGGCCCGAGGGCCACATGCGGCCTAACATGTTTTTTGTACGGCCCGCGGGCCACATGCGGCCCAGCACGTGTTTTTGTGTGGCCCGAGGGCCACATGCGGACCGACATGTGTTTTTGTGAGGCCCGCGGGCCACATGCGGCCCAGCACGTGTTTTTGTGCGGGATGCGGGCCACATATGGCCCAACATGTTTTTTTGTGAGGCCCGCGGTCCACATGCGGCCCAACATGTCTTTTTTTTGTAGCCCAACACGTGTTTTTGTGCGGCCCAACACGGGTTTTTGTGCGGCCCGCGGGCCACATGCGGCCCAACACGTGTTTTTGTGCGGCCCAACACTTGTTTTTGTGCGGCTCAACACGGGTTTTTGTGCGGCCCGCGGGCCACATGCGGCCCAGCACGTGTTTTTGTGAGGCCCGCGGGCCACATGCGGACCAACATGTGTTTTTGTGAGGCCCGCGGTCCACATGCGGCCCAACATGTCTTTTTTTTGTAGCCCAACACGTGTTTTTGTGCGGCCCAACACGGGTTTTTGTGCGGGCCGCGGGCCACATGCGGCCCAGCACGTGTTTTTGTGCGGGATGCGGGCCACATGCGGCCCAACATGTTTTTTTTGCAGCCCAACACGTGTTTTTGTGCGGCCCAACACGTGTTTTTGTGCAGCCCAACACGGGTTTTTGTGCGGCCCGCGGGCCACATCGGCCCAGCACGTGTTTTTGTGCGGGATGAGGGCTACATGTGGCCCAACATGTTTTTTTTTTGCAGCCCAGCACGTGTTTTTGTGCGGCCCGCGGGCCACATGTGGCCCAATATGATTTTTGTGCGGCCCAACACGTGTTTTTGTACGGCCTATCACATGTTTTGGAGTATTTTGGAGTTTCCAAAGCAGATTCTATCTTTTATAATTGTGGCGAGTTCTTTTAAAGCTTTGTTACATTGATGTAGTATACAGTATGGATGTACATAGTAGTATGTCGTAGTTTAAACTGATCAAAGACGTGTGTTTCACATGAGAGGGTTAGCGTCCTTCAAATTGAGCAATAACAAAAGAACTAAGGTCATCGAACCCATGCCAATTGTGTTGTTATGAGTGGGCTAACGATTCAGTGACCCAACCTTTGTCAAATACTAACAAACATTTCATTTCAATTCTACACAGTTCATATTTTGGTATCTAAATTCTTTTTTTATTGAAACTATCTTTTTTAATATTCATAAATACTATTAGTAACTTGATTTTCTATTAAAAGACAAAATTATTTAAATAAGAAATATAATTTAATATATGAACTTGTATTCTTTATTTCTTCCAATCACATTTAGATAATATAAAATCTATTTGTTATCAGGCATGCCAAGTGGTTACCTGGCCTGTACTATCAATTTATCTTACTCTAAATTATTCATTATTTTAAGTAAGCTGGAAAATCTGCTCCGAGCCATGTCTTAGAGTAGGGAGGGGTCGCCAAATTTTTCAACATAAGGGCCTCATTATATATTCCCATATTTATGCGGGCCGAAGAATAAATAATAAAAAAAAATAATCAGTGCCAGTAATTTAATTTCCTCAAATAGTACAGTATAAACATGGAAAAATTAAAACAAATGTTGTTGGAAAAAATCAGGGTAAACTAGGCAGATTCCTGTCTTTAGTTTTATGAAATCAAATTAGTGTGACGAATGATACTGTCGTTTTGAATTCAAAATTCAATTAAAATCAGTATTTGTGCGTCACACTATCGCGAGAGAGGGAAACACACTCGGGCTTAGCGCCACTAGTCAGCAACCCCTGACTTGTATAATTCAAATTATTTTTTCCACACAGTGATTCGTTTGTCGGTCCGGATGAAATTACGTATGTGGTGGGGCGGATGTGTCCCGCGGGCCATAGTTTGGATAGCTCTGTCTTAGAGGATGGTTAAAATTCCTAATGTAAACAATCTAATGTACAGTAGGTATCAATGCTTAAAAACTTGTAGAAGAGAAAAATACATTTCCTACATTATTCATTGTTAGTAAATAACTTGTACTTAAAATTTCATGTTAGGTTTAACCATTAGTAAATTTATTTCAAACTAAAATATATTTTCAGCTCATTACTATATATATATATTGGTATAAATAGGCAGTAGATCCTCTTTTAAACAGGTATCATTAAAATTAACCGCAGTCTCGGCATTCACGATCTTAAGACTGAGAGATTCGATCCTACAAACTACGTAACCTCCTGCTAACAGGGTTAAACTGGAAAACGAGTTGGCCAAGTGACATGTTAAATTAAAATCGATGATTCATGCTTAGTCATTGCTATAAATAGATTAAAAGTATAGTACAGGTTAATATAAGGAGAAGGTCAAAGGTCAATAATGAACAAGAAACAAGCGGTTAGAATAAAAGACTTGAAAGGTCAACGGTATAAATGGACTAATATTTATATAGTCCATAGTTATATATATAACTGGACTAATATATATATATATATATATATATATATATATATATAAAGATTTCACATAAACACCTGAAATAACAATCAATAATCAAACCACATTATGAAATGGAAGAAAAACGACTAAGATCTTTCAACAAGCGGTCTTCATCAAAGTCAAAAACCTAACCGACTTTTATTTATAAAAAAACCCAACTTTCTCTTCCATTTCTTATTGTGGTTTGATCATTGATTGTTACTTCACGTGTTTATGTGAAATCTTTATATATATATAAAACATTATTTTTCTTTCTTATCGAGGTTTGGTCTAGCTTCAATAATGCAACACCTTTAAGCCGACGTTTCGTCTATATTTTGTAGACATCTTCAGGGCTACATCAATACAGAGTTTAGTCACTTAAGGTGTTGCGTTTTGGATCGTATTTCCAACGAAAAAGAACTATATATATATTCGTATATTTGGGGATCAGGCCTTCATTGATACCAGTTCTATTAAAATTGTATCTTGTCCCAAACTTATGGAAGCCAGAGGTAAGGAAATTTGAAAAATTAAATCGAAAATGTGTTAAAATAGAAATAGGCATAGGTTTTAATAGAACACACACACACACACACACACACACACACAATATATATATATATAATATATATATATATATACAACAATTCAATAATATATCGACCGTTTGATAGAATAGGTGTGTTATCTAATCGGGATTCGGTCAAATTTTTTTTTTGACCTAAATTTGACCGAATCTCGATTAGATAACACACCTACTATATATATATATATATATATATATATATAGTATCGACGACTGACAATGCACTTGCAAGCAGGAGCCATCGCTAGACACACCTCCGAGGAACATGGAAGAAAACTCACCCGCCAGGACCTTGTTCAAAACACCATCATTTTAAAGAAAATTAATGATCCAGCCAGACTGCAAATATATGAAGCCATGAAAATCATGAAGCACAACCCATTAATTAATCGTCAACACACGGGGGTTTCACGCACACTGCAGCTACTAGGTGACCAACCACCAGCTACTCGCCAAGCCGACACTCAGTCACCGCCCAGTATTCAGACCAGCAACACCTAAGATATGTATATGAGACAAAATGTCGTAGGAAGAATCAGAATGAAGAAAAATAAGCTCTGACACCTCCTAGATTATATATATATAAGGTGTACTTGCCTTTAGTAATAAGGAGATTCAAATCTTGGCCATGACTCTTAAGTTTTTAATGTAAATAATCTAGTGTACACCGACCCTCGGAGAGGACTTAACGCGGTCAGTCCGGAGCACGTATAATGTGAGGTACTATTCTGTTAAACTCTGGTGAGGCAAAATGTAATGGAATTTCTCGTGACTTGAGCCTAACGTTTCTCCCTAAACAGTACTAGATTCGTAGACTTGTTAGTATGGCCGTAATGAGTCAAATCATTAAATAAAAGGGTTTAGTGAAAGATTTAGTTATTCTTCACAGTAAAAAGTAATAAACGAGTGTTATTCATTTAAGATCTGGATACAAGTTGACGGGAGTCATAATGCTTTAAATAATGAAACAAAGACTTATTGCATTTGCATGCATTTAATTAAGGTGGCCAGCCTGAGCGGAATTTGTCCAACAGGACTTAAGTTTGAAATCACCTTATCTGTAAGCAGCTTAAGGATTAACCCAAGCTTTGCTTCACACTTGGCGAAATTGAGGAATTTCATTTGGTCTCGACTTGAGAGGCTTGAGCAATCAGGCTGAACATTATCTTCAGTTGAATAAACTTTGCAAGTTTTATCTCAATGGTCTTCCTTGGATGTTTATTGTTCCATGAACAAAACTCCTGCTTACAGTGTTCTCGTGGAATTTCATTTTTATGATAACAGCTCTTTGAAAGATTGTGTAATTGAGGATAATCCTACATAACTTAATATTTAAAGTAACCAGACTATCGGTTCTCTGCCTGCGAATCAGTGTAGCCATTTAGGTGATAAGAAAAAAAGTTATACGTCTTATCTCATACGTTTTTATCATTTCTGTATCAGTTTCGACACTAATTGATATAATTGGTAAAATCCATTGTCAAGATCAAAGTTGAATGTTATTTCTTATTATAATGCTATATAACTATTTGATTCTCCTGTTTATAATGGACGATTCCAGTTCTTATTAATTATTATTAATTAATTCTTATTAAGCAAGCCAATATTAGTGTGCACAGCTTCAACGTGACAAACGGAGGCAAAGTTAAAATTCTAGAATGTGAAACCAATACAGTAAAATGATTAAGAAATGCTTCGTACTTAAAAACTTTTATCTCGTGAAGAAAAAAGAAAAGACGCCAACTGTTAGTGAACACTGTCATAAAGTAATATTGTATGCCTTCTATTATTGATGAATTAGGAGCTGATTGAGGACCTTAGTCCCCAATATTGTTGGAAATACGATCCGAAACGGACAAATATACCTCAATGTACAAAAAGAAACATAGAGAAATAAATATAGAGACATATAGACTGTAAGTGTGTGCTTTTAATTTCTCTGTTTATTTTTTTGTACATTGAAGTATATATAAATAAAAAGATTTCACATAAACACGTGAAATAACAATCAATTTTTTTGGTAGTAATACTTCATGTTGCTATAACCTTGAATGATTGGATAGATCTTTACTGAGGGTATGTACCCGAGTTGTACATTGCAGGGGTAGCCATACAGAGAGGGATAGGTCCTCTCCACCAGACTGTTTCCTCTTCATCCATTAATAAAGTACAGTAACAGGTCTATAACTTATAGATTCCTACTGGTAGTAAACTATAGATTAAGTATTCCACTATGCTAATAACACTTAATAATAATAACAGTAATGTTTATAATATTATTAATCATCGTTATAGGTTAGGTTGCAGTGGCAGTCCCACAAGTGAACACACGTAGGCCAAGCATTGGCCCTTTGTGATACCACACAATGGAGATTGATTCTACAGTGGGAGTCCTAAATTTTGCCTACCTCAAGTGTATTTAGAGTAGGGATCTTTAACGATTACCTGGCATTGTACAGGCTTGAGACCGACGGTATAACATCCTTCTCCGAGCGGCAACGCGTTCAGATTTATTCACCTCCCACGTGAATAAATCGAGGGCCAGGTGGGGATCGAACCCCGGTCCTATCAGATCAGAGGCGAGCACGTAACCACTGAGCTAAGCTGGCCTTCAATCATCGCTATAACTGTGATTCGAATACTACTCCTATAATTGTTAATTATAGCTTCATAGCTTCTTTGATATTAATAGTTCGATGTTTCAATCATTGCAAACAATAATAATAATAATAATAAACATCAATAATAATAATAATTTTCTTTTTTTTGTTTTGTTTGGGTAAGGAGGAGAAATGCATTTACACATGTACTGCTGGGCTCCCAGAAAACCAGAATACCAACTAAAACACTCCGCTTTTCCTCTAGCACACTAGCAGCCTGGAACCGTTTTCCACATTCCTTTTCCTTAGGTAAGGCCGTTTTACTTTAGAATTTCTTATTCCAACTTTTTTAAGTAATATTCCAGTTAATTCTAATTCTAATTTTAATTCTAATAATAATAACTAATTATGTTAAATGTACTAAGAGTCTTTTATTTTAATATGCTCTTTTCTTTGCTATAACCTTATTAAACCTTTTATATATATATATATTATAGGCAATATATATGTATATATATAAACTAGGCAAAAGGACTAGTTTAAAATCATTGGACCTCAACCCTAAAAAAAATTACATCATATATATATATATATATATATATATATATTATATATATAATATATACTATACTCAAGTTACGAGTCCTCCTTCTCCAGTGATGAATCATGCTGTTGTCACCATTGTCATTGATATATATATATATATATATATATATATATATATATATATATATATATATATAAACAAAACTAAAATATATCGGGGGTTGGTCTATATATATATCACTGCCCAATATATATATATATATATTTGGGCAGTACCCTTCTTTTATACATGTTTTGTTAAATCACCTTTATACTATAGCATCAATATATTTCATTTACTATCTTTCAAGTTTTCTAACACTTGTTTTGAATCTTTCTGGTACTAAAACCAGTAGTTCTCCAAATGATTTATTACTCTGGATACTGGATACTCTGGAAACTGATATGTTTCGGTCTTCTTGACCATCTTCAGAGTTATTCATTTTTTAAATCGTTGTTAATTGTATTTGTTAGCGTTATTTTATTTTTCTAAAGATTATAATTCAACTCAAACTTAATTATATTGAAATATAAACCACTTTGCCTCGTCAGCTCTTAGCAGTTAGAATGGTTTTGGAAGGCAACTCTCAAGTTAAGATAGATTATTTAACAACCTTGGAGTTTTATCAATAATAATACATAATTATTGTTAAAAACAATTAAATCAAGTATTAAATAAAACTATTTAATATATGAAAGTATTTAAATCATTAGTTGTGTAATCCGTAATTGTGTGGTATTTACTCATTCTCAGTTAAAATGGAATAACAAACTAAAGTTTCCACACAAATGAAGTTTTATTCAACAACAACGCTTTTCGAACACTTTGTGTCTTCCTGATGATGAACAAAGTGTTCGAAACGCGTAGTTGTTGTTGAATAAAACTTCATTTGTGTAAAGACTTTTGTTTGTTTATCCATTTTAGCTCAGAATGAAAATATTTTATCCCAAAAATATTAAATAAAACTCAGATAAAATAATTAGGGTAGATTTAAAACAAGATTGCACTGAAAAATGTTAGAATTTGTTCTTTGGTCATTTCTATTTAAATAAAGCTGAATTCACAATTGTATTGTAAATGAAAGAAATAGTGGATAAAATTTGGCTTTGATGCATGTAATAAACAGTGAAATATACTGGAATAAAATATAAAATAAAAAAAACTTATTGACCAACTTGGCTCTTATATAGTATTTGTCTCCAAGCCTAAATCATGCCACTTTATTGAACAGTGTTTTAATTTTTAAACAAACACCCAAATAGTGGGGAATTAAAGCAGAAATCAATTAGCAGTAACAGAGAGACGTGTAAAACAAGCACCGTGTATATACATTATTTACTTCAGTAAGCAAATTCATAATCTGCCATTTGTTAAACTATTTTGAAAGGAATCAATTCTATGCTGAGGGATGGAAGTATGGAAGGAAATCTGTAAAAGATAAGTTGAGAATATAAAAGATTTATCGAGAGAAGAATTGTAGTATTTCCATAATCCAGTTAGTATATTGTGCAAAACGATGCCAGGGATCTGATCAAAGGCAAAGAGAAATATGAACAAAGATTTGAATTATGACAAAGAAAGAAAGATTTCTTCAAAACATCTTTTTTATATTTATTTTAACATTGGATTTGTTTGAAATGACCTTTAAGAAATCCTAGGCATAAATGCTTTATAGAGAATGTTCAAAAGAAATGGATACATAATGCAAACTTTAGAAAAAAAAATAAATATTTTACTACTAAAGAAATTATTAAAGTTGTGCTATGTATATCTTGTTTTGAACATACAATTTTATTTTTTTTTAAATAAAAACATTGTTTCTACGCAAAAATTGTTTTTATGTATACATAAAACATGTGAATAGCAAGGTCTTCCTATATTCTAGTTCAATGATCAAACCACAATATGAATTGGGAAAACAAGACTAAGATCTTTCAACCGTAACAAGTGGTCTTCGTCAGAGTCAAAAACCCATCTGAAACACTAGATGCACAAAACATCTGGTGAGGAGTTGAGAAGAGGGGGAGGGAAGAGTGGTATTTTAAAAGGGTGACAACGCAGGAAAGGACTAAAATCCAGAAAGGGATGTTTGGGGAAACAAAGGAGTACAGTAAGAAAGAGTAAAAAACTATCCGCTAGCTGTCAACCCTCTTCGAAGAGGCTTGACGAAACGAAAGTATCAAGTTTAAAGAGATCGTTACTAAAGTTTATAATATTTGATCTATTAAATTTAATTAGATAGTATTGAATAACATTTCTTAACAACATTGATTTTTCATAGGCAATAAATTTAGCTCCTGTTCAATCAATATGATGATTTTCATTGTTTATATGCAAGAATAAGGTACTACTTTTTTCCTGTCTACTTACGTTGTATTGGTGTTGTTTTACACGTGTCTTTAATGATTTACGAGTTTACAATCTACTTCTATTGTATTGAAAGATTTAAGTAAAAGGAGAATTGAAAAATATTACATACATCAACAACTTCTGTTACACAAGTACAATTGTACAATGAAATGTAACTTACAATGCATATTCAGTTGTGTATTGTTATGTAACATTATTAAAACTAATTTGTGAAAACGTTTTAAGTAAACATTTTTGATGTAAAAGCTGTCAGGTTTCGTTGATAATATTGTTCATCCAATAATTTTATTATCAATATTTATTTATTTAGTCAGTTTGTTCCTTTGTATAACTTTAATAACAACAGGATTTAGTTTATCAGTTGTTGAAACAAAAATATTTACCTGCAAAACAACTACAGTATATTGAGAAAGATTTTGTTAGTTCACTATACTCTTACTGTAAATTTACTATCTTCAACATATAACCAATGGTACTAACGTAGTGCAATCACTTATTATGTGGTATTTACTCATTGTAGGGTAAAAAGCTAATGACATGGTATCCACTTATAAAAATTTAATGGTATAAACAACGCGTTTCGAACACATAGTGCTCTTCCTTAGGCATTAACTAAAAAATACAATGACACCAGAGAGTTATCTATAGTATTTTATTTTATTTTTATTTTGTACTATCTTTACTGTATACTACAGATAACTTTCTGGTTATCTTCTGACGAAGACCACTTGTTACGGTTGAAAGATCTTAGTCTTGTTTTCCCATTTCATATTCTGGTTTGATCATTGATTGTTATTTCACGTGTTTATGTGAAATATTTTTATAAATTATAGTTATGTATAACATTGATATAGCTTCTCGACCACTGATATTTCAAAATCACAGAAGGGGTTCTTGAGGATTTTGGTCATAAACATACAACTCCTGATTATATGCCGACGCCTATAAACAGGCACTGATTATATATGCCGACTGATGATATATGCCGACGCCTATAATCAGGCGACTGATTATATATGCCGACTGATTATATATGCCGACTGATTATATATGCCGACTGATGATATATGCCGACGCCTATAATCAGGCGACTGATTATATATGCCGACTGATTATATATGCCGACTGATTATATATGCCGACTGATGATATATGCCGACTGATTATATGACGTTTCGCCAGAAGTTGTTTGGAATTTTCAATTTTCAAATTTATTAACGACATAAGTAAAGCAAGACAAATACATCAACTGATACCAACCAACAGAAAACAAACCAAACAAACAAAAAATTCAGTAACCAGAGAACCACAAAAGGAACGGTTATGTATAACTGTTGGGTAAAACCTAAGTAAAATAATAATAATAAAAAGAGCATAAAACACACACAAATAATGAACAAAATAGTTAATTTGATAAAACTGTTCAAACTGAAAGTGGAATGATTCATACTGGTCAAACACTAAAGAGAACTGCTATACGTCAGGGATGATATTTTTGGTTCTAACATTTTACAACTACTCCACTATGAACTGACATTTGACGTCTATATATAAAGAATATTGTGCAATGTCCTTCATACCACAAAAGTCAGCATAAAGTTCATTTTTATTTTCGTGTAGGCATAGTGAATCTGGGATTATTCTATGTCGAGGATTGAACACATTTAATCCTCTTTAGCTCCTCCACATCAAATTGTTGGCATTCTTTAATGTTTTCTGTGGTTAATGTTTTCTGTGGTGTGTTTACAACATTTTTTGTTTTATTCATGATACAAGGAAAAGCGATTAACAAATTTTATGAAATTCAGAAAAAAAAATTCTCAAAATTTATTTGGAATTTATAGTAAAAAGAAAGTAGTGAAAATGAAGCATATTCATTTTCATTACTTAAATATATTGATTTACATTAGAAATAGGTAAAACCGTCATACCTCGTAAGATGATCCTGGAGTTGGAGCGCTTTCGGACGTTGTCTATCTTCGATCGACTACTACTGAGCTCAGTAGTAGTACAAACCTACTGAGTAGGTTTGTTGCGATCGAAGATGGACAATGTCCGAAAGCGCTCCAACTCCAGGATCATCTTACGAGGTATGACGGTTTTACCTATTTCTAATATAAATCATACTAACCTCAGTAGTATTAACAATATACATGTATTTAAATATATTGAGTTAGAAAAAAGATTTTGTTAGTTCACTATTCTCTTTCAAGTTCCAGGGGTCTGGAATCATCGGAAGGTTAAGAACCCCCTGGGTTAGATCATAAGCAAATTTTTTTTTTAACAAAACTTAATGCTCTGATAGCATTAAGCAAAATAATAGTATTGTTTGAGCCATTGTGTATATTATTTAGAATTTGACATAACCCAGTGGACTAACTAAATATTCTTGGAATTGTTTGAAAATACTAATTATTTTAGATTATTCAATAGAAAGTGGGCTTGAGACTGAAGTTATTTCCACCACATTTCATTGACAATTGAACTCGGAAGCCATATGGTAATGGTTGTATCGTCAACAAAAGCTGACAATTGGCTAATGGCTTAGTACATGTCAGACGTAAATCCCACCATTGTTTCAGCCAGCCTGTCTTGAATATGCAGAGTCCAATGAATAAATTAATATTAGCCATTTAACCAGTTTGACATTCACCTGTAGCCAGTCCCCCTGAACCAGTGGGATTTCAAATACTACTCGTTGGCTCTACGTCCCGTGGAGGGACTGGGCCTGACCAATTATTGCCCTCCAGGCTGCCCGGTCTGTGGCGACGGTGCGCCACCGACGTACACCTACCTTCCTCAGGTCCTCTTCCACACCATCGATCCAGCGAAGCCTCGGTCTCCCCTCTTAGTCGTCTCCCACCAGGGTTTCCTCGATATAGCTTTTTCGCTGCTCTGTCCTCAGGCATTCTCTCCATATGACCCGCCCACCTAAGCCTTGCTTTCCTTGCTTGGGATTTCAAATATCATCTTCAAATGGACTTACAACATAAAAACAAATTAAATAGAATTATAGGAAATTATTCGATTATATGAGCCACACTTTTAATCTCACTGGTATTTATTATAGCTGAATAACTGTTTAATCATTATTGTGGTTCACTATTGAAACTCAATCATTTAGTGAGAGAGAGCCCAATATTATATAACCCTTTGATGATTTCCTCTAATTTCTTCGCCTTTTGGAATTATTTAAAGAGCACATCGTTTATGCATTATAATTTGTTTTATCAACTGTATTTCAGAGTCAAAATTTTTTAATCCTCTCTTCATCTGAACCCTGTTTTATTATTATATCAGTTATTTTAAATTATTCAGGCGTCTTTAACCAATTTGTTTAAATGACTAATCATTAGAGGATGTAATCCATTATGTTTTCACAACCTTATATTTGCTCCCAAGTTTTACTATCGTTTAGTCTCAACATAGTAATTCCTATGTTACCTTTTTTATAGTGGATTAGATCAGGGGTTCTTAATACGGGGGTATCCATACCCCGAGGGGGCATGGGACCCCCCATAAACCATTATGTTTTCACAACCTTTATTTACTCCTAAGTTTTAGTATCGTTTAGAGTCAACATAGTAATTCCTATGTTACCTCTTTTATAGTGGAATAGATCAGGGGTTCTTAATCCGGGGATATCCATACCCCGTGGGGGCATGGAACCCCTCAGAAACAATTATGTTTTCCCATAAAACATAAATCCATTATGTTTTCACAACCTTATATTTGCTCCTAAGTTTTACTATCGTTTAGTCTCAACATAGTAATTCCTATGTTACCTTTTTTATAGTGGATTAGATCAGGGGTTCTTAATCCGGGGTATCCAACCCGAGGGGGCATGGGACCCCATAACATTATGTTTCAACATAAACATTATTTTCACCTATTGTCATTTACTATCGTTTAGTCTCAACATAGTATCTATGTTACCTTTTTTATAGTGGATTAGATCAGGGGTTCTTAATCGGGGTATCCATACCCGAGGGGGCATGGGACCCCCTAAACCATTATGTTTTACAACCTTTATTTCTCCAAGTTTATATCGTTTAGCTCAACATAGTAATTCCTATGTTACCTTTTTTATAGTGGATTAGATCAGGGGTTCTTAATCGGGTATCCAACCGAGGGGGCATGGGACCCCATAACCATTATGTTTTCACAACTTTATTTACTCCTAAGTTTAGTATCGTTTAGTCAACATAGTAATTCCTATGTTACCTTTTTTATAGTGGATTAGATCAGGGGTTCTTAATCGGGTATCCAACCAGGGGCATGGGACCCCAACCTTTTTCATAAACAACATTATGTTTTACAACCTTTATTCTCCAAGTTTATCGTTTAGTCTCTAGTAATTCCTATGTTACCTTTTTATAGTGGATTAATCAGGGGTTCTTAACCGGGGATATCCATACCCGAGGGCATGGGACCCCCATAAACCATTATTTTTCATAAAACATAAATCAATTATGTTTTTACAACCTTTATTTCTCCTAAGTTTTATATCGTTTAGATCAACATAGTAATTCCTATGTTACCTTTTTATAGTGGATTAGATCAGGGGTTCTTAATCCGGGGTATCCATACCCCGAGGGGGCATGGGACCCCCCCATAAACCATTATTTTCCATAAACATAATCATATGTTTACAACCTTATATTTGCTCCCAAGTTTTACTATCGTTTAGCTCAACATAGTAATTCCTATGTTACCTTTTTTATAGTGGATTAGATCAGGGGTTCTTAATACGGGGGTATCCATACCCCGAGGGGGCATGGGACCCCCCATAAACCATTATGTTTTCACAACCTTTATTTACTCCTAAGTTTTAGTATCGTTTAGAGTCAACATAGTAATTCCTATGTTACCTCTTTTATAGTGGATTAGATCAGGGGTTCTTAATCCGGGGATATCCATACCCCGAGGGGGCATGGGAACCCCCATAAACCATTATGTTTTCCCATAAAACATAAATCCATTATGTTTTCACAACCTTATATTTGCTCCTAAGTTTTACTATCGTTTAGTCTCAACATAGTAATTCCTATGTTACCTTTTTTATAGTGGATTAGATCAGGGGTTCTTAATCCGGGGATATCCATACCCGAGGGGGCATGGGACCCCCCAATAAACCATTATGTTTTCCCATAAAACATAAATCCATTATGTTTTCACAACCTTATATTTGCTCCCAAGTTTTACTATCGTTTAGTCTCAACATAGTAATTTCTATGTTACCTTTTTTATAGTGGATTAGATCAGGGGTTCTTAATACGGGGGTATCCATACCCCGAGGGGGCATGGGACCCCCCATAAACCATTATGTTTTCACAACCTTTATTTACTCCTAAGTTGTAGTATCGTTTAGTCTCAACATAGTAATTCCTATGTTACCTTTTTTATAGTGGATTAGATCAGGGGTTCTTAATCCGGGGATATCCATACCCCGAGGGGGCATGGGACCCCCCATAAACCATTATGTTTTCACAACCTTTATTTACTCCTAAGTTGTAGTATCGTTTAGTCTCAACATAGTAATTCCTATGTTACCTTTTTTATAGTGGATTAGATCAGGGGTTCTTAATCCGGGGATATCCATACCCGAGGGGGCATGGGACCCCCCATAAACCATTATTTTTCCCATAAAACATAAATCAATTATGTTTTTACAACCTTTATTTACTCCTAAGTTGTAGTATCGTTTAGAGTCAACTTAGTAATTCCTATGTTACCTCTTTTATAGTGGATTAGATCAGGGGTTCTTAATCCGGGGATATCCATACCCCGAGGGGGCATGGGACCCCCCCATAAACCATTATGTTTTCCCATAAAACATAAATCAATTATGTTTTTACAACCTTTATTTACTCCTAAGTTGTAGTATCGTTTAGAGTCAACATAGTAATTCCTATGTTACCTCTTTTATAGTGGATTAGATCAGGGGTTCTTAATCCGGGGATATCCATACCCCGAGGGGGCATGGGACCCCCCCATAAACCATTATGTTTTCCCATAAAACATAAATCCATTATGTTTTCACAACCTTATATTTGCTCCCAAGTTTTACTATCGTTTAGACTCAACATAGTAATTCCTATGTTACCTTTTTTATAGTGGATTAGATCAGGGGTTCTTAATACGGGGGTATCCATACCCCGAGGGGGCATCGGACCCCCCATAAACCATTATGTTTTCCCATAAAACATAAATCCATTATGTTTTCACAACCTTATATTTGCTCCCAAGTTTTACTATCGTTTAGTCTCAACATAGTAATTCCTATGTTACCTCTTTTATAGTGGATTAGATCAGGGGTTCTTAACCCTGTGATATCCATACCCCGAGGGGGCATGGAACCCAAATGCTGGGAGTATGGGACTCTATATCTGGTAATCAGGTATTTTTTTAGTATTTAAAAAAAATTAAATACTAAATTATTTTCTTTATTTTCTTATATTATCGTTATTTTCTTCTATTTTGTGCTTATAATTGTTCACAAGTTATTTTTTATAGTTATGCTTATGTTTTTGTGCACTGTAGTTATGCTTGTATATAGTTAAAATCTGACAATCTGAAAATGAACATAAAAATCTGAAAAGTGGAGATTTTGGTGATAGCCACCATATTGGCCAATCCATTGGGGGTCTGAAATCATCGGAAGGTCAAGAACCCCTGGGTTAGATCATAACCAAAGCGTTATGATGTACAATATTCTAGATGCTCCTTATTTGCAAAACAAGTGAAAATTTGAGAAAAACACATTTTTCATTGCTACATCAATTAACATAGTTTTTTATTATAATTTTATATAGGATTTTGAAACATCCAAATATAGGGTTCCTTTTTTCACGCCAGGAAGTATAATTACTGGATTATTTCTTCCCTCCTGCCTCCATGTGTAATGTATATATTTCTTTCATCATTCTCACCGGTAATGTTACATTTATGTTGTTGTGACTATGCAAAATAAAAAAAATATAGGTTCCTAAAGATCAAAGTTTGAATTAAAAATTTGTTTGTTTTGGAAACGGTGAAAAATAATATACTATCTTTCTTTGTATTTTAGATCTTTCAAAAGAGTATTAAATAACAATAACATATCGATTCTATAATAAAACAAAATGAATTAGAATCAACCTCTAAATTACAATAATTTAAAGTGTGTACATTTCTTTGGGACAGCCTATATATTCAAATACGAGGGTGTCATTTAAAACTAGGATACATAATAGGTAGCAGAACTCTTCACTCTATTACGTGTTCTTTAATTTTCAGTATATAAGTAAATAAAAATGTTAGGAAAAGTATTAAGTCTCACAAAAAAGTTTATTACAAGAAAAAAATAACGCGTTTCCAACACTTTATGTTCTTCTTCAGGTTAAGTATAGAAAAAAACAACTCCCTCCCACCCCTAAAAACACTCCCTGACACCCTCAGTCCTTGCTTGGTCTCACCTCCCGAAAACCACCCAGTGGAGCAGGTAATTAAGAATCTCTTTTATGTATAAATTAGACATGTCTCAGTATGTTGTTCTAAGTTAATCTATCAATTTAAGCCATTTCAATATTATTCTCGTTATCAGTCAATAGTGTCAGATGTATTCATTTCATGAATACATTATGTTCCCAAAGATCTTAAATGCATATATACAGTTTTTTTTTCTAAATGTAACCTGAAGAAGAACATCAAATGTTCGAAACACGTTGTTTATTTTCTTGTAATAAACTTTTTTGTGCGGAGACTTAATACTTTTTCTAACATGAGTAAATACCACACTATAACAGATAGTACAGTTAATGAAGCAAATAAAAATGTTACAGACTTATTCTTGTGACTCTGACGATGACTGCAAATGCAAAAAATATATTTCAAACCGGTTTATATACCAAAGAATACAAAATTTTTGTAAAATTGTGCATACACCATATAAATTCACGTTGGGGTATTTGTTCAGTGTTTAATTTTATAGTAAATACAGTATTTAAAAAAAATTTTTTTTTGAAACAAAACCTAATGCTCTGATAGTTATAATTTGTTTTAAAAATTCTATTTCATAGTCACAATTTTTTTAATCCTCTTTTCATCTGAACCCTGTTTTATTATTATATAAGTTATTTTAAATTATTCAGGCGTCTTTAACCAATTTGTTTAAATGACCAATCATCAGAGGATGTAATCATCGGAGGATGTAATCTATTCTGTTTTCACAATGTTATTTAAAAAAGAATTAGTTTTTTTGAAACAAAACTGAATGGTTTGATAGCATTAAGCAAAATAATAGTTTTGATTGAGCCATTGTGGATATTATCTAGAATTTGACATAATAACAAATAGGTTCAAATGATTTAATTACAGGGGAAATAGAGGCTTTAATCAAGTGCACCAGTCAATATTAATCAACGGTTAGTTTGTTGCGAACTAAAAGCCCTACTTGTTTAAAGGAACTTGAATAGGTAAAGGAATATATTTAACCCTACAAATCCCTTGGAGCTTCTACACTATTCCTCTATGAATTAGTCCTTATGACCTATGTTTAGCTGTAGAACCTGACCTGGTGATGCGCTGACGATATTCTCAAATAAATTTAAATTTTGGATTAGATAATACAATTTTTATTTCTTTATTATTTCTTTTACTACCCAAGACCTCAACTTAGCTGTAGAGCCTGACCTGGTGATGTGCTATTAATATTGTATACCTCCATAAATAATTGTAATTAACATTTAATTTGTAAAATCCTATTATTAATCTAATCCATGTAAAGTTGTAAATAAGTATATACATATATATAAAATTATAGTACATGAATTGTTTGATAGGGAATAGATGTATTATTTAATCGGGATTTTTTCTAGGTTCAAAAATCAAACTTTCGTTGCCAATGTTCCGGTTTTATTTAAAACCTCTTTCATAGGCCTAAAAATTATTTCTTATTACCCTTTGTTTGTAGGCCTATTAAAAAGGTTTTAAATAATACCGACACGTCGGTAACTAGACTTTGATTTTTGAGCCTAGAAAATTTAAGGAATCCTGATTCAATCATATATATATATATATATATATATATATATATATATATATATATATATATACAATTAGAAGAAACGATTCTTCGAACTGAATAAACTAGAATTTAAATAAGAACACATAGAAAGGAAACCACTGAACTCACTACTATATTTCGATGCCCTTGTCTTCAGGAAAAGAAGTAAATCGCTCCAAAGTCGTTATCAGCCTTTGGAGCGATTCACTTCTTTTCCTGAAGACGAGGACATCGAAATATAGTTGTGAGTTCAGTGGTTTCCTTTCTATGTGTTCTTTTTTAAATTCTAGTTTATATATATATATATATATATATATATATATAAAGATTTCACATAAACACGTGAAATAACAATCAATGATCAAACCACAATAAAAAATGGGAAAACAAGACTAAGATCTTTCAACCGTAACAAGCGGTCTGCGTCAGAGTCAAAAACCCAACTGATCTTAGTCTTGTTTTCCCATTTCTTATTGTGGTTTGATCATTGATATATATATATGCTTTTAAAAACTGGATGTCTGTTTTCACTTGGTTCAATTTCGTCTTATATTTTTCCAAATTACGAAATTTTTTTTTTAATTCAGAGTTCAACTTAAAAATTAAATCACCATAATTTTTTAATTTATTATTACATGTTTCGGTGTTACATTCACCAACTTTAGCAAAAAAAAACACTTAATTTTTTTTTTAAAACAATTAAAACTACTCTTAACAAATTAATCTAATACTTAAAATCACATTGCAATAATAAACATAAATGAACAGGTTAACAAAAGGTTACACAGTCAGTGTTGGCATAACCAGCCCTAGGTTTCCAAACAAGCGCAACTGGTTGGTAAAGTTATCTTTTTGATCGTTCATACATGGAGCTTTTTCCAGTATGTATAGCGCTTCTAGTATCCTGAGTCTTTTTCCGTCCTTTTCTGTTGCTATTATTCTAGTGTTATTAACCATAGTTTCCTTGAAATTTTTGTTTTGTGTATCTTTTGGAAGTGTACTTTAGGGGCTCCAAAGAACTCCAATTTATATATATATATATATAAATATATATATATATAATCACTCGAAAATAACGAACCAAACTGGACGCAAATCAGCTCGAAAAACGTTTCCGGCGTGCTTGGTCGCCCATTCTCTTTTCTCCTTCCCTTTTCCCGAAAATTTGAGTTTGTAAGTGTGTCTCTTTCTCTGCGTGTTGCTTTTCTTCATTTTTGAGCTGATATATATATATATATATATATATATATATATATATATATATATATATATAATAAAACTAAAATGATTTTTAGTAATATTTACATATTATTAAAAATGAATTTTTTTAAAAAAAAATACTATCTCGGAAAGAAGAGGAGGTGAGGGGAATGGCATTATGGGAAATGGCGAGAAGGTTAAATGGGGCCAAGGGAGGCTGAGAACAACCCTTGTTCTAGATATTAGAAATTTCGCGTTAATACTATGTTTGAATGCTTAGACGATGTAGAAAACTAAATAACACTAAATGGGACAACTGTTATGACGACATCAGATACTTGTCACATGTGTCACATTTCAACTTTATTGAAATTTCAAAGTTCAATATGAGTAAGTTCTCAGAAGCAAAAGACTCGTATAATCATTTTTAAACTTACAATGATAATCAATATGAATTTTCACTTAAAATAATTGATATTTTATGATATTAATACAATAAATTACCAAACTATTCACATCATTTTAAAATAAATGACTATAGAAAATTTAAATCAAGTGAAATATTTATTTTTTATATTAGATACTAATTTACTATGTTATTAACGATCTGAAATGATAACTAAAACAAATTAACTAGATATTTACTAACTGAAACTATTTTATTAATCCATACGTAATCGATTAGCTGACATTCTTAACGTGTCAATTATTATATTATGACCATTTAAAGTCAAAATACAAAATCCTTGAAACAGAAAGAAACCAAGAAGTCAAGAGAAACGAACTCATGGCCCTGTGTCCTTAGCAAAAAAAACCTTACCAACTTAACCTACTGAGGAGCATACTTTGACTTAAATATAAAGGGATAGCAAACAGACAGAGTTAATTTCGAGATTTGACATATTTCAAGGATTTTGAAGCACCTTAAGTGCATTTTTGATGGTATGTGTCTAGGTCAGGCGTGGGGAACCTGCGGCCTTCTTGAATCATGAAATGCGGCATTCTGAGGTTTGTTAAGAAAAATGTTTCAAAATATAAGTAATTGTTATTATGATAATAAAAGCAAAAAAAAAATTCTGGCATTTAAGAAGAAGACTATTCATCAATAATTAGTTGAAAAGTCTAAGCTTTTAGGAAATGATTTTCCTGAGTTAACAAAGGTGATAAACGAAGGCAGTAAGGACACTGTTGAGTCATTTGAAAGATGCAAAACAGTTTTAGAAGCACTGATCGAGTAATATAATGATAGACTCAAGAATTTTACAATATAAGTATCATATAAGATAGTCATATTTGCTTATACATTCGTGGTGGCTTTTTGGGGAAGTGAATGGTGCTAAAATGGCCTTCCCTATTAGAAAGGTTCCTCACCCGTAACAAGCGGTCTTCGTCAGAGGTTAGTTGAGTTTTTGACTCTGACGAAGACCGCTTGTTACGGTTGAAAGATCTTAGTCTTGTTTCCTAGCTGGTTTAATTTTCTTATTATATAAGTCTGACAAATTTTTTTTTGCCATTGATAAATCAGAGTCATTGGACATTCACTTTAAAACTTCTACAAGGATCTGGTAGATTTAATCTTAGTACATTTTTAGTATCGCATCTGTTCTTTATAAACTCCATGTTTATTTCAGCTCTCAAATAAGTTAAGTAAGTTTAACTTAGATATTTAAATAACTAACATAAATAGCTGGCTTTACGTGTCAGCTGTTTGCCACGTAAACAGTTATTACTCGGATAAAAATTGTCATTATTTGTAGGTAATACTAAAACATAAGAAATGTCCCATATCCTACTTTTTTTTTTAAAATGGATAGTTATTTTATCCCAAATTTCTGATGATTGTTTAAAATTAAAATATGCTATTAAGTGTTTTAATATGATTATTTTTTGACAAATATATCATAAATATATAATACTGGAAGAAGATGAATTACACACTATGACTGATCAAACTGTGCTCTACGTGTGTAGAGTGAGATCAAACTGAGACCTACGTGTGTAGAGTGAGATCAAACTGAGACCTACGTGTGTAGAGTGAGATCAAACTGAGACCTACGTGTGTAGAGTGAGATCAAACTGAGACCTACGTGTGTAGAGTGAGATCAAACTGAGACCTACGTGTGTAGAGTGAGATCAAACTGAGACCTACGTGTGTAGAGTGAGATCAAACTGAGACCTACGTGTGTAGAGTGAGATCAAACTGAGACCTACGTGTGTAGAGTGAGATCAAACTGAGACCTACGTGTGTAGAGTGAGATCAAACTGAGACCTACGTGTGTAGAGTGAGATCAAACTGAGACCTACGTGTGTAGAGTGAGATCAAACTGAGACCTACGTGTGTAGAGTGAGATCAAACTGAGACCTACGTGTGTTCTCTTGTGGGTCTACCACCACTACCTAACCTAACCTAGGTAAACTTAACTTACTAGTGTTGCTCAAACATATGCCTAATGGGTGTCAGATAACAAATGAGCCACATAAAACAATACTGAATGTCTATAACTTTCTATGTTGGTAACATAGAATGTACTATTCTCATAGTTGTAGATAGTGATTTACCGCGAAGTGTTTATTTGCTGATTCTAGGTCAATAAGAAATTTCTATTTTTAAAATAAATAATAAGTTAGATTTGAAAATTTGATTTCAACTTCAATTATGACTTGTAAATGATTACATTTTGGTCATAATTGAAAAGTAGATATATTAAAATAAATGATGTAATTTAATTGATTTTTAGTGACCTCGGGTGAAAAAAAATCTAATAATTATTATTCTACACTTTTTTACAAGAAGATTGAATCATTTCAAATGATTTTTTCATGCAATTGCTTCATCTATTATCTGGTATTCTTAAGTACTGTAGACTATGATGCGACAGGAATTATCTTCCCTCCATGAATTGAGTTATTCAGAGAGTAAAGCTGATTTAAATTTCTAGCTTTTAACGCAGCAAATGGTTTGCTGAGTAAACCAACCAGGCGACCATGACGAAGGGACAGATAATGTAATAAATTTCTACTCCTTGCTAATGGATTTGGGTTCTACTGCTAAAACCAAACCTAAAACCCTCTTTAATGCTTATTTGATACAAAGTCTGTCATTAGGTCAAAAAGAAACTGAGAGTGATCAGTAATCACCAAAGACTAAAACTGTTCATCTGTGCTTCAAAATCAATTATTCTCGAAACAGCTAAGTCAGGAAAAAACAAAAAAAAAACCTTTTCAGAACGACATGCTGCTTTTTATTTCAAACAAACACAACAAAAGGGGCTCAAATGGAAGAAAAACAATTCTGTTACAAAAAATCATACGCAACAAGTTTCATGTGTCATTTATTTTAGTGCTTATCCAAGCTACAATCACCTAATGAAATACATTTATATTTTTCTATAATTTGAAAATAACAGACTCCAAGTTTCTGTAATTGAAAGTCTTCTTTTATAAAGGCTCTTAATTTATTCTGTTTTTGGTAATACTCCTTGTATTATTGTGAATGGTGTGAGATGTAGCCCAACACTAAAAGTATGTGCTTGGCTTTAGTAATGAAGTCATGTCATTAACTTCAGATTTTTGAAGTGAAAATTGGAAAAGCCTTACGCATGTTGCCTCTTGTGCAGTAGGTGTGTAAACTGTAGGCCCCAAGACGTATGACGCTACATTTTCCTCAAACAATTCCACACCAATAAACTTGAGTAACGTAAAATTAAGACTACTTTGGTAAACTTAGGGGGCCAGCTTGGAACAGTGTTTAATGTACTCGTCTCTCAACTGATAGGAACGGGGATCGATTCCCATCTGGACCTCGATTTATTCATGCGGGAAGTGAATAAATCTGAGCACGTCGTCCCTCGGAGAAGGACGTTAAACCTAAGCCTGTTTTGATCTTCGCGTTCCTCGGCATTTTGTGCCATAACCGCTTTGTCAAGCCAGGCCGCCTTGTTGACAAGTTACCCTTTAGCCACCTCCATTGAACATGAAAGTGCCCGAGGGCACCTCAAGCAACGCAATGCTAAGCACGAATTCTGACAGTTACTCCGCAAAACGGTACCTAGGCCAAGAGTAATAGACAAGCTAAAGCCCTGGTAACATGCGGAGATAATTACTGATAAGGTACTCAAAATTCCCTTACCAGTTGCACTTTAACTAAGAACACATATAACGAAGACATATAAATACACAATCAAGACTAACTCAACTTATCACTACGCCTCAAGGTACTAAAATATTCCCTCGAGGTGGAAAATAAACCAACTTATAACTAAGAAACACTCAATACTAAAAGACTAATAACTAATGTAATGTCCGACAAGGTACTCGATATTCCCTTATCGGTTGCTTAAACTAAAGGACACAGGACTATAAATAAACATACAGAACAAGCACAACTTACGTTAAACCCTCAAGGTACTGGGAATATTCCCTTGAGACAAAGACTAAAACTAATTTATCACTAATGGTAACTAGCCAAGACTAAAAATCCCTACTCTAAATACACTTGAGTTAGGAAAAATTTAGGACTCCCACTGTAGTATGGTATCACAAAGGGCCAATGTTCGGCCTACGTGTGTTCTCTTGTGGGCCTACTACCACTACCTAACCCAACCTAGGTAAACTTAAGGCACTAGTGATGCTCAAACATATGCCTAATGGGTGTCAGATAACAAATGAGCCACAGTCTCCCCCTAAAACAATACTGAATGTCTATAACTTCGTATGTTGGTAACATGTACTATTCTCATACTATGTTAATAATCACACTATATACTATATACTATAGTATATACTATAGATAGATACTATACTATAATATAGTATACTATATGTTACACTAGTATAGTATACTATAGTATAGATAGTATATACTGTATAATCACACTACCGCGGTAGTTAGTGATTTACTGCGAAGTGTTTATTTGCTGATTCTAGGTCAATAAGAAATTTCTATTTTTAAAATAAATAATAAGTTAGATTTGAAAATCTGATTTAAACTTCAATTATGACTTGTAAATATTAAAAACCTTATCCATGTGCATATACACGATCTATACTTTGCGGAGATTTCTATTTTTTCCTTCAATATATACCTTCATGATTTCATGGTCTTCAACTTGGAGTGAAATATCTTGAATTAAATTAAATAAAAAAATTTAAACATCAAAACATGGCTTCAAGGGACAATTAAGAAAAATATGTTTTTTTTTTATGTCTAATCATGACTTACTAATTAACTTACGAGTAAAAATGTATTGCGATCGATAATGTGTAATGTCAGAGATTAGATCTAAGAAAAAAAAAAAAACAAACTTGGAAACAAAGAAGTACGAGTTGGGTATATAGGAAGACTCATAAGTGAAATCTAGTGTTAATCAAAGAGCTCGTACGTGGGACGTGCAAGAGCGTAACGTGCACACGCTCGCATCAAGCAAAAACTATAGCAGATTCGATTAACATGGGAACAAAGTGCATTTAATCTACCTACAAGATCATAACAATAATGTCTTTTTAATGAAAAAAAATCTATATAAACGAAATATTTAAATTATATTTTATTTAAAAGCAAAATGTTTTTAACATTAATTTAAATAGAATCCTGTCATAACTACATTATTAATACGCTTGTGTTTTGCCTTTATAAAATGTTGCAAGGTCTTTATTCATATGTGGATAACTTTTGTTTCGGTTTGTTTATTTTTAATATTCGGTTTAAAGGTAAACTAATTTCATAAATAAATAGCCAGTTAGAGATAAAATTGTATTTATTAATCGAACAAAGAGGCACGAGTACAGTCATTATAATGATTGTTTAGTACTAGTAAAATTTGTTATGCTTTAATGCAAATTAAAATTACTTTAATATACATTCAAAACATTAATATATATGACAAACTTGATTTATAACAAATTTAAAAGAACCTTTGTCAAGTTTCTAACAACCCTTCTTTTAAACTGACTTTCTTCCATTCCTATTAAGCAAACATTTATTAAATGTTGTTATAATGAACGGAAAAGTACCTTTTCTATGCTTCACTATAATCAAAACAACAATAAAGTTCATAAACACAAGAACTATATAAATGTTCTTATTTTTTTTTTAAACCGATCCCCTAGCGCAGCGCTTCTTAAACTTTTTTACTTCAGGGCGCACCTATGAAACCAAACCAAAACTTTGGGGCGCACCTATGAAACCAAACCAAAACTTTGGGGCGCACCTATGATACCAAACCAAAACTTTGGAGCGCACCTATGAAACCAAACCAAAACGTTGGGGTGCATCTATGAAACCAAACCAAAACGTTGGGGCGCATCTATGAAACCAAACCAAAACTTTGGAGCGCATCTATGAAACCAAACCAAAACTTTGGGGCGCACCTATGAAACCAAACCAAAACTTTGGAGCACATCTATGAAACCAAACCAAAACGTTGGGGCGCATCACTGATTTTAATATAGAAAATTTAGTACTGTGATTTGATAACAGGAAAATGATTGGAAATTAAAATGTATAGTTTTTTTTAAGAAAAAGAAAGAAAGAGAGAGAGAGAGAGAGAGAGAGAGAGAGAGAGAAGAGGAAGGAGTGAGAGAGAGGGAGGGCTAGTAAAAATGATTTAAATCCCGAGTAAAGGCACAGATGAAGTATTATCCATTCATGCTTAAAGATTAAAGAAATTTACCTTCCAGTTCAAAATATGAAGTAGCCGAGACTTGACTCAGACTTGAAAACCCCATACTTGGTGTTTTCTCAAATAAATTAAAATGGTGCAAAAACTAAAATATAAATCTGTTATATAAACTTAATCTTCCATTATCTTGAGGCGCACCTGGCTACCTTCCAGGGCGCACCGTTTGAGAAGCACTGCCCTAGCGGGTGATAACGTCAGCCATTTGCCGACTAGGGAGTCCTACATTTTACCTAAATCAAGTGCATTTCGAGTAGGGATCTTTAACAAGTGCCTGACATCGTATAGGCTCGAGACCGACGTCTTTATGTCCTCTCCGAGGGACGACGTAATCATTTTTATTCACCTCCCGGGTGAATAAATCGAGGACCAGGTGGGAATAGAACCCTGGACTACCAGCCCAGAGGCGAGTATGATAACCACTGAGCTAACCCTGGCCCCTAAAATATCATCAGGATTAGTTAAAGCAATCAACTTGATGATGACTATGCATTTCCTTTCATCAAGTACGCTATATTATATTTGATGAAAATAATATTAAAAGAAATGGGAAAGTTAGAAAAATAAGTTGTTAAAATAATTCGATGTTTTTTTGCTTGATATCTGGAGTGAAGTCATAAAATGTAATTAGATTTGCACAATGCATTGGAAACTGCGACTGTGTTAAGACGAACGTGTGCATGCATAAGCACCTAATTAGCGACCTCTTTGCAAGCGGTCAGGTGTCTAATAGTGGCCAGGGTCACGACATACTAGGGCTTTTGTCAATACTCGCAGTCTTCTCTTAGAACTCTGCCAATAATAAATATTTTCAATAAAAACACAAACACAACATTCAATTTGATTGAATTTAAAAAAGGATCGATCAAATATACTAAATTATTTCCCCAAATGAAAACATCTTCCCAAATATGTTTCACTTACTTCACTTTACAAAATTTTCTGAGTTCTCACAAAAGGGTGCAATATTAGTTTCAAGCTTGCTGTTATTTCTCAGGGTAATATATATATTCAAATTTGCTTGAATATATCTAATATGTATCCATTTTGCTTAATTAATATTTAATATAATTGTGTTTAATATCTTTTGATAAACAAGTTTTAAGAAAACATCCTATTTTTCAAACATATAATGAGTTAATGATAATAGTAGTAATAATTTAATACTTCCAATAATAATAGTATAATAAAACTCTATTTTATTTCAGCTTGCTAAACACACTAAAAATAATGTTAATTTAAAAAAATAAGTAAATTTTAAAAGCACAAAAACAAGCGCAAACACTCAGATTAGTTAATGATTAATTTAGTTTCTATGTCATTTTCGTGAGAAATCTAAGAACAACAATCAAAGGTTAAGTATAGAGCATCTAATAAGCAGTATGACGTAACAGTTTGTGTAACCAATATCATGAAGGGGGGGACATAAAAGTGAAAATACTTTAAAAATCAAAAGTAATGTCAGTTTAGAAAACTTTTATATCAAAAAGAGTAAAGCAGAAGAACAAATAATAAAAAATAAAGTCAAGTCATCAAGGAGAAATTTAAATAAATAATTACAACTTAATCAAGTGATAAATTTTAACTAAAATTAACAAATTTCATGATTATATAAACTATAGAGAGTTTGTTTCATTAAAAGTTAAAAACCGATGGTATGAGATCATGTTTTCAGTTTGAAATTAAATTTCATATTCATTAATTTATTTTCTTAGAGTTTCAATAAGTTTTAAATATGTTGCTCGGGTTATAATGAGAGTGTATATTTATAACGCTGATTGACGCTTATTTCTTATTCCGTGAAAGTTTATGGGATAAATAGATGGTTTCTTCAAAGTTTTCCCTATTTCATCTCTAAAGAATTGAAATAACAAAATAGTGCATAAAATACAAGCGAATTGCTTTGAGACTCTATAATACACGTCTCTTTAAATACAACGTTCAAATTAGTTTAGTTAACGTAAACAGTGTTGCCCCTTATACAAAATAAATAAACAAACTTGATGGTCTAAATCAGTAACGGCAAACGTGTGACACGCGTGTCGGAGTTGACACGCAATCTCATCTATGATGACTCGCATCTTCAAAGATAAAGAATTTCACAATTTAAATATTTTTCTCTTATAACAGCCAAAATTGGTTATTAATAATAATAATGTTAATTCTGTAAATAAAAATTAATACTTTATATCTGAAACTATACGTATATATATGTACAAGTACAATAATATTGTGTAACACAATTAAAAGAAACGGTCCAGCGGACTTTTTTACAATAAAATAAAGAACGAAGGAAACACACAGAAAGACACAGACATAATATTGTGTAACAAATATTCATGTTAAAAACATTTAAACATATTGTTTTCATATTGTTACTAATATAAAAATGCTAAATTCTGGTTTCATGATTTTGGTTCTTTTATTTTAAATGTCATTAAAAAGATAATTTAATAATTAAATATAGTTCTAATGTCGTGCAATCAGTTATTATGTGGTATTTACCCATTTTAGGGTAAATTAGACGACATTATTGCCATAATTCATAAACTGGGAATGAAATATGTTTTTTTTTTTAATTTTCCAATTTAGAAATAAGGTATGAAATAATTAAGAAAGTGTGTGTTTCTTTTACTAATGAATTTTGTGAATTAAAAAAAAAAACAAAAACGAAAGCTAGTGAGGAAGGTTTATATTCAGTACGCAGTAGTGAAAAGAAAATATGGTTTCACTTTCGCAGAAGTCTAGCAGTTTATGTTTTCATGGAGAAAATCTTGATCTCTCACTCTCTCTCCCTCCCTCCCTCCCACCCCCCCTCTCTCTCTCTCTTTGAGGAAGATTAAGGAATTTGGCTTCTAGTATGAAGTATCAAATACCAAACCTTGACTCAGACATAGAACCCCCAGAGTAGAACCCATGTATTAGAACCCCCAGAGTAGAACCCATGTATTAGAATCCCCAGAGTAGAACCCACGTATTCGGCCGGCGTGTAAAGAATTTAACGAAATCCTATCATACTTCTTCAATATAATCTTCCTCAGTGGCATAGCAAGTATTTTTGCCGTCCGGGGCTATCGTAAGATTAACCACCCCTCCGCCCGTTGGCCATTGATAATCCATTAACATTCAGAACTGAATGTTAATATGCTATTCAATTGCAATTTGTAGAGGGATGAAATATCCACGTTCTAGACATCTCAAAATATAAGGCAACTACATTACAATCAAGGAATTACAATCAAAGATATAATTTTAGGTTGCAGTCATTGGTCCCAGACTTATATCTTATGACAGTACTCGTATACATATATAGACATCATCAAAAAAAAAAAAAAAAATAAATAAATAAAGGTTTTTAAAAAAAAAATGTATAATTTAAATCATAAAAAAATTCTTAGACTGAAGCAACTGATTAGGCAAATAAATATAATAAATTTTTAACCTCGTTAAAAAAAACAAGTTTATGAAAAATTTAAAATAAATTTATTTTTAATTTTTTTAGATTTTTATAGATTTTTGTTTAGCTTTTTATTATTTTAATTGTTTTCTATTTTCAATTTTTACCTACAAAGTACAAAGAGTAGAATTGACTTCCAGTGTTAGAAAAGCCTAACTCGTATGGTGATACTAGTTAGGTTAGGTTAGGTTATAGTGACAGCCCCACAAGGGAACACACGTTTGCCGAGCATTGGCCCTTTGTGATACCACACAATGAAGATTGATTCTACAGTGAGAGTCCTAAATTTTGCCTAACTCAAGTATATTTACAGTAGGGATCTTTAACAAGTACAGGTTTCTGACATCGTACAGGTTTAACGTCCTTCTCCGAGGGATGACATGCTCAGATTTATTCAATTCCCGCTTGAATAAATCTAGGGCCAGGCGGGGATCGAGCTCCGGTACTATCAGTTCATAGGCAAGTACGTTTGTGATACTAGTTAACCATTCGATTGATTTTTAAGTAAAATTTTGAATAATTAGATAAACTTAATAACCAAATATTAGATAAGATCATCAATATTAAGGCCTGAAAAAGTAAATAATTATTGAAATGTATTTCTTCACCTTTGGCAGCATGTTGATAATTACTTGACCTATGCGAATTCTACACAATTGAGTTATAGGCACCCCATGGTTTAGTGGATTTTACCTTTGTTTCCATGCTTCCCCTGAAATTTATATTATAATCTATAAATTTATAATTTATATTAAATCTATGCGTCCTTTACGACTTAAAATACCTTGTATTGACAATATGAATTACAAATAGAAAAGTATTTTTAAAAAACAAATATCAATTTTTATATTAACATGTAAAAAATTTTATGAGCATCAATCATAAAAATATAATATTTTGATGTGAGATAGAAAAAATAACATTACATTTTATAATATATGAATTTTGTGACAAATTAATGAGCACGTTGTGTCTAATGTTCTCATGATCATGTTTACTATTCCAACGGTCAGTTTGCAAGGTTATTAATATATTTTAAATGTATGTATGTACGAATTAAATAGCACATGATGATGTTAAGTAAGGAAAAACTACAATTATTAAAGGAAAAAGAATACACAATGCCTCAGGGCTTTCACTTAATACCATTACAGAGCAAATAAAGTTTATTTGACCTAGACAACAGGAAGGAAGGTTATACAGAAACTAACGGATGGTAATAAAAGCAACTGGCAAACGCATATGACAGTAATGTTCAATGAGCATTAGAAAATTAAAATTAATGAAATGAAACTTAAGTTTACAAGATAAAAAGCAATAATAAAAGAAAACACTAAGTAATAAGAGCGGAATTATTACTTTGGTTGGAATCGTTGTTCATATAAATCTGTTATGGGTTATGAATCGGTCCATTCTGCTGAATTATTTCCACAATTTAATATTTTGCTCAATCGAAAAAGTCCTGATCAGCGTTTCAAAATTCCTCATGATCAGGTTACGTTCTTCCATTATTTACTTCAATATAGAAACATAGTTTCATTTTCAAACAACATTTCAAACAACTCGTGAACTTTTATTAATATTGACCAATATTTCATCTAGTACAACATTATTGATGGTCTGTTGATGATATTGAGAAATGCATTGAAGTTTATATTTTGTACCGTTCAGATTCCAGGTTAGATATGTACTCAAAAGAAAAAGATAAAAAGTTCATATTAGACATCTAATATTATAAGATAAGAAGTATCGACAACTGGAAAAGTTTGTCTGGTTTGTAGAACGTGAAGGATTAGAGGAATAGAATGACGGAGACGAGAGGGAGAGAGCTGTAGACGTGATACATAAAGAAATACGGGAAATATTATCCTGAAGCCTTCTGAAGCCAGTCATATAGAAATCCAATTCTCTGCTTACCAACAGCCGTCAATGTTATTGAAACTTTAGAAGCTGATTCAAGAAGGTAAAGTTTTCTGGTTTAGAGAATGGTTTGAAATTCATCAGTCGCTTATAACTCGTCTTTACTGATCAAATCAGGAACCAACTAGGAATTTAATAAGGCCCTGTTAGCAATATACAGTCAACTGAAAACAGAAATGCTACCTTGCCTGCAAAATAATAATAAAGGCTGGGCCGTAAGTCACGCACCAAGAAATTACGTGAAGTGTGAAGTGAAACAATGTAAAATGAATGGAGTAGAATATCTTTTCCTTTGTTCTGCTGTATAATAAATGCTCTTTTATAGAGTAATTTACTATTGTTTGAATCTATCAGTCATTATATCTGTTAAATTCAATTATAATCAAAGTTTTTTTTTTTTTTAGTTATGATTTGCATTTATATTTTTTTCTTTTAATTTTCATATATGCCTTTAACAATAAACGAGCGATTTAAGTGTCTATGTTTAGTGCTGATGGCTCTGCTAATCGATCTGTTGCTGAGAAATTTAATGGAATTTATCCTGAATGTGAGCCCATCTCTCATACGACAGTAGGCCGTTTGATTTTGAAATTTCGTCAAACTGGTAGTGACCTAGACAAACCACGAAGTGGTCTTCCAAGAGAGTCTGATAAAATACGATTTTATCCGTAAAATATAGAATAGGCGTCATCGAAAACAGTCCAAGATGTCTGATAAAATACGTAAAATATAGAATACGCCTCATAGAAAAGGTTAAAAACAGTCTCTTAGTTAAGATAGTTCCTTAGATTATCTTGTTTTAAATAAAATAACGTTTATGTAATCAAAAACTTTTGACCGGAAAAAGTTGGAAAATTCTAAAATTAAATCCTTTGAATAAAACCCAGAAAGAAAGGGAATTTCTAATTAAAAAAGATCTTATTGTAAAAGGAATTTGTATAGAAAGAGAACCTATATGACGAATATCGTGAGGATCATTTATAATTTGAATGTTTTGGTGCTCAACTTACGGTAGACCCAGTATATGTATTTTTTTCAATTTAAATATTCTAATATATGTAATACAATTAGGCAGTATCCATGTATAACCATTAAAACTTCTATTAATAAATGAGTTCTTCCATAAATTTTTATATTCACATACACAAATACATACACATATCTAGGAATACACAAATCTACTGTCAAAGTTTCAGCTTGATATGTCTTATGGTTATTTATTATTATTTATTTATTTGTTGAGGCTGATTGTAGTACTGCGTCCTAAGAACTATTGTACTTTTCCCCCCTTCAGTACTATAGTACTCCATGTACTATACTCTTATGGTTGTTGAGTTTACTTGTGACAAAATTTTGCGGACAAACCGACAGAAATTTTTCTAAGGGTGGATTTGGTTTCTCTAATGCATGAAACGTAAAGAAAACATGAAATGAGTCAGTTCTAAGCAATGTACAGACAAAACCATTCTTTTATTTATTTAGATGCAAAAACATGTTATTTTGCGATAAAGCTAAATAAACCAGTATGAATTGATGTCCCGTTAGCATGTTAATACACATTAATCACGTTTCTATTCTTATAAGCAAAACTAAAGAGCTTTATCATGATTCGTCATTTTTAGTATTAGCTCTAGTTTTTTTTATTCCGCCTTCAACTATCAATCTTGAAGGAGCTTGGTTTTAGTAACTATCGCACTGGGCTACTAATTAATCTGGAGTTTACAGAGAATGTTTCGTGAATACTCTACCAAAAATCTACTAGTATTCGGGTCTTTCAAAAACCAAAAAAACCTATTCCTAAATTTTCCCAAATGTAATTCATTTAATTTAGAATCTCATGGACCTGACATGTAAATGACTGATGATTTTACTCTTCAGTGCATAGGAGTGCTGAAATTATTCATAAATTGTACCAAATTTGATTAAAATTATTTATCAGTAACAAAAGAAAGAGAAAGGAAGAGAAAAGTTTATCTATGGTATTTATTATATAAAAGCCATTAGTAGAATTTAGTGTTATCTTTGAAGAAAACCATTTCCTTCCAAACCCCATCAGACCTTAATCTATTTGTTTTAACAGATTCAATTGGGTTGTAAAACTTAATAATCGTAACAAACAAAGCGACAAAAGGAGAAAAACTTCGGAATGAAGCATATTGAACAGTTAAAAGTACAAGAGTAGTTAATATGTTGGATTATTTTATTTATTGTTGGCTGGGACTTGTTTGAGGAGAAGGCTATAATAACAAGTGATAAGCGGACACAACAATGAACTCTTCAGCCCAACAGCAAACAACTTCCTATTAATTCTTCATTCAAAAAGTCAGTCAATTGCCAAACTTTTCTACCCTCTTCTTTATTCTTTAGATATTTGGACTTTGTTCACATTATGGAGAATATTAAGTGTTCATAACTTGATTTTAAAGTGGTTTTCTTAAAATATGATATCGTTACTACAGTTTCAGTTTAATGTTCTATTATAATAAATAAAAAACAATATTATTCTAAGGTAGTGTAATCAGTTATTATGTGTTGTTTACTCATTGTAGGGTAAAAAGTTAATGAAATGGTCTTTATATAGAAATTTAATAAACTAAACAACGCGTTTCGAACACGTAGTGTTCTTCTTCAGGTTTAGTACATATTTACTAAATATGTATGTATATTTTATTTACTAAATATATACATTTAGTACATATTTAGTATTATGTACTAAATAATACAATGACATAATAGAGTTATCAATAGTATAAAGTAAATGGTACAAAATACAATAAGGAAACAAAGATGTACGTACCCTAGCTTCGGAGTTTGTGGTAAAACTAATTGTAAGTAGGATGGAAGTGGATGTGGGTGGGGTATGGAGTGTACATCTGTTTCATATCGAAACAGAAACAAAAAAAACGTTGCTATTTTTTTTAAAAAAAAATTAAAAAAACCTTTGGAAACAACCACTAAAGTTTTTATGAATTTAACATCTATTTTAAGATTTCATGTTTATTATTTGGCAATTAAAAATTTCATTACTAATGACCGATTAATCGGTGTAATTCTGTTAACTTCATTATTAGAATACCGTAGATTTAGCTGAATTAATATTTAATTATTGATATATAATATTGAAATCAATATCACTGTCATTCGTGCATGATGAATAATAAATTCTGTTTAAAAAAAAACGACCACCACACTTAGTGTGTTGTACGATAAAATATTGTACGTCTTTAGTTCAGTCCTTCTGCAGGAAAGAGTGGTTTGTTAACTGCACCACTGCGGTAATGGATCTGAGAATATACCAATAATATACCAATATGCCATGATATACCAATCTGAGAAATTTTAAAGGCTCAACGTTTGTTGGGTGTTAAACTGACATTCTGATGAATATTTCACCTTGCATTTCATAACAAGATATGACGTCCATGTACCGCCACATCAAGTTGTGCTGCCACGAGACGAAGTCTTAGGCACTGTTATAAACGATGTGTCATTCTTAAAGTGTTTAGAATGATAATATACTATAAATGCTGTGTGTTAAACTAACGTTTCAATAGTTCTTTAATTTTTTATTATTCATAAGATGAAATTTTTATTCTTATCTTATTTCATAATGATAATGAAACAATTACCACAAGGCAATCCCTAAAAGTTTAGTAAGTGTCATATAAGAGAAAAACTAAAGCATTTCTTGTTGTTGTTCTCTCGCACTCTCCAAATAAGTAATTCCTTCTAAAAGCTTATGTAGGCTTCAGTTATTACGCAAAAAAGCAAAGGAGTTTTTGAAAATTAAGATGGAATTCCAGAATCTCTAAGAGCCGCATAAAAATACGTCGTGGGCCGAAGATTACGCATGCCTTCCATAAAGAATAAAATAGTGTGTGGACGGTTAATTCAGTCGTGCACGCACGATATCCGATACTCATTGAAAGTGAGAGTGAGAAACATGATAGGAGATATTGTGTTGTCATGGAAGCAATTAAAGATGATTACCTGTGAACTTTGTATTCTCTGATGTAACGAGCGCTCCGGTTGAAATAATAACTGCCTTAATTGATTTCGCCTGCTTTTTATTGACACTTTATTGGAAAACAATCTCATGTTAAACATCACACAACTTCATTCGCCTAATTTTAAACAGTAGCTAATTTGTTAGGGTGCGCTAGTGCTGTTAATACTTATTATTTCTCAAACAAATGTTTATTCTTTGATTTCATTCTTGATCTTTTTAATCAATTCAGATCTAATTTAATATTAGTAAGTATACTTAACTGTATTTTTTGTTTAATAACCCCTACTAATACAACAAAAGTACTTTAAAAGTTCGTTTATCGCCATTAGAGTAAACCAGAGTTTCTTAAAACTTTTTTCAACGTGGAACCCTTTTTGCTTTAGTAACTTTCCCAGGAACCAGATTAGAATTAGAACCCCAGATTCTAATGATTTTATACAATTATAATATAAAAATGTTCATATGCCTTTAAAAATAGTTGTGTTTAAAAACAACTAAAAAGTAATATTACTGTAATGTGTATTTTTCGAATAAAAATTAAACTAAAAGATTTTAATTTTAATATTTTGTACAAGTACACAACACATAAAACAGAATTACTATCAATTTTAACAGTAAGTTTATTTTGTAATCATTTTTTGCTTTATAGTTGAGAGTTTGATTCTCAAGTCAGCTCCAGAATTAAGTCTATTTCGGTATTTAGTTTTTATGGCAGTATAAAAGGAAAATCCGGTTTTTTAGATTTTTCTGAAATAAATAGGTAGTGGAAAGTGGCAGTAATGTGTGATTGTAAACAGTGAAGTTGTTTATGGAGTGTGTATCTGACGAAGTAAAATTACCTTACGTTCTGACAATATGACCGTCTAACAGTTTTTCACAGATAAATGGTTGAACGACAAAATCTAAATCGCTAGCTTATTTGGCCACGGTAAATTTCATATACAACCCCACCTCATGGAACAGAAAAAGAGGAAGGCCTTTATTATTTTGATGACTTAGCAGTATTGGAGCCGTTATGATATTTCGTTATCGCACTGGGCTGCTAATTCATTTTTGAGTTCACAGAGAATGTTTCGTTAATACTATACCGATTCTAGGAAAAAACCCCCGGAGGAAAAAAACCCCTGGAAAAAACCCCCTGGAAAACAATCCCTGTAAAAATCCCCCTGGAAAAAAAACCCTGGAAAAACCCCCTGGAAAAAAACTCCCTGGAAAAAACTCCCTGGAAAAATCCCCCTGGAAAAAAACCCCTGGAAAAAACCCCTGTAAAAATCCCCCTGGAAAAAAACTCCCTGGAAAAAACTCCCTGGAAAAATCCCCCTGGAAAAAACCCCCGGGGAAAAAACCCCCGAGGAAAAAATCCCCCCCTCAAAAAAACAATAAAAAGATAAACCAACCCTACATTTTTCTCATTATGTATGCATGTATATAATTTACCATTCGGTGATACAAACCAAAGAAAAAAGAATATCATTACTTGATCTAGAATTCTGTGCATTCTCAGTTAATGATTTCAGACTTACCTTTGACATTAAGACATGATACTTTGACACTATTGTTTACATTGTTTTTATTTGGATGTATTTTATTTTTCTGAAATGATTTTGTCATTCTTATATCAAAAAAATGTATCGGTTATTATTTTATTTGAATGCTGAATTTGATTTACTTCAGCATTTTTATATTGTTGTATTTTCTAGTTTTATCTTTAAATAAATATAATTACCTGTAAAAATTATTTTGAATTTCCAGAAGGTTTTGTATTTTTTGGGTAATTTGGTATTTGTTTAATATACTACTTCTAGTCAAAAAATAGTTTCATTTTCTGTTTGGGGGGGGGGGGGGGTAGAAGGAATTTTTGAGGGGGGATTTTTTTCTCCGGGGGTTTTTCCTCGGGGGATTTTTTCTCCTCCGGGGGTTTTTTCCTTGGGGGATTTTTACCTCCCCGAGGAAAGTGCCCCCTGGAAATCCCCCCCCCCCCACATCAAGAAGGGGGAAAAAGCCTACTAGCCCCTATTAGAATCTGAAGTACTCAGGTCTTCCACTACATTCGTTTACCTCTTTTGTACACAATCTCGTTTTAGCCTACGCACTTTCTCCTCAGGAATTTTATACCATTTTTTTTTTAAGCAAAAGAAGCTTTTTTAAAAAAAAGAACAAATAATACTAATTTGTTATACTCAATTATAAATTTTTAGTGAGTTAATCAAAAGAGTAGAGGGTTATCTTGTTTTGTCTGGATACACCCATTTATAAGTCCCTTTTGCTTTGACTGCCATTTCTTTATCGTCTTTTGTTTAATTGTCATTGACATAACGTCTTTGGTTGTTCGATAGTTGTCCACTTTTGCCACACTTAAGGTGAAAAGAGAAACTTTTACTTTTATTATTATGGATAAAAATAATGATATATATGTGATATCATATAAGATATGTGATATCATATAAGATATATAATGATATCTTTTAACTGACACATTTGTAGATCATCTTGATTCTGGTGAACTTGAGTGTGGGTCAGCTAGAGACACATATGTGGCTTGTATCAGAATTAAGTTTAACGAGTTTTGACTATATATAGAATGCCTGTATGATAGAATATCTTACGATTTGACAAAATAATACTAACTTTGAAATCACAAGCTATGTGTTTTCTTTTTACAAAACAAATCGAAACAAAAACTTATTAACTATGCTGCTGACTCATTGTTACCAATCAGCTATGTCTTTTATTTCGGTGTTATATTATTGTTATTAAAATAATAAAGTTTTACAAATTTGTTATCTGAAGTGGGAATTAAAAGCTCTTTGGGTCAATATGGATGAAAATTAATTCAACTTGAAATATATTTGACTGATAAAATCATTGAACTGAATGATCTACAAATTTTTATTCATTTCAATAAATCTAACATCACTAGGTTAAAAAAAAATTATACTTCTATGTTATATTTCATGATTTTAGCATAAATATAATTCTGAACCACTAAACATTACAAAAAGTAACCAGCACTCTTATTACAAGTACAAACATATCAATTAGTTATATAAATAATGTATGAATAAATATCTTCAATAAAATAGTGATTAAAAATAAAACAGGAAATTTGATTTTTTTTACTTTGGATTAATAATGATATACCAATAGGTGGAATAACCGTAGTCTTATCAGGTGATTTCGGATAAACACTTCGGGTAATCCCTAAAGGTACAAAAGCGCTTATGAACATGAGAGCATGCTTTTAACATGGTCAACATATGTTGGATGTGCCAGAGTAGGAAACCCAAAATAATCTTGTTATTCTTGCACCAGAAGAAAAAAAACTAAGAATATTGTTTATAAGGAGGTGTTGACTTAAAATGGTGTCTGAATTCTTTAAATTTTAAATTTTAGAATATCATTTTTCTTTAGATTTTAGAAAACGTTTGTTAAGAATATCTCATTTATGTATATTTAGAATTTTGTTTGATGTTGTTTGATTCAGATTTTCTAAAGTTTTTTATCAATCTATTGTCGAAATATCTTCTTTATATAATTCTTTTGTAAGACTTTTGTTTAGTTAGAATTTTTTATAATTTATTTTAGAAAAATAAACCTGAAAACTTTGACATAGATATTTTTCATTTATTTTGAAATTGTGTTTAACGCCTGGTCAACGCCGAGTATTTCTGCTACTATTATTAAAAATGTAATCATAATTTTCAGAAACTTGGTTTTTGATAAGTTTTACCGTCTTCCTGAATAGCGTTTTCGTTATTCCATCTGAACTAGATAATAGACTTCCTACAGTCAACATGTTTCAACTCTTTCCTAGAGCCATCTTCGGGACGAGAATGATTCTCAAATGTTTTTCCTTTTATATAGGCAAAGTAGAGAGTCAATCAGGAGGAATAAGCTTGTTTTTTTTTTCAAAACTGGTGTCTTATGGGGTTGCTGTTCTACCTCAGCAGGTCTATTTCGCCTTATGTAGATCCACATAACTTCAACATTTTATCGCTGTTTTCTAACTATATATTGATATGTCCTTTCAATTTTTATATCCAAACATATTCAAAATAATTATAAGTCTGTGATGATCTCTCTTCTTTTTTATTATTTTAACACCTGTTGCAATAATTTCTCGTGTTAATTGGTTTTGTTAATTTGCTGCATGTGTGTTATCGAGGCTCCAGACATCACATGCATTGTGAGCCTCCTTCACCGGATGATAGTGGTTACTTCAATGAACAAATATATTATCTGCGACTTTCATAGTCCTTTATACGGTTTTGTAGAAAAACCTATTAAGACACTAATTTTTGCAACTTATGGTTATATTTTTTTTAATATGTTCTTACGGGAAGGACTGCTACCAAATTTACATATATATTATATATATATATATATATATATATATATAGTTCAATATAAACAAAGAAACATAGAGAAATCAAAAGAACACACTTACAGTCTCTAATTTTCGGTTTGAACCGTCTTTCAGAGAGATAAGAGAGGGAAGACGCTTGGTTTCCCTCTCTTATCTCTCCTGAAGACTGTTCAAACCGAAAATTAGAGACTGTAAGTGTGTTCTTTTGATTTCTCTACGTTTCTTTGTTTATATTGAACTATATTTGTCCGTTTTAGATCGTATTTCCAACGAAAAAAAGTATATATATATATATATATATATGAATGATCAAACCACAATAAGAAATGGGAAAAACAAGACTAAGATCTTTCAACCGTAACAAGCGGTCTTCGTCAGAGTCAAAAACGAGTCAAGATCTTAGTCTTGTTTTTCCCATTTCTTATTGTGGTTTGATCATTGATTGTTATTTCACGTGTTTATGTGAAAGCTTTATATATATATATATATATATATATATATATATATATATATTATAAAGATTTTACATAAACACGTGAAATATCAATTAATAATCAAACCACAATATAAAATGGGAAAACAAGACTTAGATCTTTCAACCGTAACAAGCAGTCTACGTCAGAGTCAAAAACCCATCTGGGAAAAACGAGTCAAAAACCCAAGCGTGACGAACCGCTTGTTACGGTTGAAAGATCATAGTCTTGTTTTCTCATGTATATATATATATATATATATATATATATATTATATTTGTAATATAAACCAATTAAAAAGAAAGTAGCACACAGACAGACAGACTCACTTCTATATTTCTACCATCGTCGTTATCAGGAGGTGAAGAGTCCCACAGGGAGTTAGAGTGGTGACTCTGCTTTTATAAATATACGTTTTAGGAAAAAAAAAAGGAAGAAAACATAGGTTTATTTACTTAAAATGTACTTCTTGAGTCTCCTCTCCCTCATGATATCGCAGTTGTTTGCTCTGTTTTCTTCTATGCTTTTTCTCTGTGATTTATATATAAATACAGTAGTACCTCGAGATACGAATTTAATTGGTTCCAGAACCCCCGTCGTATCTTAAAAAATTCGTATCACGAATATATAATTACCATAAGAATTAATGGAAAAAAAAATTAATTGGTTCCACGGCCCAAAACCCGTATATAATTTCCTATTTTACGTTATAAAACTAACAAAAGTACACTAAAAAACAAGCATTTAACCATACAAATACAAAAGAATTGAATAAATAATGAATTAATATGTAAAAACAGAGTTTCAGGTGCATGATTTTGGTACGTGGGTGGTTTTCAGATGAAAGATTTTGGTACGCGGGTGTCTCCCGCTAGCGTACGTAAACGTACGGTAGTGTAGGTCACGTCTGGTGCTTATTTTTGTCGTGCAGAGTTTGCCATGTTTGTTTACCAATCCTAATACGGCTTAGCCTAGGCCTAACCTACCGGGATGAAATTTTTTCGTGCAGAGTTTGCCAGGTTTCATTTGACCAATTTTTCGTGTTGAGTCTGCCATGTTTTTTTACCTATCCTAGTCAGGCCTAGCCTAGGCCTAGCAACAAACAGAACTGACTGTCCCGAACGGTCTCAGAAGCTTCTAGAAGGTTCCAGAAGTTGCGAGAAAATTCTTTCTTGACGCCTCAGATTTTACGTCGTAAGATGAACATTACGTTATATTTAGAACAGGATTTTCACGAAATTTTTGGACTTATCTCAAATAATTCGTAAGATGAAGCAGTCGTATCTCGAGGTACTACTGTATGTATATTTCATTAAAAGCCGTACTTGTTTTCATGCTGGTACGTTTCCTACACACTCTGTTTAATTTCCTTATACAGGAATTCCATCTCTCTGGTATAATATGAATCACATATAGGAGGCAACATCCAATGGAATCCCTCTGTAAAAACGAGATGCAATTGAGCCTAAATAATCAGGTAGTTAGTTCGTTCGAATTTGAAAATTATACACATAAACAAAATTAAAAAAGGAAAGAGAATTAAATATTAAGTTTTATGCTGTTAGCAGTAGTGTAATTAGAAATAGTTTATGGAAAACCTGTTCTAAACTAACCTACAGCAGTAAAGTATAATTTCTTATACAGAAAAAATGTTTGCTTTAGTAAATTTATACTGTTTTCGAATAGTTTAAAATGTTTAAAATTATTTATTGGTTATGTTAAATAATTTTGGGTATTATTAATGCATTATTAAATCCTGAAGATGGTCTGTGTTGACTGAAACGTTGAAAACTTTTCCAACCCGTTGGAACACAGGTTTTAGATATACCTTGTAAATGGATTTCCAAAAAGAAATCTTTTAGCAAATGGGTTTATATTACACCAGAGAGATGGAAAACTTGTATGAGGAAATTGGCAAATGTATTGGAAATATTCCTGTAGTAGGAAACGTACCGGCATGAATATAAGTAAAGCATTTAATGAAATATCCAAAATGAATTTCTCCAAAATGCACAGACATACACACAAAAATACATGCGCACACACAAATATATATATATATATATATATATAACTAAAGTTTATCAGGACTCGGTCAGTTCTTCAGGTTCAAATTAAACTCTCATTATCAACGTTTCAGTTTTTATTTAAAACCTTTTTCATAGACAGAAGTATAAAATGTTGAAACAGAAAAACTAAGTATAACACTACAAATTATTTTACAAAGAAAAATAGTGTGTGGATTTCAACAACAAATGTCTAGTTTGACTGAACTAAGTTAGTTACACTAAAATGTCTTTTATATTAATATATATATATAAAACTTTAACACATAGGAAAGAAACACAGAAAGTCACTGCAGAACTTACTTCGATATTTCGACATCCGTCGTCATCGGGATAAGTGCGAAGTACTCGCGTTGAGAAGCAAACTGCTACTATATATATATATATATATATATATATATATATATAAATGATCAAATCACAATATGAAATGGGAAAACAAGACTAAGATCTTTCAACCGTAACAAGCGGTCTTCGTCAGAGTCAAAAACCTAACTCACCTTAGTCTTGTTTTCCCATTTCATATTGTGGTTTGATCATTGATTGTTATTTCACGTGTTTATTGTGAAATCTTTTATATATATATATATAGTGAAACAGTTTTCTAGTTATATATATATATATAACAGATTCAATAATATATCGACCGTTTGATAGAATAGGTGTGTTCTCTAATCGGGGTTCGGTCAATTTTCCAGGATAAAAAATCAAACTCTCGTTGCCAACGTTTCGTTAGTCTAGTCGAAGGTTTTGTCCGGCTAACATTGTTGTTCCTTTAAATAATGTAAATTTCTTTTTCTTAGTTAAAAAATTCTTACTTCTGCCTATGAAAAAGGTTTTAAATAAAACCGAAACGTTGGCAACGAGAGTTTGATTTTTTATCCTGGAAAATTGACCGAACCCCGATTAGAGAACACACCTATATATATATATATATATATATATATATATATATATATATATATATATATATATATCAGTGTAATTAGGTAGGCAAGAAATTGAACTGTGCAATATATATATATATATATATATATATATATATATATATATATATATATATATAATTATATATTAAACAGCTTATATATATTTTAAGGTCTTGCTAAATTTATAACTCCTGTTGTAGAATGGGCAATAATACATCTTGTCCATAACTATAGTGAGTGCCAAAAACAAATGAGCCTCACATACCTGCCTAATAACACCCTGAATACTCAAGTGAAAGTTTGTTAGTGGAGACATAGAAAAATGAATAAAATTGATATTTGTTTATGGAAATGCTGAAATTCGGTATTAAAATCAGCTGCCTTTGTTTCAGTAAAGATCTGTATGATTTAGAAATATTTATGGATGTATTTAGATAAAGTGAGAAATAGGTTTGCCTTTTTTTTTTATAGACAGTTGTAAATTTCCTGTCATTCACCCTTCTGTTTGCTAGCTAGCTAGTCAGTCCGTCATTGTGTTATTCATCTAATCCAAGCTATATTTTGAGCAATAAATAACCGTCTTTAGACAGGTTTCAGCTTAATGAATCCCGGATTCAACATTTTTTTGCGCTTCGCTGTTTATTAGGAAATTCAGTAATCTGTTAACTCTTCTATGTATTTCATCGTTTTCTTCTTGCAGTAAATTTGCCAATATTCCCTTATTACGCTGAAAATAAGCTATAGCTCGTGAAATCTGTTTTTCTCATAAATAATTTTTCACCAATTCATTTCAATTTTCACAAAACTTGAATCCGTTGATTAAAGCGAATATTATAAAATTAAACGCCAAACAAAAGGAATGTCTGTAGCTGCTGCGCTCGCAGCGTCCCCGCCCTTATATATAAACAACTGATAAGAGAGTAGGGTATCGGGTATGGGGTTACTTTCTCCAAATTCACATTACTCTTTAATTATCGACTTTTCAATCATTATTCAAAATATTTTTTTAGAGGGAAAAGATTTTAAATAATGATATAAAAGTTGATAATTAAAATGTAATTTGCATTTGGAGAAACTGACCGCAGCCAAATACTCTCTCCTTTTCTCTTTTCTCCTGAAGAAGGATAGCCCTAAAATTTGAGTTTGTAAGTGTGTTTCTATACTTTCTGTGTTACTCTTCTTAAATTTTGGAATATATATTTATATTATATATATATATTATAAATTATATATATATACTTTTTCGCTGGAAATAAGATCCAAAACGGACAAATATAGTTCAATGTAGGAAAAGAAACATAGAGAAATCAAAAGCACACACTAACAGTTTGCACAGCACCAGTGCGCTTGGTTTCCCTCTCTTATCTCTCCTGAAGACGGTTCAAACAGAAAATTAGAGACTGTAAGTGTGTGCTTTTGATTTCTCTATGTTTCTTTTTCTACATTGAAACTATATATATATATATATATATATACTACTTTGTGTCGGTCGGTGGACACTTCCACGTCTCCGCTCCTGTGTTCCTTTTCCTTTTCCTACCTTTCCTGAGGACGGCGTGATAGCCAAAATGATCGATAATAGTAAGTGTTAGTCTCTTTTTTGTTTCCTTATGATAACTTTAATTATTATATATATATATTGAGAAACACGAATGAAAAACAGAAACTAGGATTCATATTCAATATTTCGACCCTTTTAACTGTCATCTTCAGGAAAGGAAGTTGAGTGGTGAGAAGACAAAGCCAACTCATATATATATACAATAAACACTTTAAAGTGTTTATTGTCCACACGGACCTTTCATTTTATTCGAAGTATATATACAATATATATATATATATATATATAATATATATATATATATACCCAACGGTCTCCAACCGTCTCTGAACCAGTGGGCTTAGTTTCCCTCTCTTATCTCTCCTGAAGACCTGAACCTCTTGAACTTCTCCTGAAGGTTCGAACCGAAAATTAGAGACTGTAAATGTGTTCTTTTGATTTCTCTGTGTTTCTATTTCTATATTGAACTATATATATATATAATATATATATATATATATATATATATATATATATATATATATTGGCGTCCCTCTGTCAATTCACTCCTTCTTCTGAGGACGACCGCCATAACGGTCGAGATATTGTGAAAAGTGAGTCTTTGTTATTTTTCTTTCAATGTGTCACAGTTTATTTTAAGTATATAGCAAATATTGTTGGAGGCAAATTTTGTTGAAATGTACCGAAGCTTCGGTATTAACGACTTTCAAACTAAGCTGTTCCAGTCTCCTGACAGTCTTACGAATATAAGGTGGTAATTCCCAAATGAGTTGTCCAAAAGACATTGAGACACTTATTTGAAATACTTTAATAGATATGAACAATTCAAATACAATTGAAAACTAACATCAAATGTAAAGAATATAACATAACTGTTATATTCAATACAATATAAGAGCATTGTATACCAGCTTTCGACCATTCTATAGTCATCATCAGGTTGGGTCTTTAAACATTTTTGAAAATTTGGTAATTTAACATTTTTTTTTTAAAAAAACAATGAAACAATTTAATTCATTCTTTAGTTTATTGAAATAAACTAAAGAATATAAATAAAAGTTAGCAGGTCCAAACAAGTTACTAAATAGAAATATATATATATATATATATATATATATATATATATATATATATTTATAACATATAGATACGGTAAAGTTTCTAACTTACATTGAGAAAGAAATATTTTAAAGGAAAGTGGTGAAAGAATGATGAAAAGAAAGTGATTTGTTAAATTACCGAAATGAATTCCTTGAAGATTTTAAAGAGTAAAACAGGATTTGGAGAGTAAAACTTAACAAGAGCTACTATATTTCTGTAGTAAAAGAGATGTAATACAAGGCAGCCTTTCCAGTGGCTGATTCCAATGACCGACTCTCTTACTGTCGGATTAACTTAAACCTTTTCTCTCTTCATTTAGAGTATATTTGTTTGTTAACAAGTACATATTAAAATTTGACTTTTTTTTTTTTTAGTACAAAAAAAAATTAAATAGTTCAAATTTATATTAATTAAAAATATAAAATGAAGTTAAGAAATTAGAAAGTTTAAAAACTTGTACTTAGTTGTAAAAGTCAAACAACTTTTCCATTTTGTGAATTTTTTTTTAATATAATTTTTACAACCCCTGTTTTGTTTGTTTATCGTTCTTAAAAGTTAGGCGCATTTTAAGAATAATAACGTTATAATGTTTCCTGATAAAATAATTAGATTGCTCAGCTTCAATTAGTATTGCCTCCATTTCTTTTTCAAACCTGTTTTATATTAAAAACTGAATGGCTTACTTTGTATCTAATAGTTTAACATGTTTCTCAAATGATTTATAGTGCATATAATAACAAAAATAAACAATTCGTATTTGAAGTGTAAATAGCATTTGTTTAAGTATTATATTTGTTTGATTAGAGTAGTACAAATAAGAAAAAAAAAACAAGTTGTAAAGACTAGGTTTTAGTAATTTTTAGAATAAATGAAATATACAAAGTGGTTGATATTGAAACAAAAGAACATGCCAGCATCTTAAAATAATATAATTTATCCAATGAAAAGATTTGAGATCATGCTTGTTTCGTGATTCCCTTTTTATAGCTATAGTGTAAGTTGACATATGCAATAAAAAAGAAAACTTAATGAAAGGAATCAAGTGATGTAATTTAACTTTTAATTTTTTTTAATAATACAATCTCGTTAATCTACTTTAATATTTATAATAAAAAGAGGATAAATACATGCTTATTGTTAGTGCCACAGAGGTTATTAAATAAAATATCATTATTAACCGTCATACCTCGTCTATCGCTGGTGAAGTCGCCAGACCGGTTCCGCAATGGCTGCATCATCAATGGGACTAACGTTACCTTCCAAAATCACGGATATAAATACCTATTTTAACTCAATGGTGTCAATATATATGCCTAAAACTATTAGGTAGGAAATTTAGGCATATATTGGCACCATTGAGTTAAAATAGGTGTTTATATCCGTGATTTTGGAAGGTAACGTTATTCCCATTGCGAAACCGATCGGGCGACTTCGCCAGTGATAGACGAGGTATGATGGTTAATAATGATATCTTAAAAGAAGATAAGTATATCACCCAACTGTCTTTAAGATGTTTTAGGTGAATTTTAAGAATGGAATACAGACTCTCTTCTAGATATCTTAACAGAGAATATCTCCACAGAAGTAAAGTTATTTACAAGTATTAGTAAATCCCATATAGTATCTTGAAACAATGTCTTAAAGAATATGCAGAACATTTGAGCCTGGAAGAGCCGTCGTCAGATAGAAAGCTATCAACATTGAATTTGATATGTTTGACCATGAAAATACCAAACAACTCGAAATCCTTACATACTTAGTGCCACAATCCTGACAATAACATTAAAAATGAAACAATCTCAACAAAGGTTTCACCAATTCAAGATTTTTGCTTTATGTAACCATAAAATATTTTTTCATTCAATATAGTGGAAACTTTTAAACTAGAACAACCATTCTCCCATTTATATTACAACAATTGTTAAAGATAGAATATTTTTTAGTATTCCATTTTTTGGAGGTTAATTAGGTTCATAACACGCTTCAAACCTTGTGTCAGTTTGTTTGCAGAATAGATAGATCACAAGCCGTACATATAACTGTATTTATCTTGTGAGTTTCATTAGCTAATGAAGAACATTTCAAGAAACTCTTGCTTCATTTGAATACGCTTTTCAAACTTAAACATCGAATTTTACTTCCCCAATGAGTTGTATCTCTTCTCAGCAAGTCATAGTGATTTTACCTGCGAATTCTTTTTCAACAAACATGTTGATATCAATTTTAAACATAGTTTGAAATCCTCTTAATCTAATGTGTGTGTGTGTGTGTGTGTGTGTGTGTGTGTGTGTGTGTGTTGTGTGTTTTTGTGTATGATCGATATATATCAAATACCAAATATATATAAAACCAAAACACCAAATATCTTAATTAAGTTGCTGTTATCACTGAGACGAAATAGTCTACCGCAGATGTCAAACATGCCTTATAATTAATCCTAATCATTTCTATATTTCCTACTTTAAATTTACATATACCGATAAATTTCAAAACACCTATATTTCCTGAAAATATATCTGGGCTGTACCCAGTGTGATGGTTTTTATTTTTAAGTTTGAAATTTACTAAGCTGAACCTGCATATGAATTGCCTTATGGCTTCCGTTCGTCAACGTAGCAGACTCCCTATCGTCATTCTAATTGCCATGCAAACTCTAATGGACTTAGTTTCAATGACAGTTCGATGTACATATTTTTAAACAGGTCCCCTATTTTAACACCATGGTTACTTCGAAGGCATTTGAAGGAGCTCATCTAAGTCTTTTTGGAGCTCGATGAACTCCTGGACTCAATCCCAATCATCTTTTTTTTTATTATTTTTAATTCCGTATTTTGTTTCCTATTATTTAGCACTAAGAATTCTCTCTTTTCTTTTTCTAACTATTTGATCTTGTTTTTGTTAGTTCACAGTTAGTTACCTTATTTGTTATTTATTTTTCCTTCTTTCTTATGTTGACAGCACTTGCACCACAACTACGAAGAAGGAATTCTTTAGTGGGTTTCACTTCTCAAGCAGATCCCATCTTCTCTCCTGATGACGATGATTCATCGAAATATCGAAGTGAGTTTTTCTATTTTTCTATGTATTTTCTCTTTTTTAAATTATTTATAATAATTAGATATTGATATATATATAAAACAAGATTTCACATATAATAAATTATTGGACCCTCTTCCTAGGATTGCGCGTAAACTTGTTTTCAATATAGTTTTTTCTCTTATCGTAATAATGCAGGTAATATGTTAATAAAACACTCATGTAAGGGAATTGGATTATAGCGGTCTTTATAAAATCCATTGCAAAAGTTGTCATACAAACTATACTGGTCAAACTGGTAAATCATGAAAGACATATGTCAAACAACACCAAATAACGTAAGTAGACAGGGAAAAAGTAGCACCTTATTTTTTCATATAAATAAAGAAAATCATCATATTGATTGGACCTGAGCTAAATTTATTACCTATGAAAAAATCGATGTTGTTAAGCGATGTTATTGAATCCTCTGTGATTAAATTTCTGTGATAGATGAAATATTATAAACATTAATAACGGTTTATTTAAGCTTGACTCAGTCATGACGAGGGCAATAGTTTAATAATCTATGAGGGTTGACAGCTAGCGGATAGTTTTTACTTTTTTTTCTTTCTATACTCCTTTTTTTGCCCTAACATCTGTCCTTGTACTATTGTTGTTTCCTGCACCTTACGCTCTTTAAAATACCTCTCTTGCCTCCCACTCCTCTCAACCTCTTACCAGATGTTTTTTTATATCTTTGGTTTCAGTTGGGATTTGACTCTGATGAAGTAAAGATTTGCTTGTTACGGTTGAAAGGCCTTAGTCTTTTTCTCATTTCTAATTGTGGTTTGAACATTTATATATATATATATATATAAAATAAATTCAAAACGAAGGAAACACACAGAAAGACACAGAAATAACTCACATCGATATTTCGACCATCGTCGTAATCAAGAGGTGTGAGTTATGTCTGTGTCTTTCTGTATGTTTCCTTCGTTTTGAATTTATTTTATTTAAAAAAGTTCGCTGGACCGTTTCTTTTAATTGTATATATATATATATATATATATATATATATACTATATTCACAAAAAGAACACACAGATATTATATCACATAAACGTACTACAATACTTGATGGCTTCGTCGTACTATACTATATAGCGACTACTAGATACTATATAACGACTCAGTCGTTACCTGTCTCTCGAGCGACTGATGATGTCTCTCATCCATCTTCCTGATGATGAAGCCATCAAAATGTAGTAATAAGTTTCTGTGATTTCATTTCTGTATGTCCTTTTGTGAATATAGTTGTTTGTGGATCCGTTACATTTATTTGGTTTTATATATATATATATATATGATCACACAACAATATGAAATGGGAAAACAAGACTAAGATCTTTCAACCGTAACAAGCGGTCTTCGTCAGATGGTATTCATCGATAAAAAGATTTCACATAAACACGTGAAATCTTTATATATATACTTGTATACTATGTTTTGTTATTGAGGGCTAGGTGAAATCTAGTATATATACTTGTATATATATTTGTATATACAAGTATATATACTTGTATATTTATATATATATATATATATATATATATATATATATATATATATATTAGTAGTGGTAGCCGTAAGGTGGAGACTGGGCCACCTAAAATATTGATTACATGTTCATTATCCTTTGCAAAATTAAAATAGATAAATTAAAATGAATCGAATAATTACGTCAATTAGAAATACATTTGATAATTTGTTTACTAACAGGTTTAATTGTGGGTTTAGTGATGTCCATATCAAAATATATAATATGTTTAAATTAATTTCCAATGACCTAGATAATACGTTTACATGTAATAAAGTTGAGTGTAGCTCACTTCGGTTTTTTTTTTCATTATTAATAAAAGGAAGAGTATAAATAGTTCCTATTTTGTCATAGTGCACAAAAAAGCAATTTTGGCGTTTTTTTATATAATCCAAAATTTTTCGGTTCTTTTCCTACCTATGGATTAATGATATACCTATGTTTGTAATTTTTTGTCAAATTCTGGGCTAAGTATGTTTCCAAACTTGGATGCACATTTTCACATCAAAATAAGGACAAATTTGACATTAACAAATGCCAAATATCAGGAGATCTTCGATAATGCAAAATTTTAAGACAATTTTTTTTCTTCATTATTACTACACTTTGCTTTTTAATAAAGTAAAACTGTAAAAATTAGATTATTACTTTATTTAAAAAAAATTATTATTATAAACGTCAGGTATTCTTCTTTAAATGTTTTATACTTCCTCAGAATTTAGTTTTATGAAAGAAGTTAAGAAACTTAAGAGTAAAAAAGTTTGTAAAAACGTTACTTTAAACTGCTTCCAAAACCAACTTAATTAGGACTCATTTGGAATAAACAAGGATTTCAGTAATTAAATCTTTTTATCAACAAAGTAAATGAGTTGGACGAAGGGACTGTTTCAGAAGGTTGAACAGCTAAAACTTCCTTTTGATAAGAAATCAGTTCTGTTTGGATAAATATCGCTGTTTTCATTTTTTATTTTATCATTTAATCATTTAAAAAAGAGCTTCCTTTGTTATTTCTTTATAAATTTAGATTAAAGTTCTACTTATCAATTAGAAATGATGTATATTCAAATTTATTTTTCAAGGTTTAATGACGAGTATCTATAAACATAATTAAATTAAATTCTAACATAGTGCAATCACTTATTATGTGGTATTTACTCATTGTAGGGTAAAAAGTTAATGAAATAGTCTCCACATATAAAAATTTAATGGTATAAACAACGCGTTTCGAACAGGTAGTGTTCTTCCTCAGGCATTAACTAAAACATACAATGGAATCGGAGAGTTGTCTATAGTATAACGTAAATATAGTACAAAATAAAAAATATTTACTATAGACTATACTATAGACGACACTCACCCTTAGGTTCGTATTCTCTTCCTTATTTTATTTTTATTTTGTACTATATTTACGTTATACCATAGATAACTCTCTGGTGTCATTGTATTTTTGAGTTAATGCCTGAAGAAGAACACTAAGTGTTTGAAACTCGTTGTTTATACCATTAAATGTTTATATGTGTAGACCATTTCATTAACTTTTTACCCTACAATTAAAATAAAGTTTAATGTTAAAGGTAGCACTCTAAAAGCAGACTGGATTCAGAATTCTCCGTTATTTAGGCAACACGTTGACTTCAGAAGAAAAAACACACACGAAATGAAGACGTGAGCGTTTGGACTCATAGGCTATGATGGGAAACTCACTATGAAAAGCTTTATACCTGTGGTGGAAATTCCGTCGAAACAGAAAGTCTATGCATTTTTATAGGGCTTTTTTTTTCAGGTTACCTACCTTTTTTTGCTAGTAGAAAAACCTTAAACATGCTGTTAGTATCTCCATTAATAGAACTATAAATATGATATACCAATGTATAAACGAATATAACATATCAAGCAATTCTGAGGTAAAATGGATAAACAAACAGAAGTCTCCACACAAATGAAGTTTTATTCTACAGCAACAACGCGTTTCGAACACTTTGTCTTCCTGATGATGAACACACAGTGTTCGAAACGCGTTGTTTGAGTTGAATAAAACTTCATTTGTGTGGAGAATTTTGTTTGTTTATCCATTTTACAAAGAATGAGTAAATACCATACAATTACGGATTGCACAACTAATGACAAGGAATTCACACAGTCAGAAGAAACACAATATCATCAGAAGAAGTGAAGAATACAGGAGGTTTCTTCTCCACCTAGGTCAGGCATGGGCAACCTTTTTGTGAACTGGGGGACCACATTATATAATTTTCAAGTAACTGCTGGCCGCATGGTAACCTCCATCGTATTTGGATCCATACAGATTACATATATATAATGTATAAATACATCTATAGAAACTGTTATAATGAAAAGTATTATTCATACCTCATTATATTATAATGATAATGAAGCAATTATTACAAAGCAGTTCCCAAAAGATTAGTAGCGTCATATATAAAAAAAGGCTCAAGCATTTGTTACTGTTGAGCTCTCTCACTCTCTTTTTCTCCAATGATTTAATTTTCTTTCAAAAGTCTCAGTGAGCTTTTTTTGATGAACAAAAAGGAAAGGAATTTTTTAATATTAAGATAGAATTCCAGATAATATCCGAGGGCCGCACAAAAACACTTGTTTGGCCGCATGTTGCACGCGGGGAGCAGGTTGCCCATGCATTGCCTAGGTTAAGCCAACTCGCGATCTTTAAACGAACAATTAGTAGAAGTCATGAATTAGAATAATTGGAAAAATAAAACAGAGAGAATATAAATAGTAATCAATGATGGAGGGGAAGGAAATCAATATATATTACTTGATTTTCTGTGTTAAGTGTCAATGAAATATGTAAAACAAGTACCTAAATGTAATTCATTAGCTTCATAATTTCGTTTTTGTATTTTAAATAAATAAATCAAATTAATGAAAGTGGAAAATATTACATATATAAAATATAAAACAAACAATATTGAGACTATCTGTTAAATAAATAAATTAAGAAGTAACAATCTATAAAGAATTAAAGAGAATAACTCTGGATTGCGCTACTTAACTTCACTTTAAGTAATTATTGGCAATTTAATATTGAATATTTGATGTAGCTGTTGAGTAAAAGTATAATCAAACTCATAAAAAAAATTATTTTTTTTGTGGGTCTATCCGATTGCAAAGTAAATTTAAATATAATAATTGTTATAATTGTTACGTTTCTCCAGATAAAACTTAATATGATCATATACATTTCCCATGTTTAAAAATAACCTGAATACAATGAAGTTTTTTCCCACAACATGACGTGTATATGATTGTTAAACGTCATTAGAATTCCACTAATAGTGTGACTAATTTAGTGTCACACGCAATTTTGATAAAATTACTGCAGTTCTGGTCTTTTGGTTGATAATTAATATGCACAGTGGGTGAGATCCCAGTTATAAATGTCTTTCAGTGTCAAAAGTTCAGAAAACCTCTTCTAGAATGAAGTTAAATGAACTTTTGAAGTACTTATGTTAAATCTGATTTAAATTGATCTAACTGAAAGAGTGTGAACTTGAGAGAAGTAACATTTGTTTTATGTATATCAGTGATGGCGAACTTATGACACGCGTGTCAGTTCGACACGCATCTTCCTAAGATAAATGATGTTATAATTCAAATTTTTGTCTCTCATAACAACCACAGATTGGTTATTAATAATAATATTATTACTCATATAAATAATAATTTAATTCTGAAACCGGACGTGAATATTTATAATATTTTTTAATGTTTTCCTTATCTCGACACACATATATTTAACACTATTTTTCTTTTTTATCGAGGTTTGGTCTAGCTTCAATAAAACAACATCTTTAAGCCGACGTTTCATATATATTTGTAGCCCTGAAGATGTTTACAAATAAAGACGAAACGTCGTCTTAAAGGTGTTGTTTTATTGAAGCTAGACCAAACCTCGATAAAATGAAAAAAAGTGTCATAATATTTTTTAAATATTTAAACACTTTAAATATATTGTTTTAATATTAATATACAAATATATCAAGTAAATTATCTATGTTACTTGATTTTCTATGTTAAGTGTCAATGAAATAGGTAAAACAATTTCTAAATATAAATCTTTCCATTGGCTTCATAATTTTTGTTTTTGTATTTTAAATGGCATTAAACAGATAATTAACTTACGAAAATTTTAAATATTTCTATATTTTTTTTTTAGTCTTTACTTTTGTAATGTGTGGCATGCTAGAAAAATTATATTTTTTTTTTTCAAAATATTGACACAGCGAACTCAAAAGGTTCGCCATTACTTGTATGTATATATACTGCAAACCTACGGTTTTATGGCAGTGCTCCAGGTGACAAGATAACTAAAATCTGATATGTTTAAACATATTCACATTGGTCAAATTAACAACAGATATTAAAAATACATTTTTAAAAATTACTCTTTTCTGATTACTATGATATTATACTATGATAAATTGAAGTAAAACATTTTATCTATTAGTGTGAATTATACTGATTTGAATTTTTAGACAAAATATTCAAAATAGGAATATTTTCAAAACCTTTAAGAGGAAAACTTTGGTTTGAATCTTTGTTGTAGAAGGAGGTCATATAAACGGTAACAAATGTAAGAAACCATTGACCATGTAATATTACAGACGGTCGTGTAAGAGATCCACTGGCCATATGAACAAAAGCCATGCTCTTCTGTAAGAGATTATTTTGTAACACGAAATCTTCACTTTGGCTTAACAAAAATGTTATTACTGCTGTAGTTATACTGATAAGATTATTTGCATCAGTGGTGTGATATACAAAAATAAGCTTATTTATTGATAAGTCGATCAATCACTATCTGTACTACCTCAGGAATGAAAGACTAATTTATATTTATAATTTATAGGTTATATAGGATAATAATGGTTCTCTATGAGAATTTATATAAGATGAAAGTCACCTAGGTGGGCTGTCGGGTCGGTTTTTCCCGGTTTTGGTCTCCCTTTCTGTTTTCTCCTGAAGACGGATTGCTTCGATTTTGAAAATTCTTTGATTGTGAACTCGTATTGTTTCCAGTTTGGATCGTCTTTCCGTTTATTAAGTATATATATAAACTATATTGAAACAAAGAGCACTCAGAAATGAAACAGAAACTCATTACTATATTTCGATGTCCTCGTCATCGGGAAGATAGAAACAAGTCACTCCGCAGGCAGACAACAACTCATTGTTTTTTGAGTCATTGTCTGCCTGCGGAGCAACTCGTTTCTATCTTCCGGATGACGAGGACATCGAAATATAGTAGTAGTGAGTTTCTGTTTCATTTCTGAGTGTTCTTTGTGTCAATATAGTTTATGTAGTTCGTGCAATCGTTTCATTTAATTGGTTATATATATATATATATATATATATATATATATATATATATATATAGGTGTATAATGTAATCGGGATTCGGTCAATTTTCCAGGAAAAAAATCAAACTCTCAATGCCGACGTTTCGGTTTTATTTAAAACCTTTTTCATAGGCAGAAGTAGAATTTTTGAATTAGAAAAATGATGAAAGTTACATTATATAAAATGAAGTAACAATAGATAGTTAGTGAACTAACATCTTAACTGGTCAAAAACTTGGACCAGATAGTCCAAGATAGATAGATACGAGTATAACAACCATACATCTCTAGTTCATTGAGTAGTGGTATAGTCATTTTCCACAGGACTTGTGGTGTTAGAGTACAATACAATCGGGTTAAGTTGAATTTATAATTGTCTGATTCTAAGTGTTTGGTAAGTGCTAATAGTGTATGTTTGTTTCATTTTATCCTGGAATATTTTGATAAAATGAGTATTATTTAGTAAACAGTCAAGTATCATTTAATCTAAAGAAGGTTGTTGACTTTACCGATGTATTTCATCGCTATTGTTCACTGTTACATATAGACAAGTTCTTGATGACGTAATAGATTCCTTAGTTACATCATCACTTACAAAGTCTTTAACCGGCTAAGTACCCTAAAAATAGCCTTAACCTCTGCTGGGCCAAAGTATCTCAGAGCAACCCCTTTATACAAAACTAAGCAATATACCCTCTTTTAATCCTATTTATTCATAAAGATTTTAATCTTAAAATTTAAAAAAAAAATGAATTGGCCTTTGAAATTACTTTTATTAAAAAATATACTTTCGGAAACGAAAATACCTAATTTAGTTTAAAAAATGTTGATGGAGTGTCTATTGTGAAAAATGACTAATAATTTGAATAATTGTAGGGTAAAAAACTAATGGTCTCCACATATAAAAATTTAATGGTATAAACAACGCGTTTCGAACATGTAGTGTTCTTCCTCAGGCATTAACTAAAAAATAGAATGACATGTCATTGTATTTTTTAGTTAATGCCTGAGGAAGAACACTACATGTTCGAAACGCGTTGTTTATACCATTAAATTTTTATATGTGGAGACCATTTCATTAGCTTTTTTACCCTACAATGAGTAAATACCACATAATAACTGATTGCACTACGTTATAATTGGAACAATTGAGGAATATATATATATTGTTAAATAACGCCCCATATTTGGCTTGTATCTGTTTCTTACACAATTTATCCGGAGAAATTGTGTAATAAACAGATACAAGCCAAATATGGGGCGTTATTTAACAATATATGTTTAAATGAAGGACTGCTTCCAACTTTTACAAATATATGTATATATAAAAGTATAACCATTTTTTTCGTTATATAAAATATTTTGTCAAATGAAAGACATGTTTCAATATGTGATTCAATACTAAAATATAATTTACTTTTTATTTGATATAATCTCTAAATTTTTCTTGCTAGTAGAAAGTTATATAAGTTGTTTTTGTTTCATTTTAATTACTAACTAACAGCTTGCATCATGGTGAAATGGTGTTAAATGAGGTATAGTTGTCAGAAATGAATATACCGTTTGTGTAATAATGATTGTAATATTCCTTAGTTATTAAATAACAGGTGTTATGTCTAATTTCTAGTGTTATGTCAGAAACAACTTGACCTGTCCAATAATAAAAATATAGAATTCTCTTTAGGGATTCAGTTATCATAATACTTGTAAAATTAATAATCGATATGATAGTTCAAACTAAAGAAACATTTTTGGCTTGTTTAGTAAGGTAAGCATTATGGTTTTCTCAAAACAAACTTGTAGGTATAAAGGCTAACAATCAACGTTCCCTATAAGCTGCGCGCATGCTCAAACGCGCACGGCTCTGCGCACAACAAAAGTAATCCAGCACACAAAAAAAAAAGTCATCATACAGTCACAAAAAAAAAATTGTATAACCTTTGAAAAAAATGAAGTAGCATTTTGAAAAGTAAAATACACCATTTTTCTTATATTATCAACTTAGTACAATCGTGAAATGAGCTATTTTTCTAGTTTATTAGTTTTTTTAAATTCAATAGGATACAAAATAAAATAAAAAAAACTTATATAACATGATATGGTTTTTGATGGGATTGTAGCATAGCTAAAAAATTCTTCCTTCTTTCGAAAAAGAAGTGTCAGGAGACTGGTGGGAGAAATTTGAACATCACCAGCTTCGATGTTAATAAAGAGAATTAATTTTTTATTATTAGGGTTTATACAAAAACCGACATTTTAGAAAACCGGTTTTAACTGGTTTCGAATTTTTATAAAAAAAAATTTTTGCTCGAATATTCTGCAATTCGAACAAAAAATTTTAACAGAAAATTTAGAGTGATTAAAAGCAGTTTTTTACTGAAATTATTTACTGTTCAATTTTATTGTTAATAAAATTTTTTTATGTAATTAAGTAGGACAAAGAAATAACAGTTGACCAGGATTAAATAATTTTAAAAACAATTATTCGCTGTTTATGCATAATTTTCACATATAAAGATGTAAATATTTTTATAATAGTGAACGAGTTATTCAGCAGACGGTTGAATAAGTAAGAACAATATATTTTCATATTTTTATAATAACCATATTATTTTATAACCATATTATATTTATAATAACCATATTATTAAATCGGACCCATATGATTCCAAGAACCAAACCGCTTGCAACAGTGTTTTCATCAATCTGGTACATTTGGCTATATTTGTCATTTTTAAATTTTTTTTAAGTGTTATTCATACATTGAAAACCGATATTTTCTACTAAAAAGCCGGTTTTCGATTTTCATAATTTTCTCCAAAAAACCGACAAACCCTATTTACTATACACCAATATTTCGCTTTGCGTCGTTTCGTTTTGCATTTTTTCAAAGTTACGTCGCTGCTTAATTATTACTAATTTTCACTGTCTGTCGTTAGATGTTCGAGGTTCCATTGTTTTGGGTTCGAGTTTTTAATTTTTTTTGAAAAATTTTCTTTTCTTCTAAAAACTTTTGTTTCTAATTTCGTCATGCCATCAAAACTCTTGGATTTCCTTTCTAACTGAAAATCAACGCAATTTTAATACAGTTCGTATTTTCACTTTGTTTTGCTAATTTTAGAGTTCATTTTCAATTATGTAGTGTGTTGTGCTTTTTGTACCGTTTCAATTAGTATCTTGTGCTTTTTTTCTAAAAGAGAATAATACGTTTTTATAAATGTTTACGTGTTCTTTCTGGTTACAAAAAGCTGTTAAGCAAACATTGGACCAATTTTTTGTGAAAGAAACCCGGACTTACGACAACATCAATTATTATGGACTCATCAAACAGTGATTAATTTTGTTTTTGAATAAATTATCTGAATAGTTTATTTTGTTTTAATTGAATACGTTTTTTTTTTGTTTTTTGTATGTATGTAATAAAATGTTTTGTTATTTTCATTTTTAAATGTTTACTTTGTTCAATTTTCTTTTTAAATAGTAGTATTTTCGTAACCGTGGAACCTATCTTCGATCTTTACATGGCTTGCCATAGAAAATCTTAATTTACTTTGCGTCGTTTCAATTTGAGTCGTGTTTTTTTGGAACGTAACCCCGACGCAAAGTGAGGGATTGTTGTACAATATTCCCCCTTTTAAACTGCTTTTCCTTGAAAAATGAAATTAATAAAAAGTAATAATTTTTATATTAAATATACTTGTTGAGTAATACGAAGTACTTCTTTATACAGCGCTATATACCGCTGTAGCAGTCACATAATGTTAGGTGCAGAGCGAGCCCTCCTAAGCAATGAGAAGTAACAATACTGGGCACTAAATATTCCATGTTTAATAACTTTATTCTACTTTACTCTATTATTCTACTTTAACTCTATTTATTTGATTTATGAAATTTTTGAGGTACATCAAAAACTGTTTAAAATCAAAATTATTTTGGTAGTATGACTCAACTATAACTAACATGACTGTCAAATACGAATAAGCGACACTTTGCGCCTCTAGAATTGCGCTGATTGTAAAGGCAAAAGCCTTAAAAATGTTTTTATTTTAGACTCTCTATAATATTTAAAAAGTAAATAATACAGACGGTATTATGTGTTTTATAAGAAATTGTAGTCAAAATTCATCTTATTTTAATATACACTTTTAATTCATTAATATAAAATTATTTGGTAGTAAAATAATGTTAACGTTTGGTCACATATAATGGAAATCCCAGCCACTAATATTTTATATAGTTAATGATAAATCAATGGTATTATTTTGATCCAAGCTGATACAAGAGTCCAAGTACAGAAGTGATCCATCCCATGTTCGAACCAGTCTGTACCGGACAACTGGACGACTTCTCCATGAAGATTGCTTTGTCATGTATACCCCTGTACCAGTCACATAATGTTAGTTGCACAGCGAGACACCTCTATGCAATAAGAGGCAACAATATATACTGGGCACTAAATATTCCATATTTAATAACTTTATTCTATAGTAGCTAACATCAAAATAATTTTGAAAAAAAATTTTCCAAACTGAATTAATTTTACATTCTAAATTAAAAGCTTAATTTAAAAATGCTAACGATATTTCTATAAATTACCTTTTAAGTAAATAATTTGGAAAGAATATATAAAGTGATGGTTATCCAACATTTCTTCGTGTATTGTTCGACGAAAAATATTTTTTTTATTATTTTTTTCAACTACAAATTATATTAAACAATGAGTTCCATGTATAATCAGTTTTATATTATATGTTTTTTTTTGAGTAATCTATATTTATATTCTGTATTAATTTCGTGTATTGAAAAAAAAAGTATAACGGAAATATAAAAATTTTAAATTGTGTTCGATATATGTAATTTATTATTAGAGTTTGAATTAAATGGTTTCCCGGGTAACGCCGGGTAGATCAGCTAGCTGTATTAAACAATGGTTAGCGCAATCAGAACCTAAAATAAACGCACAATGTACATTTACAACTTTCTGATTAAATTCACTTTAATTTTGTTCAAGCTTTTCTAATGAAAAATTTTTTGGATGAGCGATAGCTTTGAGCTATACTTCCTATAGAAGTATAGCTCATATACTTCAAGTATAGCACTTGATTTCCTATGAAATCAAGACACATTTCATTGATTGGATAGGCTTCTCAATTAGAATTCTGAGTTGGATAATGATTATTAAGATATTGCAAAGAACTGTCAATAAAAAAAAGAATACAGGGAAAAGGCTTAAGGATGGAGAGAAGGGCTCGAAAACTCTCGCACTCTAGGGTTGAAAGGGTGAAAAATGGAGATTTTGACCTTGCAGTGTCATATTGAAAGAAGCCAAAGCCATACTGCACAGTAGTGGGATTCAAATTTTTTTAAGCACCGGTTCTAACCAACCGGTGCTTAAAATATTATAAGTTCGGAAACTAAATTATTTAGTTACTCGTATATATAGGCTATATACATGCGCAAATTATTTTGTTATACATGCACAAGTTACGTGAGCATGCGACACTTGTGGAGTTTGATAATGGGCTAATTAATACAGGTCTGAAATGGGGTTTACGTAATTTTAACAACCGGTTCGCCGAACTCGTAATATATTTAAGAACCGGTTCGCACGAACCGGCTGAATTCCGGTGAAACCCATCACTGATACTGCAGAACTACGTGGTAAGTAATTGAAACCATAAACTTTATAAAATCCTTTTCGAAAACATATCAATTGTTTTGAACTGATTCTATTGATTAAGAACAGCCTCGAAGCTTACTCTGAAATTATATTTTACAAACTAAGAAAAAGATAGTGATTATAAATTTCATTGGATTCTATCTAAACATACATATGGAGAATAGAAATAAATATTGTTTTTAATTTGAAATTAACAATTGAAGTGAGACTACTCGATAAATTGGTTCTGAAAATCTTGATATACATTGGTTACTATGAATTTATAGCGCCATAGAAAGCTATTAAATTTTCAAACAATTATAAAAAGTAACATAAATATATTGTCGTACAACATACAGGAACATTTCTTGCCAATGATGGAAACAAAAATAAATTCAGTTTTATTTGTTTAAAGGATTATTATATTTTCATTATACTATATCATGATCCTGATTTTTTAATTCAAACTCGTACATTTCATATATATTATATATATATGACTACCCTAATATATTCATGATACCTTACAACTCTATCCTAACGAAGTATTGTATACATCGCTATACAGGAAAGTTATAAGACAATCAGAAAAATTCATTTCTTTGAATACTCGTAATTCACCGTACAAGTAGGAAGATTTCTTTAAAAACATATTTTTCTTGTATTTTAACTTTATTAAAACCATAGAATATTTCAGTTTGATGAAGTGTGTAGTGTGTGATGATGGCTGCTAAACAGAATTGTTTATATTTTTGAAAGCTTGAAAATAATAAACAATGAAGTTAAAAAAGAAAAAAAAGTAGGAATATTTTTAAAAAAAAAGATGAATCATTTAATAGGAGATGATGTGATTAGAATAGATGGGTGTAGTCATGGTGAAGACCATGAGGCGGTGTTAAGAGGTGGAGATACTTACATGTTCATGTCGAGTCGAGTCGAGCTGTAGGGCTGAGGAAGGGACGTTGAGTGAGGACCGCTAAGGGCTGTCCCGTATATATAGCTAGGGCCGCCCCCACCCGGCCGCCCCCGCTAAGCGCGCACACCAACATCACTTCTCTGCTAACGGACCAAAGTCAAACATATGGCTTACAAAGTAAAAATCACTTAAAGTGAAAAAACCATTCCTTTTAGAAGTACAAACTTTCTTGATCAAGTATTTCTTCTGTTTTAAAAGTCATACACCTAAAAAATTAAGAAAACATACTAATAATATATACTTCTAATAAAATAGACGTAATAATCAAATAAATCTGAATCACATATAACTAAAAGCCAAGTATATTTAGAATCGGATGTACGTAAAAATCAAATACGTTCAAAAAACATTGTATGTAAGTGAAATAAAACTTAAAAACTAACTGAGCACATTTTAAGTATATTCTGACAGCATATATAGTTTATAAAGAATATTTAATTAATAATTCTCCGAAGACAACAAATATTTCATCGTTTATTTTTTTCCTTTAAGATTTTCACTCATTATGCGCTGACATGGTATAATGACTTCTAAAACATACGTTATTCATTAAAGCAGAAACATAAAAAACTTGAAATCAAATATATTTAAAAATGAGAACTATTATCATCGGATTTACTCACAATTCAAATAAACTATTAAACGATAAACACAATTTAGGTCTTAAAAAATGACCTAAGTAGTTTACCATTACCGTCTTTTTCTGAAAATAAAACACTGTCTTACTTTATGTTTAGGTCAAAATCCGTGCTAGGGCTTATTCTAGGAGGAGGGCTTCAAGTACATTAAGTATATTTACATATTTTTGTTTAATATTTATTTTTATACAAAAATTTATATTTATTCGATTACAGTCATGTCATCTTCTGGAACATCGTCATAGATTATCAAAATTTTGAATTCCGTTCTGATTTTCCTCCAAATCTATTTTCTGTAGAATAGTTGGTCTGAACCTCTCGTGTCTTGCAATATAGATGTGGTTAAATTAATACTTTTTGTCTAAGTAGCCTCCTTGAAACGAACTTTAGAGGTAAACAAGGAATTTATTGGAATATTTATTTCCAAAGAATTCTCTGAAATATTACGACAGCTAGAGATACCTACTCTATTCTACAGCAATTTTTTAACGAATTATATTTTTCACATTATCTTAACTAGGGCCTATTTTCAGGGGAGAGCTTATAGTCCAAAACGTCCCGAAAAAAACGCTAGGACTTATTTTCGGAAAAAGACGGCACCACAACGATGGTAGCGGTAAACAACAGTGCTTTGTTTTGCATGATTTAGCAAGTACCTTGCTTTGTTTGACCAGCTAACCTTAAACTTTATATAATAATTTTGTTTAACTGTAATTAAGTTATCCCAATAAACAATGTAACATTGATTGATTAAGCTAACCTGGTCCCCTAAAAAATAGATTAGTAAATCATATTTACCATTCTTGTTAATACAGTATATCAAAAATGGCTAAAATTTTCCAAAGTTCCTTCATTAGCTAAATAAAAACTGATGATTGCATTACTAATTATGAACACTAATAGAAATTGTTTAAAAATTAGTAAAGTTTTTCCATTTATTTTCACATAACAAAGAATTAATATATTTATTGAAACATATAACAAATCAATAGTTTTATGTAAATTAAGTTAAAAAGAATAAAATTTATAATAGTGATTTCAGATATTCTTAGAATTTATTTTTTTTAAAATGTTTTAATCTGAATATTTTTACTATCAATAGTTAATTTTGTATGACAATTTTACCGATTCACGTTATAGAGATATAAAACTGTTACAACTAAATTAAAAACAATTCCATTTAAAAATAAATATTAATCAAAGGAAATGAAATTAAGTTATATGAAATCATACAAGTCCATAATAAAATAATCGAATAATCGGAAAATCGGAAATAATCGAATAGGATGTAAACATTATATTATATAATTCGATTATAAGAAATACTCGATTTAGATAAAGTCTGTAAAGAGAATAATTTTGCTATAATTTATAGAAATTTGCTATGTTACTTTATAGAACTATTGATTAATTTGTATTGAAATACAAGTGATTGAGAGATTTCAATAAGTGAATACACCACCGATGGCATTATCACAAGGGTCGCTTTCCTCAAGTAGCACCTTTGTAATACGTAAAGCCATTTATGATACATATTCACTTGTTCGCACCGTAATTATTTGTTTTAATCAAGTGCTATTCATTGATTTAATCACTAAATTACGAGTAAAAGCTGTTTATTTATGTCTGAGTCGACCCATACTAACTGAATCGATTGAATCACTCTGGCTTCAATTTCTTAAACAATGTTTTATATAAACCTCTAGTAGGATTTTATAAACTATAAACTGCTATTTATTTGGGATATCTTAATTATTTTATACCTTTGATCGTTCCTCATAAACCTCTTAGCAAACTGCAAATTCTTGTCTTAAGTTTAAATTATTTTGAAAATTATCTATTCAAAGCATTCATACCGTCTTTTTTCGAAAATAAGTCCTAGCGTGATTTTTGGGACGTTTTGGGCTATAAGCTCTTCCCTGAACATAGGCCCTAGTTAAGATAGTGTGAAAAATATAATTCATTAAAAAATTGCTGCTGAATGTAGTAGGTATCTCCAGCTGTCGTAATATTTCAGAGAATTCTTTGGAAAAAATATTCCAAGAAATTCCTTGTCTACCTCTGAAGTTCGTTTCAAGGAGGATACTTAGACAAGAAGTATTAATCTAACTTCAGCTACTATATATTGCAAGACATGAGATTCAGACCAATAATTCTACATGAAGTAGATTTGGAGGAAAATCAGAAAAGCATTCAAAATTTTGGTAATTTATCACGATGTTCTAGAAGATGACATGACTGTAATCGAATAAATTTAAATTTCTGTATAAAAATAAATATTAAACAAAAATATGTAAAACTACTTAATGTACTTGAAGGCCTCCCCCGAGAATAAGCCCTAGCACGGATTTCGAACTAAAAATAAAGTAAGCCAGTGTTTTATTTTCGGAAAAAGACGTTATTGATATAACTCTTCATATTTGTAATGTAATACATTATCAACACTTTAATTCAGTTATAAAACACAGACAATGAGTCTATTAATAATAATTATTATTATTATTATGATTATGATAAGCACATAATCATTAGGGTAGATATATTTATTTTACAAAGTTGAATCTTGTTAGCAGGAAGTTAGTTCGTAGAAGCGAATCTTCAGTCTGAAGATCGTGAATGCCGAGACTGCGGTTGACTTTAATTTTACAAAGTATAAACATCTATTTGTTTTTATACTTGACAAATGAAATGTGGCCCACAATGACGGTTGACCGGAGCTTGTTTACTATCTCGACTAAACCCGTTAGTTTACGATTAGTTAGTTTACTAAACTCGTATTTATTATTGCCTATGTATGCCAGCCGTAAAGCCATCAATAAATTATTTCTTTAATCATTTGAAGAATCAGTTCAAACTGATTCCAACATTCCTCGTCAACTTGCGTACCCATCCATCAGGAAATATAATTTATAATTCTATTCTATAATATAATTTATAATATATAATTCTATTGAAGTAAAATAAATCTAATATTATTTTAAAATAATATAAATTTAATTGTTTTAAGTATTGATAACATCATTATTAGTATTGATACCTTCTTTTAAATATTAATTAATTGAAATAATTAATTATTAATTATTAATTTGACTTAGTTAATTAGTAATGTGACCTGATATGCAAAACAAAGAAGAATATTTTTGTATTAAATGCCACACGGGCAATGAATACTGATAAATTTCATTTATTTATAAGGATAATAAACCTTTACTTTACAATTAATTGTTGTTTATTTCATTAATGATGAATAGGCAATGGAATAATAAATGAACACGCTATGATTAATTTAATATTTAAATTAATTAAAATAATTTAAAAAAACCGGTCCTAGATAACTAAACTATTTTTCCTCATTGAATATATCAAATTTTCATGCTCATGGAAGTACATCGTACTTAAGTGCAGCATTATTCTCTTTAAGTTCCTTAATGGGAGGCTGGCCAAAGTAATGTAAACAAAAAGTCAATTCTCAACAGAGATTATTACTTTTGACACTGTCAAGTAGAAAGTCCTGCTTTGTACAAGTACGTACGTCGTCAAGTACAAGTGTACGTACTCAATTAGAAGTACGTACGTCCTAAAGTACAAGTACGTAGGTGCTCAAGTACAAGTACGTAGGTGCTCAAGTACAATTACGTACGTCCTCAAGTACAAGTACGTACGTCCTCAAGTACAAGCACGTACGTCCTCAAGCACAAGTACTTATGTCCTCAAGTACAAGTACGTACGTCCTCAAGTACAAGTACGTAGTGCTCAAGTACAAGTACGTACGTCCTCAAGTACAAGTACGTAGTGCTCAAGTACAAGTACGTACGTCCTCAAGTACAAGTACGTAGTGCTCAAGTACAAGTACGTACGTCCTCAAGTACAAGTACGTAGTGCTCAAGTACAAGTACGTACGTCCTCAAGTACAAGTACGTAGTGCTCAAGTACAAGTACGTACGTCCTCAAGTACAAGTACGTAGTGCTCAAGTACAAGTACGTACGTCCTCAAGTACAAGTACGTATGTCCTCAAGTACAAGTACGTAGTGCTCAAGTACAAGTACGTACGTCCTCAAGTACAAGTACGTAGTGCTCAAGTACAAGTACGTACGTCCTCAAGTACAAGTACGTAGTGCTCAAGTACAAGAACGTACGTCCTCAAGTACAAGTACGTAGTGCTCAAGTACAAGTACGTACGTCCTCAAGTACAAGTACGTACGTCCTCAAGTACAAGTACGTCCTGCGCGGACGAGTTACGAAAAGGTCTTTTCACTCATCTTGATAAAATAAGACAATCACATGTTTTTAATCTCCTTACAAATACTTAAGCAGTACTTTTTAACAACTTGGATAAACACTAACACTTTTTCTGAAAAATAAAATGCTTTAATAAATTGCACTCTTGAGCAACACTTAATATCAGTTATGAATACTTTATCTTTGTGAATTGTAGTATCTTTCCATGATATTGAAATGTGACGAATGGACTCCCAGCTATAAATGATTTAAATTATATTGAATAGATGGCTTTGACTTCGTTTTGAGTATGTAAACTATCTATTTACTAATATATTTGTTCTCAATATACATTCATGGCAACCTTATAATAGAGTACAGCAGGCAGAAAAAAGATAACACTAGCTCAGAAAAAATTGGTATATATGGTAGGTATATATAAGAGGCCATAAAATTCCCAGTATAATAATTCTATAAAAGACCAAAAATGTAAAACATAATTCAAAATTGAAATCTTTCGTTTAAAGATTAATAAATGTAATTATCGTACATCCTTAATTATAAATTCTCTTAAAACGAAATTTTTTTCTTCGATGTTTATGATGTTTTTCAGAGAAAATAAGAATATTTTCTTGTTTTAAATTTTGAAAATTTGACTTAAACATTCAATGTAGAAGGAGGTAAAGTAAACGATGTAAACAAATCCACTGGCTATTTGACCAAAAGCCATGTTCTCTTGTAGGAGATTATTTCGTATCAAAAAAGTTTCACTTTGGCTTTTAAAAAATTTTATTACTGCTGTAGTTATACTAATAAGATTATTTGCATCAGTGGTGTGATATGAAAAAATAAGCTTTTATATTGATAACTCGATCGATCACTATCTGTACTACCTTAGGAATGAAAGACTAATAAACATCTCCCATTTAGACGTTTATATTTTGCTTAAATGAGACATTATGTATTATATACCCAAGAAGTTTGATATTAAGTTTACTTATGGTAAGTGTGTAGACCACTCCAGATTTTTTTAGTTGTGTCATGAAAATTTCATATGAATATATGGAAATAAATTAACACGATTGGTGGTTTGTAAGTCTCAATCAGTCCATTTTGTTCCAATATATTCATTTAATAGTTCAGACAAGTTTTAAAAGAAATAAGTTTAGAAATTACTTTTATTAATTTATATTGAGACTAATTAATTTAATTTATATTGATTATATATTTTTCGTTTTTGAAGAAATACGTTTCTTTGTATGTTTAATTATTATTTGTAAAAGAAACAGTGATAGAAGGGGACTATTTTAAAATGAGATAATGTAGATGGCATGTGATTGGTGCACCGGTAGAGCTAAGTCATTCTAAAAAGGCGGCATTACACTCCTTGTTTAGTCCTCCGCGTCCTTCCTGGAACCTTTCAAACTGTTTTAACATCTCTATAGTTTATTGTGTTCACCAGTTAATTCTTTTAATAATACTGCAGATAGTAAGTACAAATTCCTTTTTAACTTCTTTTTGTATCTTTAATGATTACTTAATTAGTTTAATGCTAAATATTATTACTTTCATAATTAGCAATTAAAACGATTTCACAAACTAAACCAACAGAAACAATACACATAAAAGATTTCACAAAAACTTACTATTATATTTCAACTGTCTCATATAAATATGAAATTTGCTACGAAGAAAATTACTAGTAAACATTTAATAGATTTAATAAAGCATTGAATAGATTTATTTTTAGCTAAGTTATGTTATTTTAAACCTTATAGACTAAATTTGTTATAGCAAAAACGATTAAAAATACTTAGCAGTAGATTATTTAAATGTATTACCCTATATTTATAAAATTAAGGGTTTGTTCGTCTATGTTTCCTATTGCTTTTGAGAAATGTTTTAATCTATTTGAAAATTTGAAATGATTTAATGTCAGATGTAAGAAGAATGAAATTATATGTACAAAATTAATGTCAGTCAAACATATAAGTTCTGATGTTTTCCATTTACATAACTTTTAAATTATATTGAAAAGCAGACTTTGAATTTGCTTTGAGTATGTAAAAATGGCTAATTACTGATATATTTTTTTCTCAATATATATTTTCAGCAACGTTACAAACGAATATAGCACAAAGGAAAAAATTAATTATGTTATGTATGGTCTGAAAAGCTACTGGTTGTTGACTTTTTTGTGTTTATGAATCTTATGATCTTTGAGTAATATTGAATTAAGAGGAATGGACTCCTTAGTTATATATTACCAAACAGATAGTCATTTTAAGCTGATTCTAAGGTGATTCGATGACAGATATTTTTCAGAATCAGGTCCTCAGCTAAATATAACTGCCTTATGACTTCACGTTATACAATACCTCGTTGTATACATATCGTTACAGTATTACAGATCTTTGAGCACTTTTCTCTGCCTCAACTGTTTCCTTCTTTTACTCTTTCTACCACTGATCCCATATTTTGGCTATTTTTTTTTTAGTCTTTACTTTTGCGATGTGTGACATGCTATGAGAATTATGTCTCGATTTTTCAAGATTTTTACACGCCGAACTCAGAACTGAAAAGCTTTGCCATCACTAGTCTCTTTTCTCTACCTCAACTGTTTCCGTCTTTTCTTCTTTTACTATTTCTTCCACTGATCCCATATTTTAGCTATCTATTTCTTTCCTTTTTTTAGATACTACGAGGATGGAGGGTGATAATACATTTGGAATACATGCTCGTGGTTGGAGCTCGACTCGTAGTGACCATGATGCCTCATCCAGAAAGGGTAACTCCCTTGGGAGTACTATTACATGGTAAGTAGTATATTCTCATTCAGTTGACTGAATAGTATTCAAGTAATGCTTTAACTTATTAAAATAGGTTAGAAATAATAAAATTATTAAATTTAAAAAAAATCAGCATTAATGAAACATATATTGAATAACACTTTCCAGGATATGATGAATGGAGTTTGATATTAGATCTACTTATAGTAAAGTTGAGTGTAAGCTACTCCAGTTTTTACTTATAGTAAAGTTAAAATGTCGTATTTTCAACCGATTATCAATCAACGAAATGAATAATTTCTGGAAATAATATGAAAACAGTTTTTCAATTTTTAAAATTAAATTATAACTATTACTTCTAATCTCTTATTGTTGTAGAAAAAATAAAAATAATTTGAAATAAAAAGTGCTATCAATTTATATAAACTGAGAAGTCACTTATTTAATAATTTAAATGAGGTAAACTATTAAAAGTAATTTTGCTTTTTGGAACAAAACAGCAGAAGGTTGTTTTATATATTGCTACTTGAACTAGTATGAGACTTTTGTTTATAATAATGTTATCTTTACTAACTTCTGTGGTACCAACAATATGCATGTAATTAATAAAGTGTTTGTTATAGAGGGTACAGCTTTCCCAAAAAGTGTGGAAACGAACTTTTGGACTCTCTAGTCATGGTTGGTGAACTTTGTGGGGGTTGCTTCCTTGCTTCGATGGACTCACAAGTCAAATTACATCTCATCAAACCAAGGTAATATCCATTTATTCCTTCATAGATAATTTATTTTGATATTATGTTTTATTACCCTTTATATATACTTTAAAGTATATTTTGCACATTAGTAAACCAGGTAGAATACCTGTATTAAAACTTAATTGGAAGTTATTACTTTACTATAAGTAAAGTTTAGTGATCGTGAAAAAAATCGATCTCGAGATTTTGACGGAATTACATGTTTTGAGGTCCCAGAAGTCGTTTTATGACGTTTTTACGATGATTTCTGTGTGGGTGGGTGGGTGAGTGTGTTAGCATTGCTTGTTACCACGCTACGGTCCAGAATCTTTGGTGGATCAAGTTGATATTTTACACAAAAATGGGCCCCATAGGGAAGAAGATCCCTATTGTTTGGGAAGAATTATGCATGATGGGAAAGTCACTTTTTTTACCAAAAACAGTTTTTTTTAAAACATTTATTTCTCCTAAACTGATAACCCTAGAGTTTTAAAATTTTGACATTAACTTTTGAGATCACAAATGGAACAAACGAAAAATATATTCAGAATTTTAAAACAACAGGAAATATTTTTTTTTCACTAAAATGTAAAAATTTTGACTTATAATTCAATCTAAAACCTTGTGAGAGCGATACAAGCCATACTGTTAGACGGATTACAATGAAACTATGCCTAAAAATAGAACATTATGTGGAGAATGAGCTGAGATATTTTTTTCTAAAATTACATTCGCTAAAGGGGCGTTACAGTACGATTTGTGTCTTCAGAAAATGTTTTTTTGACGCTAAACGGCTCGTTAAAAAATAATGTAAATTTGACCAAAAATGGAACAAAAAATTAGCAATTCTTAAAAAAAAAATCATGATGTTTCAATTACGGGAAAGAGCAATAACGATATAAAAACTCTTTGTTTATCCTAGACTAAGAGATCACCTGCTATACTTGTTGAATTTTTTGTATTTTTTTACATTGTTTACATTGACTTAGAAATTTTTTGAGCGAATCCACTGAGATAAAATTGATGTTTCTAATGGAAAAATGAAAATATATTATTGACTTATAAGAGATGTAAGAGGAATAATATTGTTACATGTAAAAAATTCACCGCCAATAAACATAAATAAATTACCTTTGTTTTCTATGGTATGATGGATTTGTCTCATAAAATGCTTTAATAAATCTATATATTGCACTCTTGAGCAAAACTTAATATCAGTTACAATTACATTATAATTGTGAATGTAGTACCTTACCATGATATTGAAATGTAATGAATGGACTCTTTCCTCAAGAAAGAGGACTTATGTTTGTTGAGAAATATCTAGTTTTTTTTTACAATTCTAGTCTAATAGTTCATATTTATTATTTTCAAAAATTAGAAGCTCCGAACTATAAAAGATTTAAATTATATTGAATAGCTGGCTTTGACTTCGATTTGAGAATGTAAACTGGCTAATTACTAATATATTTTTTCTCAATATACATTCATAGGAAACTTAAACAGAGTACAGAAGGCAGGAAAAGGATACCACTCACTCAGAAAAAATTGGTATATATGATATTTGACAAAGGGGAAGGAAAATGATCTTATTAAATACTAAGAAGCCATAAAATTCCCAGTATAATAATTCTGTAAAAAACCCAAAATGTAAAAGATAATTCAAAATTGAAATCTTTTGTTTAGAGATTAATAAATGTAATTATCGTACATCTTTAATTATAAATCACCTTAAAACAACATTTTCTTCGCTGTTTATGATGTTTTTCAGAGAAAAAAAGGGTATTTTCCTGTCTTAAATTTGAAAATTTTTCTTTAATATTCAATGTAGAGGGACGTCAAGTAAACGATGTAAGAAATCCACTGGCTATTTGAACAAAAGCCATGTTCTCTTGTAGGAGAATATTTCGTATCAAGAAATGTTCACTTTGGTTTTTCAAAAATGTTATTACTGCTGTAGTTATACTAATGAAATTATTTACATCAGCTGTGTGATGTACCAAAATAAGCTTATATATTGATATGTCCTTCAATCACTATCTGTACTCTTTCAGGAATGAAAGACTAATAATCATATCCCATTTAGATGTTTACATTATGCTTAATTGAGACGTTATATATTATATACTCAAGAAATTTGGTATTAAGTTACTTATAGTAAAGTTGAGTGAAGGCCACTCCAGATTTTTTTACATTGTTTACATTGACTTAGAAATTTTTTGAGCGAATCCACTAAGATAAAATTGATTTTATAAAGGAAGAGTTTAAATTGTTTATTGAATTATATGAGATGTAAGAGGAATAATATTGTGCACGAAAATGATAACACTGACTCAGAAAAAATTCATATATGTGTTTTTTGACAAAGAGGAAGGAAAATGATCTTATTAAATACTAAGAAGCCATAAAATTCCCAGTATAATAATTCTGTAAAAAACCCAAAATGTAAAAGATAATTCAAAATTGAAATCTTTTGTTTAGAGATTAATAAATGTAATTATCGTACATCTTTAATTATAAATCACCTTAAAACAACATTTTCTTCGCTGTTTATGATGTTTTTCAGAGAAAAAAAGGGTATTTTCCTGTCTTAAATTTGAAAATTTTTCTTTAATATTCAATGTAGAGGGACGTCAAGTAAACGATGTAAGAAATCCACTGGCTATTTGAACAAAAGCCATGTTCTCTTGTAGGAGAATATTTCGTATCAAGAAATTTTCACATTGTTTTTTCAAAAATGTTCTTACTGCTGTAGTTATACTTATGAAATTATTTGCATCAGCTGTGTGATGTACAAAAATAAGCATATATAGTGATATGTCCTTCAATGACTCTCTTTACTACCTCAGGAATGAAAGACTAATAATCATATCCCATTTGGATGTTTACGTTATGCTTAAATGAGACGTTGTGTGTTATATACTCAAGAAATTCGCTATTAAGTTACTTATAGTAAAGTTGAGTGTAGGCCACTCCAGATTTTTGATCTAGCAATATTAAACAAAAAAGTGTTAGTTCATATAGGTTTTTTCGACCAATCCGTGCCATAGTACGTAGTACAGGGCAACAGTTCCAGACCTGAGGTCTTCTACTGTTCGTCTGACTGTAGAACAGTTTTTTACTTTAGAAGTCAAAATTTAAATAAAATTATTCTAGTTAGAAATGATCTAAAATATAATTTCTTCACAAGGCTTAAATGAAACAGATTAGATTATGAAATTAACAATAAAAAAAATAAGTTTATTTGTCCAGTTATTTTATATATTTTTACTAAACAATTGCACTGGGTCGGTTTGTCTCACATCCTACCTCTCAAGTATTCACTAATTAAAGATTTCCTTCTAACGATTATAATTTGTAACATTCTGCAAAATCACCTAAAAATTTTATATTAAGAGTCCTACAGGTTTCAGAGAAACTATTGAATAATCAACAGTAAAAAACTTAAGATTTGCACATTTTAGGATGTGTACATGATATGCTGCCTCACAGTGATATGTGTATGTATATAGTATACATACATAATGGGATGTACAATGTGGCAGGTATTGACGCTGAGTGTACGAGTCCCTGAGATTCAGGCCATTTTGATAATTTTAATTTCATGTCAGATTGAACAATTTCTCAATGTTTTAACGTTTTTTATAGCTAATAAAATATGAAAAGATATTTTATAGAAGCTCTATATGAAAAGATATATCAACTCACATAGACAGGCAGAAAATGAAAAATTCTATTACATGAACTATGAACTAATATTAGTTTATGTCTATTGTCAGAAATTATCACTATGAGAAATTCACTGGTCATACACAATTATATATTAACGCACTCTTACTCACTATATTTTCACTCGTTCACTCTTTCCCACCCTTAGATATTCATAGACCCAACACAATTATATAGGGCGGAGAGAAGAGTCAAATTAGAACCGCCGTTATTACCAATAATTATTACTTTACTATAAGTAAAGTATAGTGATCGTGAAAAAATTCGATCTCAAGATTTTGACGAAATTACATGTTTTGAGATCCCAGATGTTTTATGAAGTTTTTTCGATGATTTCGTGTATATATATATGTGTGTGTGTGTGTGTGTGGAGAGAGAGAGAGAGAGAGAGAGAGAGAGAGTGAGTGTGTGTGTGTGTGAGAGAGTATGAGTGTATATGTGTATGTATTTGGGTGTTTTTTTTTTCAACATGTTCCACTTTATTGTACTACATGCAAATTATAAAGTTTACACTTATTTTGTATAACTTATAACATAACTTTTACAAATATCTTATTACATACACATAATATACATATTCACATTACAAATATATATTTTAGTATACATTAGCTTATTATTACATATTTATTTACAGTTAATTGTTACACATTGCACTGAATTTCACATTACACACATTAGTTATAAAGTACATATTACAAATTTGTTAGAGTTTATTAAAATCTATGTCGTTTATAAATTTGAGGAATGTGCTCCTAATTTCTTTTCTCATAAGCTCTTGTTTTGAAATTGGCCACGTTTCACCCATTGTTAGAATTAACCTTCGTAATTTAATTCTATGACTTTCTATTATTGGACACTTATAAATGATATGAAGTTGATCTCTCTGTGTGTGTGTGTGTGTGTGTGTGTGTGCGTGTGAGAGAGAGAGAGTGAGAGAGAGAGAGTGAGTGAGTGTGTGTGTGAGAGAGAGTATAGTGTATATGTGTATGTATCTGTGTTTGTGTGTATGTGTGTGTGTGTGTGTGTGTGTGTGTGTTCGTGTGTGTGTGTGTGTGTGTGTGTGTGTGTGTGTGTGTGTGTGTGTGTGTGTGTGTGAGTGTGTGTGTGTGTGTGTGTGTTGTTGGGTGTGTAGGTGAGTCGGTGGGTGGGTGGTAGTATGTATCCAGAGTTTATTGCCATGCTACGGTCCAGAATCTTTGATAGATCAAGTTGATATTTAACACAAAAATGGGCCTCATAGTGAAGATGATACCTATTGTTTAGAAGGAATTATGCATGACGGGAAAATTACTTTTTTTTTGCCAAAAACCTATTTTTAGACTACATTTTTTATCTCCTAAACTACTATTTCTAGAAATTTAAAATGTTGGCATTATCTTTAAAATTACAAATGCAGTAAACGAAAAATATATTCAGATTTTTAAAACAACGGAAAATATATATTTTTTTTTTAATAAAGTGTAAAAAATTTGACATATAATTCAATCGGAAAGCTTGTGAGAGCGATACAAGCCATACTCTTTGACGTATCAAAATGAAACTATACTTAAAAATAGAACTGTTTGTGGAGGATAAATTATAAAATTTAATTAATTAATAAAAGCTGTGTTTTGTTTGTTTGTTTATCGTGTTATCGTTTTTGTACGAAACTATTGGTTATATTGGAGTAGAGGGATAGTGGAAGCCCGTCTCCGCGTGGTCCAACTCGGGGGTATCTCGGAGGCTGTTTGCCTCTATCTTTGGTTAGGGCTTGGTGCCCCCGAGATGCGGCCAAAGAGCTTTCACGCTAAAAACATCTATCTGTTCTGCTATTATTCGTGATATGGCTGAATAAGCTGGGCACACGTCCTAATATCAAAACAGGTTAAATTGGAGTTTATTATATTCAGAAACTGAATAATATTATTTATATACATAGTAGAATATTGTGGATTATAATAGCAGGCTGTTTTAAGCTCAATGAAGTGACTCTCAAATTTATTAAAAATATATTAAATGCTTTGAATAACAAGAAGCCTTTTCTTCAAAGTACATTGGAGCGACAATACTACACTATCAAGACTTTTAACTCTTCGCCCTGATTTTAAAAAGCTAATGAAATGGTCTCCACATATAAAAATTTTAATGGTATAAACAACGCGTTTCGAACACGTAGTGTTCTTCCTCAGGCATTAACTAAAAAATACAATGACACCAGAGAGTTATTTATAGTATACAGTAAATATAGTACAAAATAAAAATAGAACAAAATAATAAGGATAGTTAAACAAAATAAACAACAAAATAAATAAGGAAGAGAATACGAACCTAAGGGTGAGTGTCGGTGGTACAACTGACTGGGAATAGGATGAGCCTGGGTAGTGTATGTGGGTACATCTGTTTCATATTAGAAGGCAGGTACATTTCTTTGTCATTTATTTTTTTTTCCTAAAGATTAGGCTGAGCTTTTACATTTCCTCTAGGACTAAGTGTAGGAAACATATTGAAAAAATAACACAGAGAACTATAACGAAATATAAACAAATATAGGGATACAGAGAAAATAGAACTTTTTTTTTAAAAAAAAACACCTCAAGCCTGTCCTGAGATTGTCTGAAAGAGAACTTCGGAGGCTGAGTGAACAATCTCAAGACTGATTTTGAGTGGGCACCCAATAGCCCCGACCTAAGCTCTCCAGATTTTTTTCTTTGGGGCTATCTTAAGGACAGAGTCTACGCAGCGAAACCAGAACCATCACAGAACTCAAGGAAGCCATCAGGGAGGAGATGAGAGACATTACCAATTCAGTCTGTAAGAACGTCATGGACAACCTCGTGGTGAGCCTCAACAAATGCACGGAGCTAAATGGAGGCTATCTAGAACACATGTTGTAGAACGTAGAAAAAAAGGCCAAAGACCCTAGTGTTTCGATGTGATGTTTTGAATATAATAAACTAGTTATGACCAACCTAGTCATTTCATTCGGACAAAACACTAAGAAACGGGGCCTAATTAGAGTTGGGGCCCCTTTTTTTGGTCACCCATGTAGTATATGTTTACTTGACAGAGATGGTTTTGATATCCACTGAATCTACTATTGATAATGATATATTCCATATGACTGGTTCCAGCGGTTATCAGTGGTTTCTAACTCAATGAAAAAGTACTCAAAATTGAGATTTTAATTATCTTTGAGATTAGTTCTAATTCGATATAATTTTCGAGTAGTCTGCATGTATTCAGAACAGTTAATAGTAGTCTGGCAACACTGTTTACTTTTCTTTAGAGGACGGTTGAACTGTTGAGAGATCGCTGCTGCTCTTTCAGATGAAAGGAAAGAAGGCGTAATACTCAAAGTGCATACTTCCATCACATTCAGCCAACCTCCTTGTCCTTGTTTTCAATCTTCCCTTTTTTTTTTTTTATTTCATCTCATTGCCGTACGTCTCTTATTTTATAGGTTTCCTTTGTAATATAATTCTTTTTCCTTACTATATTCTATTTGTTTATACGACTATCAAACTTTTCATTGACTGCCTCATTACCTTCAGTTTGCCTCTTATGAAATTAGTTCACTCTTTCCAAACTTAACTGTACAAGTGAAAGAGTCTTCGACTATGTCATATGACATCACATTTCTACACTAAATGCAATGCCTTAATAGTTTTGGTGAACCAATGTTGGAAGTCTACATTTCTACACTAAATCCAATGCCTTAATAGTTTTGGTGGACCAATATTGGAAGTCAACATTTCTACACTAAATGCAATGCCTTAATAGTTTTGGTGAACCAATGTTGGAAGTCTACATTTCTACACTAAATTCAATGCCTTAATAGTTTTGGTGGACCAATATTGGAAGTCAACATTTCTACACTAAATGCAATGCCTTAATAGTTTTGGTGAACCAATGTTGGAAGTCTACATTTCTACACTAAATGCAATGCCTTAATAGTTTTGGTGGACCAATATTGGAAGTCAACATTTCTACACAAAATGCAATGCCTTAATAGTTTTGGTGAACCAATGTTGGAAGTCTACATTTCTACACTAAATGCAATGCCTTAATAGTTTTAGTGAACCAATGTTGGAAGTCAACACTTCTACACTAAATGCAGTGCCTTAATAGTTTTAGTGAACCAATGTTGGAAGTCAACACTTCTACACTAAATGCAATAAATTCATGCATTTCATCATTACCACAGAGGTTAGTATTATTAATATTAAACACATAATATACCGTCTTACCTCGTACATTACTGCCGTAGCTCTCGGACCGGTTTCGGGTGTCACCCATCTTCAACATGAACTGATCTACTCCGTTCTACACTCTACTACGTAGATCAGTTCGTGTTGAAGATGGGTGTCACTCGAAACCGGTCCGAGAGCTACGGCAGTAATGTACGAGGTAAGACGGTATATTATATGTTTAATATTACTAAATGCAATACCTTAATAGTTTTGGTGAACCAATGTTTGAAGTAAATAAAGAACAGGAGAAATATATTCATATATGAACAATAACAAGTGAAATATTAATTAAAAATGTTTTTTATGTAACAGTTACATAGTTTCTTTTTAATGCACTGTATTCTGCTATGGTATTTTTTTTTGTTTTTGTTTAAACCGATCCCCAGCGGGTGATAATGTCAGTCGTTTACCGGTTTTTTTTTTATTTTTTTTTTTGATGGTTGATTCTACAGATTCTACATTGGGAGTTCTAGCACCCTCTCTTCTTGTTTGTACTGGCTACACATAAAAGCTTGGTAGGTAGGCGTATACGCTCACCTAAAGTGGGGGGTGATAGCCTTCTGACTATCACTATACCATTTATCAAACTGTGATTTTACCGCCTGCGATTCTTCTCTGTTTGAAAACTCGTTGTTGTCTAGGACTTGGGTCAGATTATCGACCTCTTTATGGAGAAGACTCCAGTTATTACAATGTGAGAATGCCCTTCTTACGTATGCCAACGACCAACCAACGAGATTTTCCGTGCATTGATGCACGTTGGGGTCAGGCAGTTCCAAGCCAGAGGCTTTCACCTGCTTGTCTGTTTGTTCTACTTTAATTGTTTAGGTTTGTCGGGAAGGTCGGTATGTTAGTTTTTGTCCTGTCTATGGTGAGTATGTTTCGTGGTCGTATGGTCTTTCAATCTAAAGTCGTCAGTTATCGTTAATTTGGTGATCTGATTAGTCGGAGGGGGATTGGTTTCAGGGAATTTGAGGTAAAATTACGTATGCATTGATTGTGGCCTTTTTATACCTTTCAGGACATTCACTCTGGTCACTGAGACAAAGACCTGGGTTCGAAGATTTACGGTAAACAGTGTAGTATGGAGTCTATGGCGTGATTGTAGAATGAGTATGTCAAGTAAAGGTAGTTTCCCTTCTGTAGCACATCCAATAGAGAATTTGAGTCCTGAAATTTTTTCTAGACAAGAACGTAATCTCTTCTGAACTATCCGATAACACAAAGTTAGCGTGTTTATTTATGTATTAAACCTGATGATGACATATGAATGTTGAAAGCTTGTTTATTAGTGTAAGGTGAATATACATTTAGAACAGGTTATTAAATTTCTTTCCTTCATGGGACCTATTTACTTGGAAATGTCATTGGCGAACCTCATTTATAGTTTACCTACCACAATAAGGAAAATAGCCAGGAGGTTAGATATCTGTTAACAAAAAGGTCGTGAATGCAGAAACTGCGATCATTTTCAATAAAATATGCTTGAGAGAAAATCTGCTGCCAATATATACCAATATATATAAATGATCAAACCACAATGAGACAATGGGAAAGCAAGACATTTAGTCTTGCTTTCCCATTTTCTTATTGTGGTTTGATCATTGATTGTTATTTCATGTGTTTATGTGAAATCTTTATACCAATATATATATATATATTGATAAAAGTATCTACCGTGGAATAGAAACAAAACTAAAGTTTATCGGGACTCGGTCAGTTCTTCAGGTTGAAATTAAACTCTCATTGCCAACGTTTCGGTCTTTATTTTAAAACCTTTTTCATAGGCATAAGTATGAATACAGTGTCATGTGCTCATTCAGACGACAGTTGTTGTTAAAATCAATATATTATTTTTCTTTGTAAAATAATTTTTAGTGTAATACTTAGTTTTTCTGTTCCAAAATTCATACTTCTTCCTATGAAAAAGGTATTAAAATAAAGACCGAAACGTTGGCAATGATAGTTTAATTTGAACCTGAAGAACTGACCGACTCCCGATAAACTTTAGTTTTGTATATATATACTTAAAATAAGCTGTGATACATAGAAAGGAACATAACAAAGACTCACTTTTCAATATTTCGACCGTAATAGCGGTCGTCCTCAGGAAAAGAAGGGAATTGACGGAGGAACGACAGTCAACTAAAGAACTCATTGGGTGAGGGCTAAAGCAGTTCTGCCGCAAAGGAGACAAATAAAAAAGGAACTAAGAAGTCAAGAGCAAAGAAAAAAAAATTTTAAATGAGAATAAAGTTGAACAAAATAAAAAAATATAGAAAATTTTTAAAAAAATTATTAAAATAATACAAAAAAATCTAGAAAATGTTTTTAAAAAAATAAATTGAAATAATAATATGATAAAAATAATATGAAATGACAAAAAAATTAAAATTAAAATAAAAAAGAAATAAATAATATATATATATATATATATATTAATATTTATATCAAAACATGTGGACTAGTAATATTGGTGATAAGCTTTATAGTTTTAATGAAGAGACGAGGAAGGAATTCCGGAAAGTAGAGAAATTGTGTAAGAAACAGATACAAGCCAAATATGGGGCGTTATTTGAGGTTATATGATGTAATTTTTTGAGGGTTCAGGTCCAATGATTTTACTTATGAAATAATTGTAAAAGCAATAGAATAATTATAACAATATCCTTATTTCAATATAATAAAAAAAATCCATAGTCGATATAACTGATTTATCAATAAATTCCTCTTTGTTACTGTACATATTAAAATGAAATAAATTACTAAATAGTAGTAATAGTAGTGCTAATTGTAAAACAATCATGTTGTAGCCCTGAAGATGACATAAATATATGTCGAAACGTTGGCAAAAAGGACTAGTTTAAAATCATTGGACCTCAACCCTCAAAAAATTACATCATATATATATATATATATATATATATATATATATATATATATATATATATGTGTGTGTGTGTGTGTGTGTGTGTGTGTGTGTGTGTGTGTGTGTGTGTTTGTGTATTTATAAATCTATTATCAAATAAATAACAATTAAGCACAAATCCTTTTCAAGTCACCCATCATTGCGAATTGTCAAGCACATTAAATAACTTACAAAAGAAAGCGGATTTTGTATTTGTGTTTAACAATTGAACCAAATATTTATATAAACTTAAATTAAATTAAGACTTTTTTTTATATATCCTTTTTGGCAATAAATATGTTATAAAATACGTGCTTAACCCCGTTATACCAATTATAAATGAAAAAAATTCAGCATTTTTGTGAGGGATTTAATGAAAATTTAATAAAACGTATAAAGAGAATGTTTGTGGGGATTTCAAGGGTCGACGATATGATTCACAATAAAGATGGAAAAAATACGCAATATTTTGATTTTAATCTTCTGTAGGCTGTTTTAATTCAATACTTTAAATAATTTACTAATTTTGTTTTCTATAAAAATATTTATCCCCTTTACCAAGTGAGTATCTTACACTGCATTGTAAAATAATTGTAGAAGATGGCCAAAAAAATTACTATAAACCATTAAGATATAAATAAATTTGATATAGCTTCTCAACCACTGATTCTTTAAAGTTCAAAGATAGGTTTTCTTGAGGATTTTTGTTCTAAAGAAATAACACTCCTGTTTATACACCGTTTTATCAAAAAAATATTATTAAAAAAAACTGCCCATGTTTGTGTTTTTCTTTTACTTTATGAGGTGTTTATGGTTTAGATCAGTGTTTCCCAAAGTGGGCGGTACCGCCCCCCTGGGGGTGGTGCTTTGATATCGGGGGGCGCTAATGCAAAAAGGATTTGGGGATTCTATTTCCATAAATTGAAAATGTTCATGCAATATAATTTCTAAATTTAAGTGAAAACACCACATGTAAACTTCTAGGAAAAGGTTTTTTAAAATTATTTGTTTTGATAATTTATTTTTATGTTAAAAGTATATTCTCATCTAAGTTTCTTTTATTGTGTATTAATTCTTTAATTAATCTATTGGATTATAAATAAATATTCGATCAGTCATTATATTAATTTTATAATTAAAATGTTACTCATTTTGTTATTTAGTCTAAGATTCTGATTATTGAGGAGTGTTGAGAATAGGTTTACGGACCCAAGGGGGCGGTCGCTCGAAAAAGTTTGGGAAACAGTGGTTTAGATTATTGTGTTTTTTTTGTCTGTTGGTTCATATTCCGTGGATGTATATGATTTCATTACTTATGTCGTCAACAAATTGGTTTTATCCTTGAAAATTCCAAACAATTTTTGGCGAAACGTCGGTGTATAAACCCACCGCAGGATTGTTATTATTTTTAGACCAAAAATCCTCAAGAAACCCATCTTTAAACTTTACATAAATAACTTTATACTTATTATTAAAGAATGACTTTTTTTTATGTTTGTGCTCAACTACTTTTCTTTAGAATTACTATTGATTTAATTTCATATTTATTTACCAACTTCATTTTAAATACTTCTAATAACATACATATTACGTGTTTTGTTTTATTTTTAGAGATTTGGTTTCTACTGTTACTTTGTTCGTGGTTACAACTAATACTCAACTAGTATTAGTTATACTAATACTAATGTTTTATAATTAGTATAACTAATTGTACTAATTAGTTAGTAATAGTTAGTTTGTAATATTAATTAGTAATATAATAATAATTAGTAATTGTAAGTTTGTATAATTAGTATGTGCTAATTATACTAATTAAGTGAGTAAAAACTAATTTAGTATGTTTGATTGTAATATACACTCAATCTTGCAATATTTCTCCCGTAACACAGGTATTGATATTCCTTGTATATATTCACAAGCATGTGAGTCGTAATTGTCGGTGGTTATTTTATAAATGTGTCATTACTTTTAACGAGGTGAGCGCTGTTATATTTATTAGAATGTCACTTGGACATTGTGATATTCTATAGTATGTTTTTTCAGGGACTTCTTGTATCAGGGGGGGAGATTCTAACATAGTGCAATCAATCACTTATTATGTAGTATTTACTCATTGTAAAGAGTTGTAAGAGTTATAGCTGTTTTTCTACAACTAAACGAGCTCGATATTTGGATTTCATTGCAGCCAAGGCTGTAATGTAAATCATTTTTTACATAGAAAACTTTAGCAGTAATTTGGAAAATTGTTCACTCTGACAAATTTTCGTGGCTCCCTTTAGACTAGTCCGCGCCTCCCAGTTGGGAAAACGCTGCTTAATAGGAAAACTAGATGAAGTGTATAGTTCAAAAACCATGATGTATCAAATGCTATGTTAATCATCGGTTCAACCAAAACGTTGTAAATACGACTTTAATATTTAATAAAGATTGAATTTACTGTATATTTTCGAGACCATTATTAAGTTCAGTGTTCATTTAGATATATATTATGCGTTTAAAAATCTAAGTGTTTCTGAGTTAGTGATTAGAATAAGCTTTAGAAATCGTTTAGTGGGCGGGAAATTGAAAATAGTTTATTGAATTGCCGAGCAAAAGAAAGAAAATTCAACAATAGTGGACTCAGCTATTTACTTTCACTTGCAATATTAGCTCTCCTATCAACACTGTTTACGCAGTGTTGCCTCAGGTCTGACTTGAGCTTTACACTTGAATTCTCTTATTAGCAGCGGAATCTTTTATTCTCTTAAAAAAGTTTTTTTTTTAGAATAATACAAACAATAATCAAATTAAATTATTTTAAAAACGACTTAGTGACAACCCATTTATTTCTTGTTTTTCTTGTTTGTAATACTGAGTTGACATTTTCTTATTTAAAATAGTTGGTAATCAATTTAATTAATTGATTGTAGGGTAAAAAGCTAATGAAATGGTCTCCACATATAAAAATTTAATGGTATAAACAAAGCGTTTCGAACACGTAGTGCTCTTCCTCTACGTTAGAAGCATTAGATTGCACTACGTTAAAATTAATTAATTGATTTATTTCAATGAGACTACTTTTGAATACTTGTTACTTTAAGAAGTCTTTCTTTGTGAAATTGGAACTCTATTCCTTTAGTGAAATTGAAAACTTTAGATTCGTTAATATTAATGTTAAAAATTACTCTTTTCTAAATTCGTTCACTTACTAAATTACTAAATTCGTTCATTACTCTTTACTAAATTCAATATTTCGAACTGTTGTTCGTCATTAGGAGAAGACTAGAAGAGAGGATTAAGTGAGAGAGATCTCCCCACGTCGAAGGACGGAAGGTCGAAGGACGGAAGCAACGTCCTTCGACGTGGGGAGATCTCTCTCACTTAATCCTCTTTTCTAGTCTTCTCCTGATGACGAACAACAGTTCGAAATATTGAATTTAGTAAGTGTGAATTTTATCTTTTTTTCTGTATCATGTTTTGTATAATTTAAAGTTTTATAGTCCGTGTGGACCGTTTATTCAATTTGGTAACTATTTTTCATGATTCATCTATGACCACAAATTATCCAGTTTTTTTTTTTTTTTTTTGTTAAAATAAGAAACAATTTTTAACTTTTATATGTAAAAAGGAATGAACAATAAAACAAAACTTTGAAACAAGAAAGTGATTTAAAGGAAGGAAAGGAACGTTTTTACTTGTTCCAACAATCTTTTAGATCCAGTAAGTTGATATTTCTCATTATATCAAATACATTAAGAACACTGCTAGGATCATATTTTTGAAATGCTAATATGAAAATATTTGTATTGATACAGCAACCGTTTATTGATACGTTTATTGATGCGTTTATTGATGCGGCTTTATTTCCAGTTACTGTTCTAAAATAAGATAATCTCATTTTACTGCTCTGTGTTAAAAAGTTGAAAGCAAAGTTAGTGGCATGGAGTTAACTGAATTCGTGATGTCAGTGCAGGAAGGGTAACCACTTCAGAGTTTTAATCCCATTATTTGTTGAACCTGACTTTTCTGCTCATACGATAAAGTCTAAGAATCTATGAAAACATTGGGACAGTTTAATTTGATGATTTGAAAAAAAAAAAAAAACTGTACGACGATCGAAACAGATTGGCCCATCTCAATAATAACTTTGTTTAATTAGTTCAATGAGGACATTTTCATTCTGATATGCATTCACATTTGTCATAAAGGATCCTCACTTTGGCCTTGACAACAATTGACATTTTACTTATTAATCTTATTTATCTCCACAAGGGACGAAAAGTAACTTTTTACATCTAGTTTTCAGGTAATAATATAAGGCATTTAATCCCCCTACTTAAAGCAAGGCAATAATGAAAAAGACAAAGATATAATTCAAGTTGTTCAACTTAATTTTTTTTATAGGGTAAAAAGCTAATAAAATGGTCTCCACATATAAAATATTTTAATAGTATAAACAATGTATAAACAATATTAACAATAAAACAGTAAAACAGTAAAAACAGTATAAAACAATAAAACAATAGACAGTATAAACAATAGTATAAACAATAAACAATGACATTGTATTTTTTAGTTAATGCCTGAGTAAGAACACTACGTGTTCAAACGCGTTGTTTATACCATTAAAAGTTTTTACATGTAGAGACCGTTTCATTAGCTTTTTACCCTACAATGAGTAAATACCACATAATAACTGATTGCACTACGTTAGAATATACTTTTTTTTTTATATAGATTTTTAGATATGAAGAGAAATATGATCGGGAAGAGTTAGGGTGGCAAGCCTGATTTTTAAATCCCTGCTGTATCGCTAATTATTCTATTCTGCTTTGTTTACATTCTTTTATTGAGCTTTCTTAAAACTTTATTTGAGATTATTAAAGGTTATTATTAATTGTTTTTATGTTAATTGAAATGAAAAAAAAATATAATTATAACATTGAACATTTTTTGACAATCACAACAATTATGAACTATAGTACAAAATTTAAGATATTTAATTCAAAGGAATTGAATTCAACCATAGCACTCAATGAACCAATTTTAAGGTAGACACGAATGAGCACGTATTCTTGCTCCTAACAGCTTTATTGGTTATATGCGGGCTAAATAATTAAAAAAAATATTCTAATATTGTGCAATCAGTTACTATGTGGTATTTACTCATTGTAGGGTAAAAAGCTAATGAAATGGTCTCCACATATAAAAAATTAATCGTATAAACAACGCGTTTCGAACACGTAATGTTCGTACCAAAGACACTCATCCTTAGGTTCGTACTCTCTTCTTTATTTTATTTTTTACAATTTCAAAGGAGGGGTTGTCTGGAGATTTCACTATGTATATGGGTTGGTTTCTTATAAATTAACAATCATAATATTAGATAATAAATTCTAAGGTAGAGCAATAAGTTATTATGTGTTGCGTATTTACTCCATTGTAGGGTAAAAAAAGTTAATGAAATTGTCTCCATATATATAAATTTAATAATATAAACAACGTGTTTCAAACACATAGTTTTCTTCTTCAGGCATTAACTGAAAAACTCTTTGATGTCATTGTATTTTTGTAGTTAATGTATGCAGAAGAACACTACAAGTTTAGAACACGTTTTTTATATTATTAAATTTCTATATGTGGAGACTATTTCATTAACTTTTTTACCTTACAGTAGATAAATTTCACATAAACACATGAAACAACAATAAATGATCAAAGCACAATATGAAATGGGAAAGCAAGACATAAGATCTTTCAACTGTAACAAACGGTCTTCGTCAGAGTTAAAAACCCAACTGAAACACTAGATGCAGAAAACATCTGGTGTGGGGTTGAGAAGAGTGGGAGGGAAGAGTGGTATTTTAAAAGCGCAGGAAATTACTAATGTCCACAAAAGGCGTTTTCACCCTTTTAAAATTTGAAAACAGACCTTTGAACTCTTTTATTCTAACCGCTTGTTGCTTGTTCATTATTGACCTTTGACCTTCTCTTTACATTAACCTGTACTATCCTTTTAATCTATTTATAGCAATGACTAAGCATGAGTCATCGATTTTAATTTAACATGTCACTTGGCCAACTCCTTTTCCAGTTGAACCCTGTTAGCAGGAGGTTAGTTCGTAGGATCGAATCTCTCAGTCTTAAGATCGTGAATGCCGAGACAGCGGTTAATTTTAATAATAGGCCTATGAAAAAGGTTTTAAATAAAACCGAAACGTTGGCAACGATTTTTTATCCTGGAAAATTGACCGAACCCCGATTAGAGAACACACCTATTCTATCAAACGGTCGATATATTATTGAACCTGTTTAATAATATATATAATATATGTATATATATAACAGATTCAATAATATATCGACCGTTTGATAGAATAGGTGTGTTCTCTAATCGGGGTTCGGTCAATTTTCCAGGATAAAAAATCAAACTCTCGTTGCCAACGTTTCGGTTTTATTTAAAACCTTTTTCATAGGCCTACAAACAAAGGATAATAAGAAATCACATATCAACATCAAACATATACACAATATGAAAATGGATTGTTACAACTCATGAATATTACAAGCAGAAATATTTCAGAGATACATAAAACAATATTACTTACAGAAGTAAGAATTTTTTAACTAAGAAAATGAAATTTACATTATTTAAAGGAACAACAATGTTAGCCGGACAAAACCTTCGACTAGACTAATAAGATAGTATTACAAATAACCTCAACACTGTTCACTCAAGGGAACTAAATAAATCAAATTTCACTAAACCTCAGCACAACACTCCAGAATAAATATTACTTAAATTAGTAATATCACTTCTATGATTAATCGAACTTAGATCCTTTTTAATATATAACATCTCAAGTGTCTTCCTTCTTTGCTCATCTTTTTCTTTTTCTATTATAGTTGTATCTTCAAAATCGAACGTGTGACCTTCGTTTATTGCATGCCCAGCTAAGGCTGTTGCGTTACTTTTATTTGTTCTTATGGAATAATTATGTTGGTACAACCTTTCTTTGAGAAAACGACTAGTTTCACCATAGTAACACTTGTCACAGTCTTTACATTTGGCAACGAGAGTTTGATTTTTTATCCTGGAAAATTGACCGAACCCCGATTAGAGAACACACCTATATGTATATATATATATATATATATATATATATATATATATATATATATATATATGTGTGTGTGTGTGTGTGTGTGTTTGGTTTAATCATCCAAAAAATTATTATTCATACATGTACCAAAAAACACCTGAACCGATATTATCAGTTTTAAGCCAGAATGAAAGTCGCGATTCCTCTAACACGGTTACACTAAAGGTTTGTGTTCCAAATTAGCGTATGTCAACATCTTAAAATTGATCCATATTTTGCTTTTGTAATTATTAGTAGATATAGTAAGTTTGAGATTTGAAAATGCAAATTCAAAGAACAAAGGGTTATAATAAGGTTTATGCATAGAAGATGGAATACTGGAGACAAGGCAAATGAAACTGTACTGACTTTGATTATTCGCCTGGGAGTGGGATATCTTAATAAGGAACTGTCCTTCTCACATCGACTATAAGGCTATCTAAGACAGAAAATAACAAATCAATCGACACTAAAACATTATTATATTCCAAACATTTTCTGCTTAATTGTTATCTAATAAACCATGTAAACATATATATAGACATCACAGACAACGTTTCGTATAAGCTGTCTGCATCCGCAATCGCACTTTGTTCGTACATTCTCTGTACGAAAAAAAAAGTCAACATACAGTCGCAAAGAAAAAATCTAACCTTTTTTTTTTTAATCTAAAGGTTAGATTCAAATTCAAAAAGTCTAAATAGCATTTTGAAAAGTTACTAACTGTAAATCTATAATTAAATGGAACAGTGTATCCAATTACTTGTAAGATATTCTCGCTTATTCATATGATTCTTTACTGATTACAGACCATGCCTAAAAGAAAGTTTGATGTTTAAAAGAGAAGTGATTATAAAAAGCGCAAAGTGGCCAATGACTGAGGGAGAAATGATCGCTAATGAAACTGGTAAATTTATAGCATTCGTAAATTCCATAGACATAGACAAATTGTAGCCTAACCCTTAAGTGTAATAATGTATTATTATAAGACTAAAATAGTAATTATAAGAATATAAATAATATAATTTATAATATTAAGTATCAAATGTTATACATTTTGTTCATTGACTGTGGAATACGAGTATGTTATAGTGTGTTATTTACTTATGTTATGAAAAGTATTAAGTCTCCACACAAAAAAGTTTATTACAAGAAACTAAAAACGCGTTTTGAACCCGTGATGTTCTTCTTCAGGTTACATCTGCTCTGCTGGGTTGTTGTTTGCCTTGCCGAACAACCACCCCAGCAGGGCAGTTGTAACCTGAAGAATAACATCAAGTGTTTGAAACGCGTTGTTTAGTTTCTTGTAATAAACTTTTTTTGTGTGGAGACTTAATACTTTTCATAACTTTTGTATTGTATTTCTCTACACTTAATATTTGCTAATGAATGACTATATAGTATAAGAATTGCTCATATTATTATAATTTGTTAATGAATTCATGTAATCTACATAAGAGAACAGGTGATAAATAAACTCCCTGATTTAAGGGTTGCCCAAATGAGGAAAACTTTAAAAAACAACTGATGGAGTGAGAATTTAGATCAAAACTTGATCCATTATAAAATAAATAAATGCAAAAGAAAGACCCAAACACGTTCGAATAAAACAACCGAATAAAGTTTTTCCAGTTTTCCGGAAAAAAAATAATTTATAGCTTCAAAATACCTAAGAGTATTGCTACAAAATATATGGTAAAATTTAACACAGAACAATCAATCACTTTATACGCAATGAATGCTGAACCACGAGCATTTCAGTAAATTTGTTGGTATAGCACCTGCTATTGACTATTTAGTATATAAATCATTTCTATTTAGAAATGTTATAAATTATTTTAGTCGGATTTTAAAGAAAGAAAAGACCAGATCTACTAGGACTGAAATATATTGAATCTCTAACTGAAAAAATGCTAAAGATATTAGATTTTATTAAAATTTAAAATTTAGTGACACATCCTTCTATAGAAATTTTGATTTTTTTAAAGGGCTTCAATAATGGATGATCATTCCAAAAGTCTGCATGAATGCATAATGAAAATAATCTTTTCAATTTCCCGTATATTCGTGACCATAAGATCAATTTTCAGGAAGTCTCATTAAATAATTATAGTTTTTATTTTAATGTTATATAAGTCTTTAAGTTTGACATTGTTTATTGTTTAATCCATGGCAAATTGTTACTGGAATCTTGAAATATAAAATGATTAGTAAACATCTTAGAAATAGCGTTAAATAATTTAAGACAAAGTTAGACTTTTGGTTCAAAAATGCTCTTTAAAGGCACTTATAGTGATGAAATGGCAGTTTAAAAAATTCAGCAAACTGTACACCATATGAGATCAAAAGATAAATTCTTGGATGCAGGACTGCTTGAGAGAATTTTTAAAATAAAGAGGATTTTTTTTTAACGGAAAGAAATGGATTCTAGATAGACAAGTTTACTTTCATTTATGAAGTTTGATAAATATTTATATGTTTGTTTAGCTTACTTTGATCTTTAGCACCTTTATTTCTTAAGAACTAAAAATACATTTTTATTAAATAACTTAGAATATATTATCATCAATTACACTTAGTTAACCTTGTTTAGTCATAGTAAAAAAAAATTAATGATTGACTATTTAATTTTCAATATTAATCAAATTGAAAAGCAATTATTACAAAAAAAAGAAAGGGTCAAACTCCTTGATGTTCTTTCTAACTGAAATTCTCAGTGATGCTAACTATAAGCTTTATGTGAACTCTATTATGCTAAATAATCTTGCAAAATGCCATTCCCAAACTTTACTTATCATTATACGAGAGCGTTTAATTATAATCTACCCATATAGGTTGTTATGAATAGCTTTTATATATTTCTGTATATTTACTATAACTTCAGTTATTTATTAATATTAGAAATATAATATACCGTCTTACCTGGTACACTGCTGCTGTAGCTCTCGGACCGGTTTCGGGCGTCACCCATCTTCAACAAGAAAATCATCTTCTTGTTGAAGATGGGTGACACCCGAAACCGGTCCGAGAGCTACAGCAGCAGTATACGAGTTAAGACGGTATATTATATTTCTAATATTAATAATACTAACCTCTGTGGTAATGACGAAATGCATGAACTTGAAACTTTTGCTCAAGATGTTCTGTTCTTGTTATTTCTTTATTTTATTTTATTTTTTTTTTAAAAATGATAGGAAATTTGTGATTTTTAATCTATGTAATTCTAATTAAAATTGCTTATAATTTACGATTTAAATTGATTTTAGAGAAAAATACAGACCAGAGTATATAATAGATGAAGATTTTTGAAATGTTAGGTGAAGACTGATTCGATGTGTTAAAGAATGACGTGACAACTATTTGGAGCAATCTGCAACACACTGAGGTAAATTCCTTGTTCGCATGAATCTTACATTACTTATATTGTTTTCATTATTAATTTATGACCCGTCAGTAATCAGACCAAACCAGGTATATAGAAATCGAAAAGCATTCAATCCATGTCATCATTTCTGTTCATTTCGAAGCATTCTGAAATATAATCTATGGAAGACACTGTATCTAACTAGAATATTTTTTCTTTATATATTACCTCTCTTAGAAGTATCTTCATTTTATGTAGAAAAGAAACCGAATATTAATCATTTTAAATATAAATGTCTAAGTTGGAGATGTTTATCAGTCTTTTAAGAAGTGGTACAAATGGTGTTTGATCCAGTTATTCCCAAACACGCTTTTATACATCACACAACCGATGCTTCTAATATAATTGGCTATTATAGATCACTATAGCAGTAATAATAATTTTGTAAAACCAAAGTGAAGATTTCGTGTTAATATTTTATGTTCTACGTAATAATTTCTTACAGCAGAACATTGCTTTTCTTCCCTCATCTAGTAGATCTGTTATATGGCTTTTCCAATTTAATCTCTCAACTTTTAGTTGAACCTTCAAGAGTATGTCCGTAAATTTTATGGTTTTAGGTTAATCTTTTTTTCACTCTTACGCAAGTATAACGAGCTTTTAGGTGGATTATACCCAGATATCTCTTCTTTAGAGATGTTTAAACAATTTAGTGAGCATGATGCATCATCTGCAAGCTCAACTGATAATGCGAACCTAACTACCTACCCACCCACACACCCATCAACCCACCCACACACCCATGAACCCACCCGCACACCCATGAACCCACCCTCACACCCATAAACCCACCCGCACACCCATCAGCCCACCCTCACCCCATCAACCCACCCACACACCCATCAAGCCACCCTCACACCCATCAAGCCACCCTCACACACCATCTAATATAATGCTACTCTAGATCACTATAGCAGTAATACCCATTTGTACACACCAAGTGAACCCATTCGTGTTACATATTTTATGTTCTAACACTATTCTTACAGCCAAACATTGCTTTTCTTCCCTCACTAGACATCTATATGGCTTTTCCAATTTAATCTCTCACACTTTTAGTTGAACCTTCACCCACAGTATGTCCGTCAATTTTACGCTTTTAGGTTAATCTTTTTTTCACTCTTACGCACCCACAACGAGCTTTTAGGTGGATTATACCCAGATATCTCCTTCTTTAGCACCCATGTTAAACCATCAGTGACATGATGCATCATCTGCAAGCCAACTGATACCCATGCGAACCCACCTACACACCCATCACCCACCCACACACCCATCAACCCACCCACACACCCATGAACCCACCCCACACCCATGAACCCACCCTCACACCCATCAACCCACCCACACACCCATCAACCCACCCTCACACCCATCAACCCACCCACACACCCATCAACCCACCCTACACACCCATCAACCCACCCACACACCCATCAACCCACCCACACATCTATCAACCCACCCACACACCCATGAACCCACCCGCATACCCATGAACCCACCCACATACCCATCAACCCACCCACACACCCATCAACCCACCCTCACACCCATCAACCCACCTACACCCATCACCCACACAATTAAACACACACACCCACAACTTATTATGACACTTATGCAAAAAGTTGCAAAAATGAAAACAAGTTGACAAGTTACTACATGTCTTCAATCATATCGCACTTTTGGCCAACTGTGCAAAAACACACGCACTCTACACTCGTTCATACTCACGCACACACATACGCACACAGACGCGTGTACACAAAGGCGCATATACATACGCGCACACACACTCGCACACACATGCGTGTACAGAAAGGCGCATATACACACGCGCGTACACACTCGCACACTCACGCGCATATCATCTTCAAAATACGTCATGAAAGGACATTGGGGACATGTAATTCTGTCGAAACCTCAACATTGCATATTTTCATGATCACGATACTTTACTTATAGTAAAGCAAAAATTATATTAATATTAATTTATTTTCTTTTGTCAAATGGTCAAATAATCGTCTTTAATGTAAGAAGTGCATAAATTCCAGTGGGTTTGAATACATTTTGTATTCAAGGAAAATAAAAGCATTATTGTGTTTTTTTTTCTGCAAAGTTGTTGCAAGAGGTAAAAAGTTTTTCACCATTCTGCCCTTGAAGTGCCTGAAGAGCCTGTTTGTATCTGCATATTACTCTCAGAGCTTCTTATACCTGGACTATAAACATTTTTAGATGACGTTTCTCTTCCTCTTCTCAGTATTACAACCTACTTGGAGAGCAAATGAAAAAAAAATTCTGTTCAAAATACATATTTTTCCTTCTTAACCTGAATGGTATTTTTCTAAAAAAAATAATAAACAAAAAAATGTTTGTTTAATAGCAACTCCACTATTGAAATTAAAATATTTTGAATGTTGATATATATATATATATATATATATATATTTCGGGTGCAGCGTTTATAATAAATAAAAATGAAATAAAAATAAATAAAATATAAAAAAATTCACAAACAGAACACACAGAAATAAAACAGAAACCCACTAGTATATTTCGATGATCTCGTCATGAGGAAGATAGATGCGAATCGTTCGGAAGACTGGCAACGACTATATATATATATATATATATATACTGGATACAATTCGCGCTCCGTTCTTCGACGTGGGGGAGATCTCTCTCACTTCGTCCTCTCTTCTAGTCTACTCCTAATGACAAACAACGGTTCGAAATATTGAATTCTGTAAGTGTTCTTTTTTTCTTTTTTCTGTGTCGTGATTTGTGTAATTTAAAGTTATATATATATATACCATCATAAACGGAAACGGTCTGACAGGACAGATTACACTTAAAATAAACTATGACACATAGACAGAAACATAACAAAGACTCACTTTTCAATATTTCGACCGTATAGTCAACTATATAGAGTGAGTTGACTGTCGTCCCTCCGTCAATTCACTTCTTCTCCTGAGGACGACCGACATTACGGTCGAAATATTGAAAAGTGAGTCTTTGTTATGTTTCTATCTATGTGTCACAGTTTATTTTAAGTATATATATATATATATATATATATATATATATATATATATATACTTTATCGATGAATACGATCCGAAACGGACAATACCAACACTGAAGACATAATTCGCTTAACAATCTCTATATATAAAGTTGGTGAGTTTGTTTGTTTGTTCACCCATTTTCCGTGGAGATAGAGACTTGAAATTATAATATATGTTATTTAATAACTGAATAATGTTAAATAAAAGAAAATTATCACTATATTTCCCAAAATTGGAGCCAGGGTAGCAAGTGTCATGCGTGCTCGCAGATGACAGTGGTGCAAATATATTATATGTAAATGTAAAATAATTTTTTTTTTTAATTTAATATTTAGAATAGTCAAAATGACAAGACCGAATACCATAAGTTTCATAAATATGAACAAATTTTTCTTATTCATAATATTACTGTGAAAATAGTCGAAAAGTGAAGAGTGATGCAGTAAATGTTCAAAATTATCTATATTTTTTATTTTTATAGAAGCCGCTTGAGAATAGTCAAAAGGTGATGACTAATATAGTAAGTGTGCTTAATTTGAGAAATTATTCCACTTTCATAGTATTCATCTGAGAGTAATCTAGAAGTGAAAAGGAGTGTAGTAGGTTTGAAGAATTTCAATTTTTTTTCATTTTCATGGTATTTGTGTTAGAATAGCGAAAAGGTGAAGAGTAATACTGGAAATTTGCAAAATTTTATTTTTTTATTTCATGGATTTCTTGTGAGAATAGTAATAATGTTGATACAAATTGGGTAAGTTTGCTTAACTTGATAAATTATCCCATTTTCGTACTATTAGAGTGTGAGAGTACTGAATGCTGAACAGTATTATGCTAGGTTTGCTAAATTTTTTAATTTGTCTCTCTTTCATAGTATTCGTGTTTGAATAGTCAAAAAGACAAGACAATTACGATATGTTTGTTAAATTTGAAAATATTTTTCATCTTCATAATATTTCTGAGAAAATAGTCGAAAAGTGAAGGGTTATGCAGTAAATTTTGATAATCCTCTATTTTTTTTATTTTCATAGAAGTCCCTTGAGGTTAGTCCAATGGTGATGACTAATATGTTAAGTTTGCTTAATTTCATAAATTATTCCACTTTCATAGTATTCATCTGAGAGTAATCTAGAAGTGGGGGGCCAGTCTAGCTCAGTGGTTACGATGCTCGCCTCTGAACTGATAGGACCGGGTTCGATCCTCACCTGGCCCTCGATATTATTCACGCGGGAGGTGAATAAATCTGAGCGCGTCGTCCCTCGGAGAAGGATTCGTTAAAACGTCGGTCCCGAGCCTGTACGATGTCAGGTACTCGTTAAAGATCCCTACTCAAAATACATTTGAGTTAGTCAATTTATATTCCCACTGTAGAATCAATTTCATTGGTGTTGGATATCACAAAGGAGCCAATGCTCGGCCTACGTGTGTTCCCTTGTGGAACTGCCACTGCAACCTAACCTAACCTAATCTAGAAGTGAAAAGGAATGTAGCAGGTTTGAAGAATTTCAAAATTTCTTTCATTTTCATAGTATTTGTGTTAGAATAGTCAAAAAGTGAAGAGTAATACTGGAAATTTGCAAAATTTGATTTTTTTCTTTATTTTCATGGATAGTAAAAATGTATCAACATTTGGATACAGATACGATAAGTTTGATTAATTTCATAATTTTTTCCATTTTCGTACTATTGGTGTGAGAGGAGTTAAAGCGTGAACTCCAAAAAGTATTAAAAAAGTCTATGCAGTATATTTTTCCTGCATATATATTACATAATAAATATATTATATTATAAATTATATATTATGATTATAATATATTATAAAAAGATTTCACATAAACACGTGAAATAACAATCAATGATCAAACCACAATAAGAAAATGGGAAAACAAGACTAAGATCTTTCAATCGTAACAAGCGGTCTTCGTCAGAGTCAAAAACCCAATCTTGGGTTCAGTTGACTCTGATGAAGACTGCTTGTTACGGTTGAAAGATCTTATCTTGTTTTCCCATTTTCTTATTGTGGTTTGATCATTGATAATATATTATAAATTTCCTGCATATATATGCAGTATATATTTTCATCAATATAATTTTTCAAATTGAGTGCAAAAGTGAATATATTAATGCATATATATAAAACATGAAAAAAAAGTCTGTTTTTTTTTTAATTTTTAATGAACACTTAATAGGTTAAATTGAAAGTACTGTAAACAAAGAAATGTTTGATTTAACTGGATATTACATACAGTAATTAATAGTCTTCAAAAATGAATACAGTTAATCGATTTGTAAAACATGTGATTAGGTTTGTTAGGGTATGAAAACGAGTACTTTATATGCACAGCGCAGATTTAACCCATGGGACAGCACAAGTGTTATCTCCGCCCAGCTGACATCCTGGATAGGTCAATTGATCTCACTATTACATAATTTTACTTGGGGTGAAATTCCCCCCCCCCCACCCCCCCACCCCACTACACCCTAAAACCCCAGAATTTACCCCTGAGAATGAATTTAATCCCTATTTTGAAGAATAGATTAAAATAAAAACCATCTGGAGTGGTCTGCTGTCAACTTTAATATAATGTCAAACACGTAAACAATAATTTGAGTTTTAGTTTCATTTTAAACTTGCTAACGAGTAGAATTGCTACCAAAATCTCTGGTATTGTATTATCAATCTCATAGTTAATCGATATAAGTTTTCTTGTAAAGAGTTATATATCAAGCTGGAATGATTCATCTAAACCGGGGTAGCAATCTGCGGCTCTTTCGTCCTTACACTGCAGCTCCGAGTGGCTTGGGAAAATAAATTACTTTAAAAAAAATTATGTTTATTTTATTTTTTGTTAGTTATTTTTTTAGTGTTTTAGTTCTAATTGGAAGATTTTTATGCGATCTTGAAATATTAAATGTTAAAATATTAATAAAAAAAATCTGGAGGGGCCTACACTCTACTTTACTATAAGTAACTCAATGTCAAATTTCTTGAGTATATAAAACATAACGTATCATTTAAGCATAACATAAATATCTAAATGGGATATAATTATTAGCATTGCATTCGTGAGGTAGTACAGATAGTGATTGGAGGACATATCAATTTATAAGCTTATTTTTGTACATCACAAATAATTTATTATTTGCAAATAATTTCATTAGTATAACTACAGCAGTAATAACATTTTTGAAAAACCAAAGTGAACATTTCTTGAAACGAAATATTATCCTACAAGAGAATGGCTTTCGTTCAAAGAGCCAGTGGATTTCTTACATCGTTTACTTAACATCCTTCTACATTGAATATTAAAGTAAAATTTTCAAATTTAAAACAGTAAAATACTCTTTTTTTCTCTGAAAAACATCTTAAACAGCGAAGAAAATGTTGTTTTAAGGTGATTTGTTAATTAAAGATGTACGATAATTACAGTTATTAATCTCTAACCAACGACCAACGACCAACGATTCTTTCCACGCACTGTAGTGCGCGTTGTAATTAGCAGTTCCAGGTCACGGACCTACTACTGCTGAGTTTCTGTACTGCTGTGTTTGTGGAGTCAGTAAGTAAATGTCTGTAGTCTTTTGTTTGTTATTCATTATACATTATTTCGTGGTCGTCTGGTCTTCTTGGGTCGTGAAATGTTGTCAGTCTAGGGTGTGGCTTTCTATTTCAACATCAGCGTCTATGATGGATATGGTTGGGAGTTCTTAGGGATAAGCTATGAACAAGGGGGTTTGGATGGGGTGGGATTTTCGTGTCCTCATTGGCCACCAGTCTATTTGTGAAGTCGTCAATTGATTCTAACCTGAGGTCTCTTTGAATGTCCACATTTCTGGCATACCAAGGTGCCCCAGCCATAAGGCGTGCACATTTATTTTGAACTACCTGTATCAGGGATTAATCTCTAAACGAAAGATTTATATTTTGAATTATCTTTTACATTTTTGGTTTTTAACAGAATTATTATACTGGGAATTTTATGGCTTCTTAGTATTTAATAAGATCATTTCCCTTCCCCTTTGTCAAATAACATATATACGAATTTTTTTTTAATGAGTGTTATCATTTACCTGCACAATATTATTCCTCTTACATCTCTTATAAGTCAATAATATATTTTCATTTTTCCATTAGAAACATCAATTTTATCTCAGTGGATTGGCTCAAAAAATTTCTAAGTCAATGTAAACAATGTAAAAAAATACAAAAAATTCGACAAGTACAGCAGGTGATCTCTTAGTCTAGGATAAACAAAGAGTTTTTCTTTTAATGTAGTTTATATGAGTTCTTATTATTTTTCAAGAACTCAGAATGTTCAAAATGTGTTCATTAGAAATTAAATTTAATTTTTTTTGTAGCACTTAGTGGATTTCGAAAGCACCAGTTTATAGCCCACTTTAAAAGGGTAGTCAAAGCCCTAATAAATGTATATTTATTTTTTACTTTCTAATAAATGCGTTTTTCCCCATTTTAGATATCAAAAAGTATTTGCAGCTCTCAGTGGGGTTTTTTTTTTGTGGAAACCGGGTTCAAATGGCTCTTTTGGTGCTAAAGGTTGCCAACCCCTGATCTAGAACTATCTAATAAATTATTATTAATATTTCTGTTGTTATTACTATTAAAATGAATAAACTGAGGACCTGAATCATGGAACTCTGTGCACACTGCGGTCACTTGTGTTTTCCTTTCGTTGTTTCTAGAATTAAATTTAGATTTTCAGTTGTTTAATAAGCTTCTTAATTATCGTTAGAGAAATACTTCTATTGGTTTTAGACATGATTTTCTAAAAAGGTGGATACTCTTAAAATTGATTATATGGGATAAACATAGAATGTGTTCAAATGTTTCCATTTCTTGGATACAGATTTGCAATCTTCAAATGGTATTAATTGCAGCTTTCATTTGAGTAGTTAAGAAAATTGTGTTTTTATTTTATATATTATTGATATTCTGTATGTATATTTATTCTTTTTTTTTTGAATTGTATGATTATCTTTACAAATTTGGTTCAGTTTGAGAGAGTTTTTTTTTTTTACTATATTAGTCAACGATTATTTATCCTATTTCGTCTTCATCCCTTAATGAATTCCATTCTTGAATAACCTGGGGGTGTATTGCATAAAAAAGGCTTGAGGTCACGTATTTCGTCTTCATCCCTTAATGAATTCCATTCTTGAATAACCTGGGGGGTGTATTGTATAACAAAAAGGCTTGAGGTCACGTATTTCGTCTTCATCCCTTAATGAATTCCATTCTTGAATAACCTGGGGGTGTATTGTATAACAAAAAGGCTTGAGGTCACGTATTTCGTCTTCATCCCTTAATGAATTCCATTCTTGAATAACCTGGGGGGTGTATTGTATAACAAAAAGGCTTGAGGTCACGTATTTCGTCTTCATCCCTTAATGAATTCCATTCTTGAATAACCTGGGGGGTGTATTGTATAACAAAAAGGCTTGAGGTCACGTATTTCGTCTTCATCACTTAATGAATTCCATTCTTGAATAACCTGGGGGGTGTATTGTATAACAAAAAGGCTTGAGGTCACGTATTTCGTCTTCATCCCTTAATGAATTCCATTCTTGAATAACCTGGGGGTGTATTGCATAAAAAAGGCTTGAGGTCACGTATTTCGTCTTCATCCCTTAATGAGTTCCATTCTTGAATAACCTGGGGGTGTATTGTATAACAAAAAGGCTTGAGGTCACGTATTTCGTCTTCATCCCTTAATGAATTCCATTCTTGAATAACCTGGGGGTGTACTGCATAAAAAAAAAAAAAAAAAGGCTTGAGGTCGCGTTATTTCGTTTTCATCCCTTAATGAATTCCATTCTTGAATAACCTGGGAGGTGTATTGCATAACAAAAAGGCTTGAGGAACCGTATTTCGTCTTCATCACTTAATGAATTCCATTCTTCAATATCCTGGGGGTGTATTGTATAACAAAAAGGCTTGAGGTCGCGTTATTTCGTTTTCATCCCTTAATGAATTCCATTCTTGAATAACCTGGGGGTGTATTGCATAAAAAGAAGGCTTGAGGTCGCATATTTCGTCTTCATCCCGCAGGATGAAGGTCCCAAACAAAAGGTCGCAGAAGTTTTGTTTGGTAACAACCTTTACCAACCAACCCACTAGCAAAGTAATAATTAGAAATAGTTTCTAATTATTTATGATGCTACATATGACCTCACATTAACTATAAAATGGTCTCCGGTTCCCCACACCTGGTATATGGTTCTTGCATATGTTCTACGAGTATATTTCGCGTTACGCGTATATACATATGCTTTTGAGAATTACAATGCCCTTATGGGTTGAAATCATTTGAAAAGTACAACAAAACAGTAGTTGTACAGAAATCATCATGATGATTTTGAAGGTAGAGATAACCTTCTAGTATATCATCTTTTCCAGTCATCTTCATCAGATTATCTAAAGAACATTAAACAATGTTTATGAAGGAAATTTTGTTCTTTTAAATTAATTGACATCCAATTTTTTTTAATAATATTCAGAAATTGTTTTATCAATATGAAGTTAATAAAATACGGATTTTTTTTAATAAATAATTTTAATATAATTAGAGTATCATTTTGAATGGAATTTAATAAAGAAAAATCTATTTTAATAAAAGTTCCAAGTAAATGATTAAATATTGAAAATGTTTTAGTTGTTAGGAAGAAATTATTCTTTATAAAGATCTACAACAAATTTTTAAAATATACTGTTCTGGCTTAGTAGTCCAAATCTAGTTATAATAAAACTGAATGAAGCGAATGAAATATCTTCGTACAACACTAAAGAATTTTTTTCTTTGATTTGGTTAGATACAGTTACTTATGTAGTGTAGTCAACATCAATATATGTTATGAACTACCGACAGAGACAAATCAACCGACCATGTATGTCAGGGTGTTCAATACGTCGATCACGATCTACCAGCTGATCGCGAGGCCAATAGTGGTAGATCGCATACAACTTTGAAAAAAAGAAAGTTCCTGTTCGTCGTGCACATGCTTGTTAGTAAGCACGACAGAGTGACAGTCAACCTGTCATCCACTCCACACTTGAGACTGATGTACAGGGTAGAGATGGGCATAGCAAATACTCTCGCGTATCCAATACGTATTACATTCTTCGAATACGACTACTTTCCAATACAATGTTTTGTAAGAATATTGTGGTTGACAAGACTTTCTTAGACTTACTTAGAACGGAGGAAAAGGAACAGTAGAAAAAAAAGATACTCTATAGAGTAAATAGATTTATTTATTTAATTGTGGTAGAATTTCTCCAATATTGACTCATGCAGTAATGCAAGGTAAGAATTTTCAATAAATTTTAAAATAACAATCGCTTTTATGAGTAGGGAGATCATTTTGACTTGGTTATTTTATAAGTAGCTCGCATACTGGAAAGTGTGAGCACCCCTGATCTATATATATATATATCTAACACTGAAACGGGACGTATATTTATGTATGGTGCATTTCAGACAAGTTGACTGTTGTAATGCAAAAGTACGTTCAAGAAGCTATCAAAAGTGCAAGTTTTGTGTTATATTAATATCCTTCTTGGAATTGCTTAGTACAGAGGTTCCCAGTGTGGGTTCCGCGGAACCCAAGGGTTCCTTAACGGACTGTCCGGGGTTTCCTGAAAAATACTTAAACAAAAAATGTTTCTAAATTTTTTTTTTTTTTTTTAGTTGGTACCGGTTTATTCTGTGTTTTCTGTTAATCATGTAACTGAATAATGTAACCGATCGATATTACTCAACAGCTGATTCTGAAGTTGCTAACCATAGACGAGTATACTTATTTGTTAAAATAGCAAAGAGATAGTAGTCGAATGGTATGACATCAATGCTGGGTGGTTCATTAGCCCCAAGCTCTCCTTTCAAAAACAAGCTTTTCTTGCAACAATGTGGATGCTTCCGTTTTAATATAGTACAAGATGATAAGGTTAGGGTAAGGTACAAGATTTACTGGTTAGGGTATATTCTGCAGTATTCCAGGATAACTTCGTGCAAGTACAGTCATACCAATTCATACAAAATTAATACGTTCCAGAAGCGGTTTCGTAAGATGAATCACTAATTACATGTAAATGTATAGTACTTATACACATAAGTAGAAGTGGTCAACATTTTATTGATATTTAGGATTATTCATTTGTCATTTTTTAGAGCTATCTGATTCCCGAATTTCATTCTATTGCAAAAATAGCACTTCGCACATTGCTGCCACTTCCCAGTACCTACTTATGTCCAAAAGATCTGAAAAACCGGATTTTCCTTTTATACTGCCATGAGAATTAAATACCGAAATAGACTTAATTCTGGAGGTGACTTGAAAATCAAACTATCAAACAAAAAATGAACACAAAATAAACTTTATGTTAAAATTACTAGTAATTCTGTTTTATGTGTTATGTACTTGTAGAAAATATTAAAATTAAAATATTTTTTTTTTGAATTTTTATTCGAAAAATACACATTGCAGTAATATTAATTTTTCATTGTTATTCAACATACATACTATTTATAAAGGCATATGGAAATATTTATATTATGATTGTATAAAATCATCAGAATCTGGAGTTTCCGGGAAAGCTACTGAAGTAAAAAGGGTTCCATGTGGAAGAAAGTTTGAGAAACTCTGATTTAGTACAATTACGTACTTGGTAAACGTATCAACAGTGAGACAAAATAAATTCCGAAGCTATGAGTAGGACATACTGATAGTATGTACAAATGATCAATTAGTGATATATGATTGCCAAATCATATGATTGCCATATATGATTGCCAAAAATCATAATTTTGATTTTAATAGAGGAGTAATTATAATGAAGGATAAATGTGTAAAGAATAATTACGTTGTAAATAGCATTCATTTAAAACAACCATTCATCTTTCAACTATAGAAGTTTTATATTATTAATATGGTAAACCGTCATACCTCGTACGATGATCATGAGGTATGATGAGGTATGACCTTATTAATAATATAAATCATACTAACCTCAGTGGTAATAATAATAAGTTGTTTTCACTGGACCAACCCTTCAGCACCACATCCTTGGTGTCTTCCTGATGATGAACACAAAGTGTTCGAAACGCGTTGAATAAAACTTCATTTGTGTGGAGAGTTTTGTTTGTTTATCCATTTTACCTCAGAATAATAATATGCATGTATACAGAAGTTTTAAAAGCTAATTTATATTGTTATAAAAAAATATCTTGTAAATTTTCCGTTAAGTAATCTAATTATATCACAGAAAAAGTTCTTAAAATCAAATTTGAAATAAATTTAATTAATTAGGAAAAAAAATATTCTTTCGCAGACTTTTTTTTTGGCATTTTGGATTTTATTAGATTCAAAGTATTGTAAAGAAAATATTAGGAATGGATTTTTTCAAAAGAACCAATTCAACGTATTCCTTTAACGGCTTAAGAGAGCGAGATTTTTATCGATTTCGGAACGACTTCTCAAAAACACCCCTATATGTTTATATCTTAAATCCATTCAACCATCCCAGTGGTTTAAGACAATCTCTTTCTAAAAATAACGATTGCGCATAGATACCATGAATAAATATTGTGTTATCTATACTGTTATGTATTCAAGAAAGTTTATTTTATTTAAGTAAAATTAGCTTTAGACTGACACTAAGCATATCGTACTATTAATACCTTCTATATTTGTTTTTGTAGAAACTGTTACACAAATATTTTACAAACAGTTACTTGTTACTTACTTGCTTTTACTAATTTTAATTGCTTTTGATAACAATTATAATAATTTTAATAATCGCTATTGTAGTCTTTCTTCAAAAATGATTTACATTTATATTTTGAAATTGACACATTATGGAGTGTCAGTTATAAATTACATTATAATTTTCTAATTATAAAGTTTTTTTCTTGTAAATTTGATTAAGTTTAATCATTCAGGTAATGTTCTATTTTTAGGTATAGTTTTATTTTGATCCGTCAAACGGTTTGGCTTGCATCGCTCTTACAAGCTTTCAGGTTAAATTAAAAGTGATTGTTACATTTAATTGGAAAAAAATATTTCCTGTTGTTTTAAAATATCTGAGATTTTTCGTTTATTACTTTTGTAGCCTCAAAGATATTGCAAAAAATTTCAATACTCTAGAATTTGTAGTTTAGGAGGAAAAAAAGGTTATCTAAAAAGAGTTTTTGGGAAAAAAAGTTACTTTTCTATCATGCATTCCAAACAATAGGGGACATCTTCACTATGAGGCCTATTTTGGTGTAAAATATCAATTTGATCGATCAAAGATTCTGGACCGTATCGTTGCCTCAAATTTTGGATACGTACTCACCCACCCGTAAATACACAGACACCATCAAAAAAAACTTGATAAAACGACTTCTGGGACCTCAAAACATGTAATCCGTCAAAATCTCGGGATCGAATTTTTTCACGATGCTTATCTTTACTTATAGTAAATTAATAATAGTTAATTTGCTCCTTGATGACTAGAATTCAAACTGAAAGTTATCTTATTAAATAAAATTATTAGGTAATAATATAACATAATATAATAAATATAACGTAATAACATTGAACTAAATGTTCAATTAAAGTAAATAAACTAATGTTGTAATCTTTGTAAGCTAAACAAAAATTAGGTTTTATAAGCAGTAAGTCAAAATGGAATTCCTATTTTGATATGAAAACTAAACTGTGAGTAAGGTTCTGTAACCTTAAACCTGACGGATGGTGTAACGTTTCAGAGTTAATAATTAGTTTTTAGTAAAGCAGATTGAAGTGAACAGTTCCTCTCTCTGACATATTATTCACTAATTTATTAACGTTGAATCTATTACACGCTAACAGATCAATGATGATCGCTTTTATATGATTTAAACAGACAAAGTGTATGTGACTATTATCTGCAATTTGTTGCAAGGATGTATTACTTTTTACTTTTGGTAACTCATGAAATAAGAGTAATAAATTTTTGAAATGAAGAGAAAATAAAGAAGGCTGGTAATGCTTTAGCTTTATATTTTGTTATAAAATTTGAAGAAATAGATATCAAAACTAGAGTTTAAATTACAACTGTTCATTCTTTGCAATGTTTAGTTTTGTTTAAAGAGAATATAATTTGTGTTTACCAATAGTATTCTAATTAATCCTGAAATCTGTTTGAACACATTTCTCAATATATTTATTAATTTTAATGATAATCCACTATGTATTATGAATATGAATGAATGTCATAATAAACACACCTAACTATACAATACAAAAATACGACAAAAATATACACTTTATCGATAGCCCGTTATCAAACAACTAAAAAAAGTAAACGCTTTTGATAGAGAGAAATACCTACCAACTACCTAGAAAGGCATTGGATATTTTTTATTGTTAACGGAGTTTCCTATTACTGATTTGTTTGGGCGAAAAATGTTTTTACACCCAAGTTTACTCACTACTACTCAACACTGGTTTACTTACTTATGTTACGAGACAAAACAATCCATACAAGTATTGTCTCACAGTAAAAATGGATAGACCATGATTACTACTATAGTTATTACAATTATAGACCATCCTACTCGATTCCATACTTCCTTTATCTTCTAGAGAAATAGATAAGACTTTCAACTTCTCGACTTGGAGTTCAAATTCCGTCACAGCCAGAGGCTATTTAAATATAGATGGCTACCGAAGCACAGTTGACGTTAGAATCTTCAAAGAAAGTGAAAAAAACAAGACACTTTTTTACCGGTTACTTTTTTGGGTTGAGATGAACTTTTTTTACAACTGGATTTGATTTTAAATGCAATAAACTAGTCATTAGAGATTAAAATCCTTTTTCTCTAGTGATTTCGTTCGTCTTCAATATCAAATTAAAAAAAAATTAAGAGATTATAGGAATAAGGAACTGTTTTTTATTTGTTTGTGTATGTTAGAGCAGAGTTTATAACATAATTCCATGTTTCATGGTCCTATGGACCTATATTTCATGCTTTCACCTGCACAGAATAACATCGAACTTCGACTTTAAAATTTATAACAAACTTAAGTACCATAAGTTCAATGCATTCGTTATTTTAGGAAGATTATATAACACTTTGTAACGAAGTTACCATGAATTACACATTCACTAGTGGGATGCACTCTATTTCTTTACCTCATAAAGTTTCAAAAGCCTTAATCACCGCCTCACCCATTAACCAGATTCATTTTAATAAAGTTTTTTTGTGTAAAGATATTGGATTTGTAAAAACCTTACTAACTCATTAGTTTTTATCAGAGTTTCTTCAAACAGAAATAAGAAAGAGAATGATTTCCAATTTCCTTCTTAGGATTTAATTGTATCATAAATGTTTACATTTATAATTTTATTTTAATTAGTAATTAATTTTTCTGTTTGTTATAAATGAAAATATTTATTCTGAAATTAATATTTTGAGTATATATAACAACTACTAAATAAATGATTAATATTTTTTTTAAAAAAAGATTTGTTTTAAAAGACGTAATGATAGTAACACTGGGATTGGCAGATGATTTCAACGATAAGGAAACAATAAAATGATTGTTGACATCCGGTGGAGGCCATTACCGAGAATTGTTCTGGACATGCCATTAAAATAAGAAGATAAGGTATTTATGAGACTTACTTAACATCAATAAACGCACTTCAAATATTAGTCTGTATGAATGAAGCAATGAGATTTTTTTTTGTTATCCGAGATAGAAACTTAATAAGGCTAATTTTATTTCAAGTTATTACTGAACATCTAATTAATTATTATATTGAGAAAGTTAGATTGAAAACCTAGATAAATTGATTGATTTAATTAATAAACTGTGACATTCACTATGAACTTTACTAAAAAGGTGGATAGAATGAATGTACCAATTACTAACTGCATTAATAGATATGTTAACTAAATTTTTTGCATGATTATTTAAGAATTTATCAACGTTCAAACCACGGTTACAATTCAGAAAAAAGACAAAGCTTGGACGTTGATTTTTATTTCAAGTGTTAATTGTTAAATCATATTATTCAGAATTTATTTATTTGAAATTTTTAACAATAGCCTTTCTAATTATTGTTGTTGGGAAAAATATTAAATAAAAAATAGTACTTGAAATTTGTATAATCTTATTGACTAACCATATAGAACTAAGAAATGTTTATAAACATTTTTTTCAAGACGTGTTGAAGTTAAAAGGTTTATATGTGTTTCTAGTACAGGAAGTATATCAGAATTAAAATGTAATTCTTTGGAATAAGATCTTGTCTTCATAAATATGAAGATCTCATTTCCCAAATGTGATCTCTTCTAGATGTAATTTGATCTTACCTGTCCGAACTGAATCTATGTTGATAACCGTCATAAATTATTACCGGTTATCAAGAAAAATTCTCTAAGTAGTGGTGTACCTTTCGAAGACAGTTGTGGGAACATAACCCTTGTTTCCAACTATGTTGATGAATGTCGTGCAACCTCGGGCTTAATTCATTAGAATTACATTCACTAAGATTATTTCTTGGATTATTTCTTTTAATAAAAGATTAGAAAACAGTTTTCTGAACTTTTAGAGCTTTTCTATCTGACGTTGATGCAGATCATGGGTCAATAAATCATTTCATTAGTTCTACTATTTCTTTGACGTTAAATATGCAAATTACCTGTACTTGGGAAAATGTGATAGCAGATACGATATACTTTGAACACTTTATTTTTTTAACACATCATGGCCATCTGTAATTATTATCTGTATTAAGTCAATAAGGATATCTATTATTATTTTAAATAATATACCAATAATGTTATTATTTTTAAATCAATTCGATTTTATTTTTTGTATTAATTTTTTTCTAGTTTTCAGATAACTAAGATCATGCTTTTTTATTCATCTTAGTTACCTAAACGTAGATGTATCCTTTAGTAAAGGTGCTTCTTCAAATTGTAAGTAAAATTATAAGTCTATAAATAAAAGGTTATTCGGCAATTTTTGAAAAGTCAAGTTCCTCATTTGAAAAATTATATGTTATTCGAATCTAGATCCTTTAGAAATTGTTTATTTTGGTATAATTTACCTAGCTTAAAGCGTAGATCTTTATTATTTGTCATATCTATTTGATTTCTAACATCATTTTGAAAATAGCTGATTATTTTCAAATATTTTCAACGCAAGTTCGAATGCGTTGTTTACATAAAAAACTCGTATGTTGAAACTTCCATTATTTTCCAAACATACTTGCAATTGTTTTATTGCATTGTTCTATTGTTTACAAATAGTGACACATTCCTTTAGCTACGTTCACTATTGCTAAACTAGTGAACAGGCAGTTATACATCTATCAAATCATGATTGGTGCAGTTATAGTATGCGGTTGTCTGTCATTCTTTTTGCTATCACCAAAAATCAACAATGACCTATTTTATTTTACCAAAGTTACATATTGTGTAATTATCTCAAATTATTCAATAGGGAGGAAGAGAAAATAATGACAAAGTACACCCATTTTCTTTATTGTTAAAACAAATATTAAAAACCAGTAACAACATTATCAACTACATTTAAAAAGAGATTAAAAATTTATGCAATTAAATGGAAAACCTTTTTGTCAATTTCTTCTCAGTTCCAGGGTTCGTAGGAAAATTGGCTATTATGTATATTTCATTAATCCCTTTTAATTTATTTTACTATTAATTGTTTAAGTATTGTTAATTACAGTGTTTTTTACGGAACCATATTTGAAATAAGAATGAATGATGTGATGTCTAGTTCGGGAGTCCTCATTTTCAATTTGTCGGCTTTAGACCTGAAATCTATAACAATTATACATATTAAGGAAAGCTAATTAAGAATTCTGAGGTAACATGGATAAGCAAACAAAAGTCTCCACACAAATGAAGTTTTATTTAACGAACAACAACGCTTTTCGAACACTTTGTGTTCATCATCAGGAAGACACCAAGGATATGGTAATGAAGGTCCAGGAAAACAACCTTTTGTTTGTTTATCCATTTCACCTCAAATGAGTAAATACCACACAATTATGGATGCACAACTAATGATTTAATTAAGAATTATATCTTCCGTGAATCTTGAGGCTGAAACTGCTACTCTTCGCAGTCAGTGGTTTCTTTCTTCTTACTTCACAATTAATCAAAACTAGCATGGAAGTTTAACTTCATAAAAAGAAAAACTAGAACCGTATTCAATTTGACTTAAAAAAAACCCCAATCAAATAAAGTTTACTTAACAAAAATCATCTTACAGTGGAAATGCTAAAACAGTGTTTTATTTTTTAGAAAGCTTGTGTATAAAAAGAATAACGGTTTTAAGTTTAGAATGTTTAAAAATGCTTTATTTATGATGACTTTTAAGATAAGCAGGTTACTAGTTATTCATGTGGGACATAACCTGCATCATATTAGACCAAACACATTTGTACTTATTGCAATTCTATTCGTAAGTGTAATTATTATCTGTATTAAGTCAATAAGGATGTCTAAATGACATCCTTAAATTGACTACAAAGGATGTCAATACAATAATTAATTACTATAATAATAATTTAATAAATCAGCAGAATGAAATACTGCTGATTTATTTCATTCTAACGTGTTGAAATGAAATAAGCGGTCAGAGAGGGGACAATGACCCAGAGTTCTAAACTTTTTCGATTTTAAACAATTCATGAATAAATATACTGTAAAATAATAACATAAATTGAGAGCATGGAAAATATCATTTAGTGATAGATTCAACAACTTATGCTTCTATTTCCTTTGTATTTAAATAGTTTTGAATAACGCCTTTAAAACTAGTAAAATAATAACAAATTCCTGTATCTAACAATGTGAGTTTTCAGGGACTACATTTGAACATATGCTCTGCAGTCCCCTCGCATTTGAGCATATGCACTGCAGTCCCCTCACATTTGAGCATATGCACTACAGTCCCCTCACATTTGAGCACTACAACATACATATGTTGCTAGTTGTCTTAACTCCTCAATCATATATGTTGCTAAATATTATTTTCAAGTGAAAATCATAAGTAAGATCAAACAAACAATGACATTTATTTTAAGATACGGATGATCATTCGCATCCAAAATATGTATTATTTGATATATTTCAGTTTTTTAAAGGTAAAATAAGATTTCTTTATTTGCGAATGTTTTGGGGATGACAAAGATAATGGAGAAAGGTTTCTTCGTGATAATATCTATGATACCTGCGTTATTGAGAGAGTAGAGGCGCTGTGCGTGAATTGGTGGTGATACGGTGTGTTGACTCTTTGCTCATTTAACGATGTAAAAATGTCTTTCATATGTGATCTGTGGGCCCCTGACAAAATGTTGACTCCGATAATGAAGTGTCGAATTTCCTTATTAAAAAACCCAACTCTAATTAAAAAGATGTAAGCAATATGAAACCGGACAGTCAAAACCAGGGAATCAAATGTCTCCTTTGGAGAAGCCTATATTAACTATGAAATATTCCTCAATTATTAGTGCCATAATGTTTTTATACGGATTTTCAACTGTAAGATAGCAAAATAAAAAAAAATTAAATTTTTCAAGACTAGTGTTTTAATGGGGGTGGGGGGGGGGGGTTGAATATTTTTTTGCATAGCCAGTTGATTTAATTTAACAATTTTTTTTGATGATGACTGTATATGTATACAACTACTGCAATAAGATGTAAGTCTGGGACCAATGACAGCAGTCTGACATTAGCTCCTTGATTGTAATTGTGTTCTGGATTATCAATGGATAGTGGAGGGAGGGGGGCAAATCTTACAACAACCCGGGTGGCTAAAATAGGTGCTACGCCATTGATATTCTCAATAAACATGGCGTTATATTCTCTTGCTTAGATGATTTGTTAATTGTCTTATCACCTACTGAGTGATTGATACACTCATACAATCATAAATGATACAATTCACTCACAGAGATCTATGTTTTGAGGCAAAGTTTAATTGTTATTTAATGCAAGTTCACTGTTCATCAAATACCTGAAAATTCAGAAATATTTTTTGTAACTAACAGATACTTTAAAGTAATAATGACGATAATACAAAACAGATTAATGTTTTACCTAGAATGAAAAAAAAAAACTATTGATAACCCCTTTTTCAGTTTTGGAAGTTTTTTAAATAAAATTTGAAGAAACTTATATGTAAGTTTAGCAATATTACCTGATTCAAGTATCAACCAGGTCTGCTGCAATTATCGCAATCGTGTCACTTATGACTCATCAATCACTAGTAAGAATAGCATTGCTTCGACTCCATGTCATGCTACATAGACACCTTTGGCATTAGCCAATGACAGTCCTGGTTGTAGGAATTAGCAGTGTCTAATTAGCATAATAAAATAAATCTAATAACCATAATAATAATAATTTAATTAGTTATTTAATGTAATAGTTGATAAATATATGTTTTTTATAAGGCCATAGTGATATGTAAAATGAATTAATGAATAGGACAAGGTACGCTGTATTTGTGTGTGAAATGAACTAATATTTCTTATTTGGGTCAATGCTTAAAAGTTTACAGTACTGCTCTTAATACTATAGAAATGCTAATATTAGCGGTTGTTTACAACACTAAAAACCACATCACTATTTAAAAAGAATACTTGGCTACTGACTTAACAATAGAATATTTATTTATGAGACTGAAAGCGGGCTTTAAAGAAATGTTATGTTTTTTTAGACAGAATCATTAGAAAATACGTAAATATCTAACAACACGAGGTTTTATTTTATGTTAATTATGAGGAAATATTGTAAATTATTCCATTTACTGGATTAAGAGGAAATCCAGATGACAAATGCAAATTAAAGAATGTACTATTGTTCTTCTGTTTTAGTTCTAATTCACCTGCTGTATCCATCGCTGTAACAGGGTGCTCTAAATTTTCTCAACATGTTGCAAGACAATAATCAAGAAGAACCGGTCACTGTCAACGGCTGTGGATTCCCTTTGAAAAAACATCAACATACAACTAACCTAGGTTAGTAGTTGCATTAAATATTTCAATTTTTCGAATCCAAATTTAATACTTTATTTTTTTTTTAATACCATGATATATATTTCAATATTTTTAAGGTGTTATATATTATTTTGAATTTCAAAAAAACAGGTGTCATAAATTATATAAGATCGTTAATACAACAGTCTCAAAATATAAGTTTTTCCTCCAAAAATTATTTAATTTTAATAGTTTCTAGTCAACGATATTTGATAACATAGAAGAAATATAATTAAACTTTTAGTGGTTTTGCTTATATACTGTTGTGACATTTCCTTAGGACTTTTAAAAACTTGTTCGTCATTTGAAACAGTCAGGGTTGTGCAATCCGATTTGTTAAATGCGGCATAATTCAGTGTATTTCATCATCAAATTAAAACAAAATAACTATTTTGTATACTCTAAAGTGTTTTTTTTGTATACGTAACGTAATTAAGTTGCAGTGGTTCGTCTGTTCTTTATCAGACTCCCATGTATAAATTCTGAAACTACATGAATAGTTTGTTTCATGTACGTGTGCGATGAATAGTGACGTCATATGTATGATTCGGTTTTTTTAACAATTCATTCGCTTTATTTTTTGGCATTATTCATGATCAGTTTATCTGACCGTACTCCCACTCTAGCTGTAGGTCCATGACTTATTAGATCGTCTACATTTCTAAAATGTATATACTATAAAAAGTTCAAAAGTTGCTAGCAAAACATACACATCAGATTTGTTTAAAATGTAATTACTAAGAAAATCTGAAAACACAACTCAATGACAAATCATTTCAAATCGTTTTTGTCTAAGACGTCACCTTACACCTCAGATTCATAATAACTGTAATGTAACCATTAGCTTACATTGTGTCATTCACCTGTCAGTGATGCAATTGTTCTTACCAAACTGGTTTGTCCATTAATTTTTGTTAATTTAAACTCAGGTAATGTTCCATAAATTTTCACTTCTTTCCATTCTGTAAAATTTAGAACTGTAATTTAATTAATTATAATTGATCAAATTAATTCTTGCTATAATTATACATCTAACATACATTTATATTGGTTTTTATTCTAAACTGATTATTTATTAGTTTGATTCTAAAAAAAAAAAATAAAATTATATTTCTTTCCTCGACAATGCAGAAATAAGTAAAAAAATATACCATTATTTAAAAAAAAACAGTTGTACTGTTATGTTTTTGTTTTCCCAAATTGTTAGTAGGGAAAATGTTGCGAACTTTCTTTAAATTGGTAATTTTAATGGAACAAATACAGTCGTGGTATACTTGATAGTTTTAATTTGCTGTCATGGCTTAAGTGACCTCGCACATTAAACTAACCTGATAAAGAAATTAAGATAGGCGAAAGATTTGAAGGTTCAGATGTCAGTGAAGACGGAAGTCAGTTTTCTCTAGTTAAGAGTGAAAGATCGACTCAAATGGCTTCTTGTTACGATAATTGTTTCTGTGTCAGATGACTTAGATGACTTATCTAAATAACTTTCATATCTGTTTGATTTCAAGGTAAGAAGTTATTTTTCTTTTGCCTTTTAAAATATCTATCGGCTTTCATATTATGAGCTTTAAATGTTTTGAGATTAATAGAGAATGCAATCAAGTTTAATTCATTCTTTAAATGAGCTTGGAAGTCAATCTGTTTGGATGACAAACAAATTCTTTCCAGAAAACTTCAGCAGTTATTAATTCAAATGACAATTACTTTACTGTTGCAATTAATGATTCTTTTCTTTTGAAGGTTCTCATTTTGTGAATTTCCTGAAATGATTAAATCCATTAGTCACTAGATTCATTGATATTGTTGTCTTACACTCTTATCTAACACAATAAAGTAAATGTGTTTTGCATAAGTCTATAGTTGATTTTAAAATATTTGTAAAGTTCTAAATTTGGGAAAAATCTAGAGTTTTAATTATAACTATTTATAAATAACAACTGCATAAACATTACCAATACATGAATGCTCCCATTTTTGTCTGCTCGACTTAAGTAATCATTGAAAAAATTGACTTTCCGTTCTTGACGTTGCGGGATACATAAAGAAGCTTTGCCACCAATAAAAAAATGAATTAGTATGTACCTGTATAACATTACTGATAAATTTTTTTTTGCTTTGTAAGACTATAATATGTGTAGTATATACATGTGTGAAAGCAAACTCTGTGTGATTGACATACTTTATTGGAAGATTGCTTGGAGGCGAGATGCAAGCACCGGGTCTTGAGAGTTCGTATGCTAACGTTGTTTGAAATTGACAATGGGCGAGTTACTGGAAATAAAAATAGAATTATAAGCTATGAGTGAACATATATTAGAATTAAACCAACACATCCCCGTGTTTTTTTCTTTAATTCCATCTGTATGAATTGGACCTCAAAAACTTAAATTTAACCTGATAAGTCTTAAAGTTGGATATTTTAAGTTGGGTTTTGATGTAGAATTTATGAAATTCATTAATAGTTTTGAAGAACACAACTTTCGTATGTCTTAAGAACAGCAATTTAGTTTATTGTGAATATAGAATAAACATTTAACGAAGGCTAAATCTATGAGAAATTGATATCATTACATTTTCTGATTTTTTTTAGTAGCGAATAGGAATTGTTATTAATATTATTATTAAAGTATTGTTTTCTTGGCCATAAATTACTAATAAACACTTTTTCTTCTTCTTGGAATTTGTTCAGGGTTAATATACGGAATCACCTTTTCGCCAACGTTTCGTCTTTATTTTAAGACATCCTCAGGGCTATAAACTAACAAAAAAACAATGGACATTTCTCATATCTACTTTACATTCATCATAAAAAATTCAAATTCAATAAAAATTCAATGGTTCGTTATTAGAAGCTGGCCTTGAGTAAGTAGGTTTTTGAATTTTTATGATGAATGTAAAGTAGATATAACAAATGTCCATTGCTTTTTTGGTAGTTTTTAGCCCTGAGGATGTCTTAAAATAAAGATGAAACGTTAGTGAAAAGGTGATTCCATATATTAACCCTGAACAAATTCCAAGAAGAAGAAAAAGTGTATATTAAGTTATATTATGTGATTTCATATTTTATCTCAATAAGAGGTAAATCTTAGTATCATTTTATTTCATACCATATGTACATATTAATTACTATCAATGATTAAACCACAATAAGAATGGGAAAACAAGACTAAGATCTTTCAACCGTAACAAGCGGTCTTCGTCAGAGTCAAAAACCCAACTGAACACTAGATGCAGAAAACATCTGGTGAGGAGTTGAGCAGAGTGGGAGGGAAGAGTGGTATTTTAAAAGGGTGAAAGCACAGGAAAGGACTAATGTCCAGAAAGGGTTGATCAAGACACATAAAGATAATTACCCAATACGTTTAATTGTGAGTTCGGTTGGTTCGGCATCATATGGCTTGTCGAAATGGTTAGTAAGTATTTTAAGCCCCTTAATTGGAAAAATTTCAGGCAGCCATATAAAAAACAATGTGGATTTAATTAAAAAATTAAAAAGCGTCAACATAAACAAAAATTATAGATTAATCAGTTTCGATGTGAAGTCTCTTTTTACGAATGTACCTGTAACTGATCTGTTGAGCTTACTCCAGGAGGAATTAATTAATTATTCCCTTCCCCTTCCATCTACCACTATAATAGAGTTAATTAAGTTATGTGTGGTAGATTGTCATTTTCAATTTGAAAATAATTATTATATACAAAAATTTGGTCTTACTATGGGTAACTGTTTATCCCCCCTCCTAAGTAATTTATATATGGAGTTTTTTGAGAGTAAAATGTTAAGCTCAATTTTGCCCAAAAATGTTAAATGGTATAGATATGTTAACGATATTCTTTGCATTTGTCCCAATTCTTTAAATAAAGTTGATTTCCTAACAAAATTGAATTCATTAGTGCCGACAATCAAATTCACAATGGAAGAAGAAATAAGTGGTAATTTGCCCTTCTTAGATGTCCTGATCCATAGGTTACCTAATGAGTTACGCTTTAGTGTATATAGAAAACCTACGAATGTACTTGCATACGTTCATTTTTATTCATCGCATCCAAAAAATGTTAAAATTTCTGTTTTTAGAAATATGTTTTTGAGAGCTTTAAGAGTTTCCTCTCCTGAATTCCTTAATGAAGAGATTAATAACATTAGGTCAATTGCCCTTTCATTAAAATACCCCTCTTCTTATATCGATTTAGCTTTGAAGGGTGCTAAAAAAACTTTCTCTAATACTTCAAAAGAGCCCCTTTTATTATCAAATTCTATAGTTTTGCCATACCACGAATCATTGGACCCCCTTCCAAGATTAGCCAAACAACTTGATTTTAATATAGTGTTTTCTAATCGTAATAACGTGGGTAATATGTTAATAAAAAACTCTCCAAGCGAATTGGAGTCCGCTGGTATTTATAAAATTCCGTGCAAAAATTGCCATAAAATTTATATTGGGCAAACTGGTAAATCATTAAAGACACGTGTAAAACAACACCAATATAACGTAAGTAGACAGGAAAAAAGTAGTGCCCTATTCTTGCATATAAAAAATGAAAATCATCATATTGATTGGACAGGAGCTAAATTTATTACCTATGAAAAATCAATGTTGTTAAGAAATATTATTGAATCGTCTCTAATTAAATTTAATAGATCTAGTATTATAAACATTAGTAACGGTCTTTTCAAACTTGATACTTTCGTCACGAGGGCAATAGCCTCTTCAAAGAGGGTTGACAGCTAGCGGATAGTTTTTTACTTTTTCTTACTGTACTCCTTTGTTTCCCCAAACATCCCTTTCTGGACATTAGTCCTTTCCTGTGCTTTCACCCTTTTAAAATACCACTCTTCCCTCCCACTCTGCTCAACTCCTCACCAGATGTTTTCTGCATCTAGTGTTCAGTTGGGTTTTTGACTCTGACGAAGACCGCTTGTTACAGTTGAAAGATCTTAGTCTTGTTTTCCCATTCTTATTGTGGTTTAATCATTGATTGTTGTTTCACGTGTTTATGTGAAATCTTTTATTAATTACTATGTATGTACGTAAATATGTAAATACGTAGAATGTACGTACTAATTAATTAATTAGTAATTTACAATTAAAGATAGATAGTACTGTTACATTAAGAAATGAATAATTCGTTTACAGAGTTGACTTTGTTGACAGCGGTGGAACGACTCTTGCATTAGTATAAACCAGTGACGTGCAACGGGCGGTATCAGATTTCACCCTTCCCCCACCCTTAGCTGTTGATTATCCGTTAACCTTCAAAAAGTCTCTTAAAGTATTTATTTTCAATGGAATTAAAATCAAATATCTAATTTCAGACTGCTGTTATTAGTCCTTGACTTTCATCTTATTACAGTACTCGTATACATACACAGTCGAATCAAAGAAAACCAGAGTTTTCAAAATAAATATGTATAAGTCAAATCATATTAACTCGCTACGCAAACAAGTATAATTAACTTTCAACCACTTTAAAAAAAAAGTTTTGAAAAATTTAAAACATCTATCTTTAATTTCAAATATTACTTACAGTTGAAAAATCCTTTTAAAAACAGAATTATACACATAAAAACAATTATGACCTTAAAAATTCATTTTGGTATAAAATTTCAATTGTTTGTTAGCTTTTTATGATTTTAATTGTTTTCTATTTTTACACCCTCAAAATGCCGCTTCCTGACTCAGACTCAGAAATAACTTTACTTCTCCGTGAAATTAACAATAACTTTAGAGCCTATATTTTAAGTTAGACATACAGAAATCTACTGTCATAGTTTCAGCTTGATATGTCTTATGGTGACTGAGTTTACTTGTGACAAAATTTTGCGGACAAACCCACAGAAAGTTTTCTAAGGGTAGGATTCGGTTTCTCTAATGTATGAAACGTAAAGAAAACTTGAAATGAGTCAGTTATAAGCATTGTACAGACAAAATTATTTTATTTATATAGATTACTATCTACCTGAGCAATAAAAAATTAAAAAAACTATGCCAAATGGAAATGGAATGGTTTGCAAGAAATGAATTGTTCTATACAAATGTACAAAAGAGAAATATCTTGTGTATTTGTACAAGTATTTACTGAAATATAGAAGAAATTATAGCTTACCTGAAAGATTTGTACTGAAGGGTTTAACGGATTTTTTAACTGCAACTAATAATCAGTTGACTGAATGTTGGTTAATTGATTTCAGTAATGTTATTGCATTTATACCTGGATATTTTACATTCCTTTTTTTCTAATTAAAAACAAATAATAAAAGTTGAAAATATAATCAAAGAAACCATTGATATATATATTTATTTTTATTGTATAAACCGATCCCCTAGCGAGAGATAACGTCAGCCGTTTACCGGCTTTTTGTTTGATCGGTGATTCTAGAGATTCTACATTGGGAGTCATAAATTTTGTCTAACTCGAGTGTATTTCGAGTAGGGATCTTTAACGAGTACGTCATATCGTACGGGTTCGGGTCCTCTCCGAGGAACGACGTACTCAGATTTATTCGCCTCCCGCATGAATAAATCGATGGCCAGGTGGGGATCGAACCCCGGACTATCAGCCCAGAGGCGAGTATGTTAACCACTGAGCTAACATGATATATATCATGTTATATGATAACTGTTATATGGGGGGCCACTGAGCCCCCCATTGATATATATAGTGTCATTACAACATAATACTAAGAAAGTAGAGTGGATACTGAGAGGGATTTGTAGACGACTAAAACTATTTAAGGTAAGCCAAACAGTAAGAACGCGGGCAACAAAGAACGTGTCATTAATCACCTACAAGTTGACACCGACCATCAACTCATCTTCCTCTCCCAGCCAGGAGGACCTCTCAGTACGAAGTGTCGTGTTATTTTACTGGGAGTACTACATATATTCGAGGATTACTCCCTCTTTTATTGAAGGTTTAAACTCCAATAATCCACTGCTAAATGTATTATTACGGTAAATTTAACGGATTCAAAGATAAATAACCAATCATTGTATATATAGGTCATTGTAAGTTCGAATCTTACTGAAATTATAATTACGTCTGTAATATAAACTTCGTTAGTCACCCCATTCCTCCAAGAAGAATGGATTACTCATATATACCAATATTACTGTTTTCTTCTTTGTCATAATTGGTTTCTTACTTCATTACTTTGTATTTGTCGATGTCTACTAAGCATTTTGTGGCATTCGAACTCGGGACTTTTTCACTCTTTCTATAATTAAACTCGAACTAAAGTTATAACTTCGCGCCCAACTTATTCTGATAGGCATTCAATATTTTCTGTAATTAAAAGAAACGGTCCCGCGGACTTTTAAATAAAAAACCAATTAGAAAGAAGATAGCACACAGATAGATACAGGAATAACTCACTTGTATATTTCGACCATCGTCGTCATCAGGAGGCGAAGAGTCCTGCAGGTCGCTCTGCCTTCCTACGGGACTCTTCGCCTCCTGATGACGACGATGGTCGAAATATAGAAGTGAGTTATTCCTGTATCTATCTGTGTGCTATCTTCTTTCTAATTAGTTTTTTATTCAATATTTTCTGTTTATATTGTCTTGTTGTTCATATTTGTTCAATTATATTGATATTATATAGTCGAGTTATTGATAAAATTCCACTAAATTCAAAAAACTACTGTTTTTTTCATTTATCTACTCATATTTTGGGTATTCTTTATTTATAGTTGATTATTTTCACGAAACTTATATTTTTTGCCTTAGTCAAACATATCTGAAGTCAAAGATATTTTGTTTTATTTAACGTCCCTTTGTTTGTCTTGGAGATGGATTTTTAGAATCTGATATAAGAGGCTCAATGCAAACATTCTTGTCCCTTGTTTTTACGATGGCTTGGAGTAGGCTCCTCAGATATATATATGTATAAAAAAAAATACCTTTTCGCAAGCTTATCTTTTAAATCTTATAGCAACATATCGACCTATTGATAAAAATAAACTTCCTTGTGTTTACTATGGACTCGTCTTTCCTGTTTTTTTTTTTTTTTGAGATCACTTGACCACAGTATTTGTAAATACTTGTATAGACTTTCCTGTACTTGTTTACTTTTTGATGATTGTTATATCTAGGAGTTCTTTTTTAACAGTACGTGACATCCTCAGGGGTTTAATAATAATAATATTTTTTTAAGAAATTTACTTTTATACTTTTTCCAATTATTTAATATGGACTATATAATAGCTAGAAGTAGTGAGAAACACTATTCGGACCTTTGTGATACTACAAAATAAAAATTCATTCTGCATTGGGAGTCCTGAATTTTGCCTAACTCAAGTGTAGTTAGGCTAGGAATGGGGCCAGGATAACTCAGAGGTTATGTGCACGCCACTGAACTGATAGGACCGGGGTTCGATCCCCACCTGGCCCTCGATTTATTCACGTGGGAGGTGAATAAATCTGAGTACGTCGTCTCTCAGAGAAGGACGTCAAACCGTCGGTCCCGAGCCTGTACGATGTCAGGTACTCGTTAAAGATCCCTACTTCTAAATACACTTGAGTTAGGCAAAATTTTGGACTCCCACTTAGAATCAATCTTCATTGTGTGGTATCACAAAGGGCCAATGCTTGGCCTACGTGTGTTCCCTTGTAGGACTGCCACTGCAACCTAACCTAACCTAGACTAGGGATCTTTAACGAGTACCTGATATGGTACAGGCTCGGGACGGACAGCTTAACGTCCTCTCCGAGGGACGGCGTACTGAGATCTATTCACCTACCACGTGAATAAATCGAGGGCGAGAGTGTGTGTCTAACCTCGGACCCACCAGTTCAGAGGTCTGCACGTTAACAATTGAGCTAACCTGTCCTTAACAATTGAGCTATATATGAAATATGTGACGAGTAATATTTTTGGATTTAGAATGTTTTGAAGTAAAAGTAACAAGTATAAAAGAAAACCTTTTTTGGGCCAAAATTGAGTGCAGTCAACTTAAACTTGAAAAGATACTCGAAACATAGTTTTAACGCAGTGGATCCAAAAAAAAAGTACCACGAAACTCATCTGCTGTACCACAAATCACAGCTGTAATACAGAGAAGAACTGGTTGATGAGAAGTTTTTGTTTTAATTTTTGTCAATAAATTTTATAATGCGTTTATTTAGAATAAATTCAGTGTGGACCAATCCAGATTTTTTCGAATCGTCTTTTTTTTTATTCAATTAAAAATTAATAGTACATAGCTTTCTAAGCTCAACGAAATACCAAGTAATCAATTACTAATCAAAGCGACAGATTGGTGCCTATGTAGACCTTTAAATAAACAAACTGCGTTACAGATTTTAAAAAAGACCTCGTTTCTCAAATGCATAGCTAATGATTCATTAATCATTAATATTTGACATAAATATTAATGATATATATATATATATAATGATATATATAAATATATAATGATATTTTGACATTAACCTGACACGATGTCGAAAAGTACGTCACTCAGCTCTGAGTAATTTAATACCAATTTAATAATATTTAAATATACTTATTTAGTAATAGTAATTTAATAATAAATTTTTAATAAATATTTTAATAAGCAAAATCACCAACATTTCAAAATATTGATTTCCTAACTCACTCTATACAGAGTTGGACATATTTTAAATCGAATATACCACTAACTAAGACAATTAATTAAGTTCTACCTCAGTAGAACTTGTCGCATTTGCTTACCTTTTATCTGATTAAAATTTACGTCGTTCACTATAAAAAGATTTCACATAAACACGTGAAATAACAATCAATGATCAAACCACAATATGAAATGGGAAAACAAAACTAAGATCTTTCAACCGTAACAAGCGGTCTTCGTCAGAGTCAAAAACCCAACTCTTAGTCTTGTTTTCCCATTTCATATTGTTGTTTGATCATTATGTCGTTCACTATATATAATTTATTAAACATAAATTTCAATCCAAAATTATCAATTATTCTTAAGGTTGAAAGTATTATATATTTGAAAGTAATAAACTACAAAAAATCAAGACCGTTCAAATAATTTAGAATATAAAACAAAAATAAATTACGTAAACAAAGCTACATGACAAATAAAAGCAATATTTTTGGTTAATTTGTAATTAATTTTTCATAGATCTTTTTTCAGACGTTTAATTCTTAGAAGAACCCTCTTATTTTCTCTGTTTGTGTTACTTATTAAGCTATCAAGACATTATTACTATTTCATACAACTTGGACAAGACAAACTAAAAACAATTCATGTGAAAATATATTTGTTTTCTTTTATATAAACTTTAATATGCTTATTATGTTTTTTTATATTTTCACTCAAGTGTTAACCAAAAGAAGTTGACTGTTTAATCAGGTAACATGAATTCTACTGCAACTGAATGATAATGCATAAAAATGACAATTACGTAATGCTTTTCTTAAAAAATATTTAATATTTCAATGTGTCTTCCTGTTACTAGCTATGAGTTATAGCTGAGTTTCTGATGTTAGGATTCTCAATTTATCGTTAAATCAAAGATTTCAATTTATCCTACCGTTACCTATTTCTTATCACAATTATTAAATAACAATTATTAATAATAATAATGACCAGCACTATCTATGCTGACAGTTTATGGACTACCATAAGACTCTTAGGAGTTGGGTCGTCCCCCTCTGAGGAGGGAATTCCCGTTACCCCGGGATCAGGGGTTGCAATAATACTTAATTTGGCCCATCAGGGCCTTATTATGGAGCGTCTTGGTACATAGTGAGACTGAAAATGGAGAGATTAAAAATCACTCGTTGGCTAAAAGCCACCTGGACGGTACAAGTTCCAGACAGAGTAGATCCATAGGTCTCTCTTTTGAATATAAGGGCACGAGATAGGGTTGTATCCATTCTTCCCCACTCTGAGCAGCCCATCAAAAGCTAAAGCGTCTATTAAAACAACTACGAGTATTCCAGCTCACTTAGCTGAGATCGTGGTCCGTTCCTACTGGTCAAGGTTTGGGGCACTAGCTCCCCGGTATGCTAAGCAGGCATCCGCCCGAGAAGTTACTGCTTCTCACACAGCGACCACAAGGGTCTACACAACCTGGGTGAGAACGAACAGCCACTACGAGTCCAATCTCAGTTGGCGGGATAGGGAGTAAACCCTCCATGGGCCCCCGCCGCCCGTAGTACCGACTTATTTTAAGACTTTCAGATCAAACTCCGGGCCAATCGTCCTACTGAACCTGCTCAGCTGCAGGTAGGGTCAGTGGCCCTTGTAGCCCCCGGTCCGAAGAACCACATGGAAAATTAAGCCAATGCAATCTGTGGTGTAGCTGCATAGCCCCACTAGGGGCAGGAAATTACAACTATTCAGAAGTAACACATTAGAAACATTCTTGAATTGTCCTTAAGAAACTTGACATTACATTTTGATCATGATTGATAATATCCAGTGGTCAAATTAAAATAAAAGAATTAATTAAATTTATTTTCTCGTTCCTTTTAATGTGTTTGTTTATGGTATAGTTAGGTATGATGACTAAAGATTTTTTTTTAATAGTTTACCTGATATTCTTTGTTCGAGTGTAATTTCCGCTTTGTGCTTTTTAATCTTAGCCCATATGACTTGCAGTCTTCTGATAATAAATACAGTTTAAATTTGCAATATGACAGAGCAGGCAAGTGAAACATAAGTTTCTTTTAATTATGTGGTATATTTTGTGTCAGAAGCACCACATATATTAACTTATTTTAATTAATTAATTAATTGTTCAATCTGTTATAGTGTGGTATTTACTCATATTGGGGGATTAAAAGAATTTTTCCCCATACAAAAAAGTTCTTTTATAAAAGAATTTATTTTACCTTTTTCATTTTTTTTTTATTGTTTAAACCGATCCCCTAGCGGGTGATGACGTCAGCCGTTTACCGCCTTTTTTTTTTTGATCGGTGATTCTACAGATTTTATATTGAGAGTTCTAAATTTGTCTAACTCGAGTGCATTTTAAGTAGGGATCTTTAATAAGTACCTGGCATCGTAGAGGTTCGGGACCGATGGCTTAACGTCCTCTCCGAGAGACGACATACTCAGATTTATTTGCGTGAATAAATCGAGGACCAGATGGGGATCGAATCCCTGACTAGCAGCCCAGAGGCGAGTACGTTAACCACTGAGCTATCCTGGCCCCTTTTTTTACCTTTAAAACCAATTGATATCTTCGGAAGTTCAATACTTTGGCTCATAGATGATTTTTAAAAACTAATACATAAGAGGCAGGATTAATGACTTCAACAAATTGAATTGTTTTATTACTGTTTAATGGTAGTCGAATCAAAAGTAATAGGGAATTTCAATAAGAGATAGCATTAGGCGAACTTTGATCACGAAACATTATCATACAAATAAAGTTTCAGTTATGAATAACTGACGCTTTATAATCAATAATGAGGTATAGAGCGAAGGAATACAGATTTAAACAGCATTTGGTGCGGCCCTCTGCAAAGACCATAGTATAAGATATTAGCAATAAAACAAAAGACTTTCTGACCATGCAATATTGACCCAAACAATAGAGCACATTGCCACCATAGGACCAATTTTTGTGTAAAATATGAATTTGTTTTCATGTATTAAAGATGGTGGACTGCAAAGTAGCATCTTAAGATGCTAGTAGATGGAACTGCGCTACAGTCACTGCACAACAGTCACAGATTTCTAATATTCAAATATTCAAAGAATTCAGATATTCGTCACTACTGCGTCGAATATTTTTCTAAACTTTTAAACTATTTTTTCCAATCAGTATTATTCAACTTAAAGATTAGATCACCATACTTATTAAGATTTATATTTCTCGACCGTTTCGGTGCTTCCGGTCACCATCTTCAGGAAAAAAAACAAATTATAATACTAAACTTAACATTAATTAATAACAATTAATTGTTACGACAGAGATAAGGATATGGGGATAGGCGTCTCTATCTCTTTTTTGCTGATGACTGCTAAACCGATAATTAGAGACTGTAAGTGTGTGTTATCTTTTACTGTTTACCTGTAGTTTACCCTGAAACGTTTGTTATCTTTTTTTGGATCTTCTCTTAATGATAATATATCTATATATATAATAATTGAAATATATATCGTCTATCTGATAGATTAGCATTGAAACAAAGCTGGGTCAGTTTTCCAGGCTGAAATCAAACTCCCAGATAAAGACATTCCGGTTTTTATTTAAAACTTTTTTTATGAGCAGATATAATTATTTATTGTATAAGACAAATCAATAGTTTTACATTACTTCAGGACTAAAATATTTCAGTATTAAACTTTCCATAAAGTGTTTTATAGTTTATAGTAGGGTAAAAAGCTAATGAAATGGTCTCCACATGTAAAAATTTAATGGTATGAACAACGCGTTTCGAAAACGTAGTGTTCTTCCTCAGGCATTAACTCAAAAATACAGTGTCATCAGACTTACATCGTACTCTCTTCCTTATTTTATTTTATTTTTATTTTACACCATATTTACTTTATACTATAGATAACTCTCTGATGACATTGTATTTTTTAGTTAATGTCTGAGGAAGAACACAACGTGTTCGAAACGATTTGTTTATACGATTCAATTTTCATATGTGGAGACCGTTTAATTAGCTTTTTACCCTACAATGAGTAAATACCACAAAATAACTGATTACACTGCGTTAGAATTTTATAGTTTACAAAATTTTTATGGTTTAAATTTCATATTTATAACTTTGTAGTTCACTTACATGTTACTTCAGTCAATAAAGTTTCTTTTCATTCGTACGATAACTACGAAATGAGTGGAAATGAATACATAATAAAATAGTTGTTTTAAGTTTTTTATTTGCTTAGTTAATAGACTTGTAAAGGAACAGAGCATTAGATAAAGCACAGAAAGATGGGATTCGAACTTTGGGGATGTTTTAAACCCTAATTATCACAGGACCTATGTTCAGTTCCCAGAAATGTTAATGTTGTCTAATTAACTTGATTCTCCTCTGAGGACAACATTGTTGTGAAAGTAGTTCACAATGTTGACAGCTTCCACCTTGGCTTAGCTTTTACCTCCAATGTTGATACAGTTGCCCTTTTATGCTGTATTGCCCAAGTCCTTGTATAACTCCTTACAAAAAACACAGTATTTTCTTAAAGTTCCTTCTTCCAAATATTAGAAGTGATGGTCCACGACTTCAGTATTGTTTAGTCTTTTCTGTATGATTTAGTTTCCATGTAAGATACGTTTTGTACTTTTTCTTGATAGGTAGAAAATTTTTTTCTGTTTTTATTTAAAAAAAAATTCATTTATTTATAAGTATCTCAATTTTCAAATAGAAAATTATTTAAAATGTTGATAACCACTGAATGTGAAATAGAGGTTGGGATAACATACTCTATCACAGGGATCTTCAACCTTTTTTACATCGCGACGCATTTTTGACGCCAAAATTTATTCACGACCCTTTTGTGAGAACAAAAATAAAATTAACACCGATACATTAAAATAAATTTGATCAATAATAACTTTAAAGAGATTGCTGTGCCGCATTAATAATAAATAATTTATTTATTTAATTTAGTTCTTTATTTTCTATTTAAAAATAAACAATTTCAAACATTTCGCGAGCCCCAAGCGACCCACTGGTTGAAGACCCTTGCCTATCGCATGACTCGTGCACGTCTTACTTAATGAACTTTTTAAATTGTAAAAGAATGAATTTCATGGACACCATAAAGAACATGCACAAAAAGTGAATGTGTATTTAGGAGGTATATTTTTAGTTTTATATTTATATTTATTCAGTATATTTTTATAAAGCTGAAACAGATACCGTACAGTTGATCATGAATTTTCCACAAATCGATTACCATCTAGTAGTCAAGATTATTAATTATTATTATTATTAATTATTAGTTATTTTAGAATTAACGGTGGTGAGATTTAGAGAGGGTTTAGGTTAGCTCAGTGGTTAACGTGTTTGACTCTGAACTAGTAGGTCCGGGGTTCGGTACCTACCTGGCTCTCGATTTATTCAAGTGGAAGGTGAATAAATCTCAGAACGTTTTCTCTTGGAAAGGATGTTAAACCGTTGGTACCGAGCATGTACGATTTCATGTACTCATCAAAGATTCCTGCTGTAAATACACTTGAGTTAGACATAATTTAGGGCTCTTAATGTAGAATCAACAGGTAATGTGACTCGCCCATTACTAAAATTAGTGCCAAATAATAAATGAGCCACAATTTCCGCCCTTATAACAGCACTAAAATGTGAAAGCCTTATAAGTGTGGGGGTTGGAAAACATACAAACAAACAACAGGTTTAGAGAGGTAATGGGGTGTGTTGAAAGGCGAGCTCGGACACGACGGCTCTTTTCTACGGAGTCTCCTTTGGTGGATGAATCCTGAATAAGTTACATCAAGATATAAGCGGAGATCCAACTCCTAAAAAACAGAAGCTGAAAACCTGTTTTGATTTATTACCATACACCAAAGCCTTCCGACCATAATATGGAACAAAGCAGAGCAGATCGATGTTTTTTACGTGGTGCCCTTCAGCCACACCGCGGAGTGCAGGCGAAGCGACAAAAAGGGCCACTCCCCCAGCAATCCCCGGGGTGCCCAAGGTGGACCTCGCGGAGGCGGGCATCCACGACAGACATCACACAACATAAAAACAAAACAAAACAAAAATACTACAGTCAGAAAACCAGAAGAGTAATCACAAGGACGTCAGAGCAGGAAATTTAGCGTTCTTTAATCTTCCAATTGTTGAAAACGTCTGCAACAGTTGTTTCTGTAGTAGCTACCTAGCACAACTGTGCAAATTGTATGATCCATACAGAGATTCCCAAAGTGGGTTCCGCAGATCCCAGGGGTTCCTTAAGGGACTGTCTGGGGTTCCCCGAAAAACATTTACAGAAAACATTTTTCTAATTTTTTTTTTTTTATAAGTGGGTATGGATTTATTCTGTGTTTCTTGTGCATTATGAAACCAAATAATACTTATATACATAAGTAGAAGTGGCCAAAATTTTATTCATATTTAGGATGAATCACTAGTCATTTTTTTGGAGTTATCTGATTCCCGAATTTCCTTCTATTGTAAAATTGCACTTCACACATTGATGCCACTTCCCACTACCTAATTATGTAAAACCACTTTTTCCTTTTATACTGCCGTAAAAACTAAATACCAAAGTAGACTTAATGCTTGGTCTGACTTGAGAATCAAACTTTCAACTATAAAACCGAAAATGATTACAAAATAAACTTTGTGCTAAAGTTGCTAATAATTCTGTTTCATATGTTATGGTACTTGTGGAAGATATGAAAATTAAAATCTTTTAGATTTGAATTTTTCTTCGAAAAATACGCATTGTAGTAATATTACTTTTTAATTGTTTTTTAAACATACATACTATTTATAAAGGTATATAAAAATATTTATGTTATAATTGTACAAAATCATTAGAAACTGGGGTTCCTTGGAAAGTTACTGAAGCAAAAAGGGTTCCGCGTCGAAAAAAGTTTGAAAAACCCTATACTATCCATAAAGTCTTGTCTTTTAACAAGTTTTCACCCGCTTGGTTATATAAAAAACAGTTTGAAATCTCTAATTCTGTTCTTTATTGGTGGATATTGTACTAGTTGGTAGATCAATAAGTGACATATTTGTAGAGAGTAGTGGCAACTTGAGAACGTAGAAAGCAATAAGGTGGTGATCTCAGACATCTGAAGAGTAGTTCTGAATTGCTCTATTCAACTTTGTTTAGAATGTGTCGACCAGATTGTAAACATATATATATATATATATATATATATATATATATATATACAAAGCACGACACAGAAAAGAGAATACAAAGAAAACTTACAGAATTCAATATTTCGAACTGTTGTTCGTCATCAGGAGAGTAGACTAGTAGAGAGGACGAAGAGAGAGAGATCTCCCCACGTCGAAGAATGATTCGCGCTCCGTTCTTCGACGTGGGGAGATCTCTCTCACTTCGTCCTCTCTACTAGTCTACTCTCCTGATGACGAACAACAGTTCGAAATATTGAATTCTGTAAGTTTTCTTTGTATTCTCTTTTCTGTGTCGTGCTTTGTGTAATTTAAAGTTTTATAGTCCTTGTGGACCGTTTCTTATTTTTAGTATATATATATAATATATATATAGTTCAATATAAACAAAGAAACATAGAGAAATCAGAAGAACACACTTACAGTCTCTAATTTTCGGTTTGAACCGTCTTCAGGAGAGATAAGAGAGGGAAACCAAGCGCACTGGATCAGAGACGGTTGGAGACGGTTGGGTAGACCCAACCGTCTCTGATCCAGTGCGCTTGGTTTCCCTCTCTTATCTCTCCTGAAGACGGTTCAAACCGAAAATTAGAGACTGTAAGTGTGTTCTTCTGATTTCTCTATGTTTCTTTGTTTATATTGAACTATATTTGTCCGTTTTGGATCGTATTTCCAACGAAAAAAAGTATATATATATATATATATAATACGAGTTCAAAATTCAAGAAGAGTAACACACAGAGTAAGGAAACACACTTAATGACTCAAATTTTCGGGTAATCCGTCTTCAGAAGAAAAGAGAAAGGGAGACCAAGCACATTGTAGACGCAACGGCTATTAAAATATATATATTTATGTATATATATGATCAAACCACAATATGAAAATGGGAAAACAAGACTAAGATCTTAGTCTTGTTTTCCCATTTTCATATTGTTGTTTGATCATTGTTATTTCACGTGTTTATGTGAAATCTTTTTATTATATATATATATATATATATATATATGTGTGTGTGTGTGTGTGTGTGTGTGTGTGTGTGTGTGTGTGTGTGGGATTTGGTAGTAAACCTTCCTTTAAGCACATACTATTAAAAACAGAGTTAATTATTAAAAACTAGTATTATCGAAAACTATCTTCCTATTATTTAGGAAGATAGAGTAACTCATAAAGAAGTAAGTTTCTGCCAACTATGGTTATGTTTTTAATAATAATAATAATAATATATATATATATGTATATATTCATGTTGGGTCTTCGTTCCAAGATGTTTAGGGCTTCTAATATAATTAGCCTGTTTCTATCTTTTACTGGTGTACCAATATAGCTGTATGATAGGGAGGTGCGAATCCTTCAAATCTACATACATTGGTTCGACAACTACAACTTTGTCCAGACGGCTTACTACGCACCTGGCAGCTGGTGGTCCTAAAGACAATGCTCATAATGCCCATAAGACCAAACTCACACGAGAAATGTTAGTTAACAACACGGAGGTTTTATACTATGAAAAAGATAGAAACAGGCTAAAATATATATATATATATAAGACCAACTAGAGGTTTAAAAAAAAAACTTAATAAAGTTTTAATAAAAACTATTTTAAAGTATTTTTTCTGCTTTTATTATAAAAAATACAGTTTATTTCAACTTAGCTTTATAGATAATGGATGGTAATATTACAACTATGTTACTGCAATTCACTGATTCAGTCAATGAGAAAGACGCCTTACCATCATCTGAAAAATACAACTAAAATGTGTGAAGCAACTAATGCAGTAACTAAATTTACGAAATGCAGTATGATGTTTAAATTATTTAGTGGCTAGCGTGTGATGCGTTGTCGGATATGGTAATGATAAAGTCAGTTGGAGGACCATTGATGTGTTCTCCGGTCTAAAGCATATAAATCTTTACAGGAGGAGGGGATGCTACTTGGCGGAGCAGTGCTGGAGTACCAGAAAAGTACAAGGAGGACTTTAAGCGGTCCTTGGAGCAGCCAGAGGAGTTCTGGGCAGAAGTCGGGCAGAGCGTAACCTGGACTAAGCCATGGACCAGAGTGCTAGACAACCAGGATGAACCCTTCACCAAGTGGTCAGTTACTGTAGACATTCACTAGCCTGAGATTTAGATCAAATTGAACTATCTCTTATCAAATCAAATTATCTGATTTAAACAAATTAAAATAACACCTTCAACAACAATAAAATTATAAAGTGTATATGTTTTAAATATGAAGTGGTCTTTTTCAGGTTTCATAAGATATTACGATGGGTATCATGTTAAAATTACGTAATATTTTAAATCTTAGCTGTGTATTTCGTTAAAGTTACTTGATGATCATTAGTTTATATAATAAATGCCAGTATGATCACTATTTCTCATGACAACCTTAATTTAGCACGTTCATCTTCTATTAAGAACCATTAAAGTTGTACTTTACTACACTAACTAAAATTGCTGGACACTGTGATAATTATTAATAATAGAAGCATAATACACCGTCTTGCCTCGTACAATGCTGCTGTAGGTCACTGACCGGTTTCGGGCGTCACCCATCTTCAGGTTAAAGGTGGTTCAGAGAGCTACAGCAGTATTGTACGAGGTAAGACGGTGTATTATACTTCTAATATTAATAATACTAACCTCTGTGGTAATAACGAAATGATTGTGATAATTGTCTGGTCAAAAACTTCACTCTGTCTTCTAATGTTTCGAAAATTTATATTTTCATTGTCAAGGCTACAAGGAAATACAACATTTATGATCAATAACAAAAAATATGGGATTAAAACATAGAAAAATGAAATTAACTAAACATACCTTACACCTAGTCTATGAGGTTAACAACAGTAGGTTTTAACTAACTGAGGCTATCATCTCATTTTCTAGGTTTTAATCTGATTTTTACTTTACTATAAGTAAAGTATAGTGATCGTGAAAAAATTCGATCTCGAGATTTTGACGGAATTACATGTTTTGAGGTCCCAGAAGTCGTTTTATGACGTTTTTACGATGATGTCTGTGTGTGTGTGTGGGTGGGTGGGTGGGTGAGTGTGTTAGCATTGCTTGTTACCACGCTACGGTCCAAAATCTTTGATGGATCAAGTTGATATTTTACACAAAAATGGGCCCCATAGGGAAGAAGATCTCTATTGTTTGGGAAGAATTATGCATGATGGGAAAGTTACTTTTTTTGCCAAAAACCGTTTTTTTTTAAAACATTTATTTCTCCTAAACTGATAACCCTAGAGTTTTGAAATGTTGTCATTATCTTTGAGGTTACAAATGGAACAAACGAAAAATATATTCAGAATTTTAAAACAACAGGAAATATTTTTTTTTCACTAAAATGTAAAAATTTTGACTTTTAATTCAATCTCAAACCTTGTGTGAGCGATACAAGACGGATATATACTGGTAATATACTGTTTGACGGATCAAAATGAAACTATGCCTAAGAATAGAACATTATGTGGACAATGAGGTGAGATATTTTTTTTCTAAATTACATTCGCTAAAGGGGCGTTACAGTACGATTTCTGTTTTCAGAATGTGTTTTTTTGACGCGAAACGGCTCATTTAAAAATAATGAAAATTTGACCAAAAATGGAACAAAAAATTAGCAATTCATGAAAAAAAATTCATGAAGTTTCAATTACGGGAAAGAGCGATAACGATATAAAAACTGTTTGTTTATCCTAGACTAAGCGATCACCTGCTATACTCGTCGAATTTTTTATATTTTTTTACATTGTTTACATTGACATTAAGCAAGTCCAGTGATATAAAATTGATATTTATAAAGGAACAATTTAAAATGTTTATTGACTTATAAGAGATGTAAGAGGAATAATATGTGCAGGAAAATTATAACACTCACTCAGAAAAAATTCGTAAATATGTTATTTGACAAAGGGGAAGGAAAATGATCTTGTTAAATACTAAGAAGCCATAAAATTCCCATTATAATAATTCTGTAAAAAATCAAAAATGTAAAAGATAATTCAAAATTGAAATCTTTCGTTTAGAGATTAATAAATGTAATTATCGTACATCTTTAATTATAAATCACCTTAAAACAACATTTTATTCGCTGTTTATGATGTTTTTCAGAGAAAAAAAGGGTATTTTCCTGTTTTAAATTTGAAAATTTTACTTTAATATTCAATGTAGTAGGATGTCAAGTAAACGATGTAAGAAATCCACTGGCTACTTGAACAAAAGCAATGTTCTCTTGTAGGAGAATATTTCGTTTCTAGAAATATTCACATGGGTTTTTCAAAAATGTTATTACTGCTGTAGTTATAATAATGAAATTATTTGCATCAGCTGTGTGATGTACAAAAATAAGCTTATATATTGATATGTCCTTCAATCACTATCTGTACTACCTCAGGAATGAAAGGCTAATAATTATATCCCATTTAGATGCTTACGTTATGCTTGAATGAGACGTTATATATTATATACTCAAGAAATTTGATATTAAGTTACTTATAGTAAAGTTAAGTGTAGGCCACTCCAGATTTTGTTTTTTTTTTAATTAGTGGGAGGGCAGGGAGTCCACAAGGTAACAAAGGTTGAAAACACTTGCTTTAGATTGATTTTAATGGACTTTGATACGTAGTTATTGATAGAGCCCGAATGTTTTTAGCATAGGTAATATAATAAACTTTATGCCAAAACAGATGACTCATTGTTTACCTATTCCGGTCTTCCCTTTCTAATAATCACTGTTGTCATAAAGACGTTTGGGGCTTGTAAAACTGAAAACAGTTATTTATTACACTTCCTGTTTGATGGCTATTCATCCCCCCCCCCCCCCCCCCGTCCTGATAACCCGCCACACGATGCCCACATTCCAATGATTAAACTGAATATCAACAGTCATAATAAAACATTCGCTTTTTTGTAAAATTGACCGCTGACCACACTAGATATTTCTTTTAATTTGTTATCATTAATGACAACTAAATATTGTTGATTTCTTTTTTTTTTAAATGAAATCAGTTGTGATTCATTTTAATCCATCCATTTTTTTTAAAAAACATTTTTCAATTGTTGCAATAATGGAAAATAGCATTTGACTTCAACTGCATGACTCTTGTTTTGTTTCGTGTGTTTCAGTATTAAATGTTTTCTCTTTCTACTTCCTCCTTTCACTCTTTCTATCTCCTTGACTGCCGTCTCTCTTTCACTTTATGTATCTATTAATCAACTTATCGCCCCCCCCCCCCGGGGGGGGGCAGTAATGCAAAAAGGAGGGGGACTCTATCTCCATAAATTGAAAATGTTCACGCAATATAATTTCTAAATTTAAGAGAAAACATGACATGTATATTTCTAGGAAACAGTTTCTTAAAATTATTTGTTTTGATAATTCATTTTTATGTTAAAAGTATATTCTCACCTAAGTTTCTTTTATATTGTGTTAATTCTTTTGCATAATTATGCTATGAAACAATACATCTATTGGATTCTAAATAAATATTCCATTAGTAATTAAAGTAACATTTTAATTGAATTATTAAAATGTTACTCATTTGGTTATTTAGTCTAGAAATCTGATTATTATTCAAGGGTCTTGAGTTACAGGTTTATGGACCCTTGGGGGGGGGGGGGGGGTCACTCGAAAAAGTTTGGGAAACACTGATCTATATGTTACACCCATGAACAAAGCTTCCATAAAACAGTCTTGCATATGTAAATTTTTTTGTTCATGAATCATATGAACTTTGGGTGACATTGAAGTGTGAGAAATGACTCTTTTCTATTAAGTTGATAAATATCCAGTTTTTTCACTATTCTACTCTAATAGTATATATCAATTATTTTAAAAAATTTCCAGCTATAAAAGTTTTAAATTACACTAAAATTGATTGAATTTTATTTGAGTAATGGCTAATTACTAATATCTTTTTTCTCAATATACATTCACAGCAACCTTATAACAGAGTACAGCAGGCAGGAAAAAGATAACACTCGCTCAGGGTGAATTGGATTTCTATCATTTTTGTCAAAAGAAAAGTGATTTTTCAAAAAACGCTAGCATACCATTAAAATTCCCAGTATAATAATTTTATAAAAGACGAAAATGTAATTTTGGTAAATTACATTTGGTAAATGTAGGAAATCATCCCACATCTTAAATTAAAAATTATATTAAAACGAAATTTTTTCTTACATGTTTCTGACATTTTCAGACAAAATTGGAATGTTTTCAAGTTTTAAATGGGAAATTTTGTCTTAATTCTTCACTGTAGAAGGAGGTCAGCGAAGCTATGTAAGTGAACTGCTGCCTATTGAACTGCTGAGAATTTCATGTTCTCCCGTAAGAAATTATTTCGTAATATGTAATATACACTTTCGTTTTTCAAAAATGTTATTACTGCTGTAGGCACGAGTGTGCTAATGATAGTATATGTATTAGTGGTGTGACATAGAAAAATAAGCATATATATTGATAAGTGGATCAATCACTCACTATCTTTACTACCTCCAGGAATGAAAGACTAATAAACATCTCCTATTTAGATATTTATATTATGCCAAAATGGGACATTACATATTACATATCACCAAGAAGTTTGATATTAAGTTCACTTATAGTAAAGTTGAGTGTAGGTCACTCCAGATTTTTTAGTTACTGATCATAAATGATGTATTTCCTTGTAGCCTTGACAATGAAAATATAAATTTTCGAAACTTTGGAAGATGGAGCGAAGTTTTTGACCAGACAATCCTGAAAGTGTTTGGTATGCAAGAAATAATAGATTGTTTCCCGTTATTGTGAAGGGTTTTGAGTGTTTTTTTTTTTGTTTATGAATAGTTTGACTGGTTGTTTTCAAGGTTTGTCGGGGGTGAATTGAATGCCTGCTACAACGCAGTGGACCGACACGTCGAGAAGGGCCTCGGAAACAAGGTGGCACTGATCCACGACAGCCCAGTGACCAAGTCTGTCACGAGAGTCACCTACTCGCAGCTGCAGAAGCAGGTACAGTCCTATGTTACTGAATAAGCGTGTACATCCGCCCCCAGTGGGGCCATGCAGCCCTACCACAGTCAAGGGTCAAGGGTCAGCTTGCCAAGCACAGCAAGGTGCATGCTAAATTAGTGGACAGGCATCTAAATTCCTACCACTGGCTGCATCGGCTTGTATATACCACAGGGTCATTGAACCGAGGTAATAAAGGCCACTGACCTTACCTGTAGCTGAGCAGGTTGAGTAGGACCTTTGGTCCGGAGTTCGATCCGAACTCTTAAAATAAGTCGGTACTATGGGCGTCGGGGCCCATGGAGAGGTTCTCTCTCCATCCCACCAACTGAGGTTGGACTCATAGTGGCTGTTGGTTCTCACCCAAGTTGGGAGACCCTTGTGGTCGCTATGTGAGAAGCAGTAACTTCTCAGAAGGATGCCTGCTTAGCATATCGGTATCTTGAGCTAGAGACCCCAAACCCTTACCAGTGGGAACGGACCTTGAACTCAGCTGATTGGACTGGACAACTGGTACTTGCCTGGTAGAGGCTCGGCTCTGGACGGGAGCCCAGAGTGGGGACGATTAGATACCACCCCTTCGAGCCCTTATATGTACAGTTCACATAACTAGCGCAGACCAGGTGCTGTTAAGCCAACGAGAGGTTTTAACCTCTCTCTATACATCGTTTTCACTTGACGGACTGTCAACACTCCTCACAATGACGCCCTGATGGGGTACGATTGTTTGTTAACTACTAACAAATAACAAAGAGTTGTTTAACAAACAACTCTTCTACTTGTTTTACATTAGGGATCTTTAAGGAGTACCTGATATCGCACTGGCTCGGAACAACGGTTTTAACATCCTCTCCAACAGACGACGCGGTCAGATTTATTTAACTCCCACGTGAATAATGGATATGTAACCCCAAATCTACCAGTTCAGAGGCGAGTACGTTAACCACTGAGCTAACCTGGACCCTCGTCTCTACTTTAATGCAACCCCGTAATGTAAAATATGGGTTCTGGCCGCCAATAAAAGATTATTTCATTCATTTTTTCATATGCATGAAATTATGCATATGACCTTGTACTAATGATGACCTACTTGGGTTCACTATATCCAATCACATCCCATCATCTATCTTTTACCTTTATTGCTCTTCTAGGAGTGTTAGGAATGACTCATTGTTTTTAATGGGCCAGCCATGTTACCAAGGTTTCAACACAAGGTGTCCTGAACTTTGACTCATTCTAGTCTATTGTTTATTTCTGGCATTGTAAATTCCCGTTACATACTCTCCTAGAGTACAAGTATTTTTTTATCTCCCTTATGAAAGAAAGGTCTGCTTAGTGTTCTATAGTTCTGACTGTTCTATTGTAATAAATTTATATTTTTTCGTAATTTTAATTGTTCATACTACAATAATTTATTTTGTTAAAAATGTCAATATTCTGGGGGTGCTCGAAACACACTATTGTTCCACGACACTGTAGCTTGGTACTCACCACTTTTTCCTAAGATCTCGATATTTCATTTCAAATTATATTCAGTATTTAAATACAATATAATAATAAATTATTATATTATTTTTGAAGCTTCTGGATGCTTTTTGAAGGATCTGATGTGTGCGCTTTGCAGCGTGTTACTGCCATCTTTATATATATATATATATATAGTTCAATATAGACAAAGAAACATAGAGAAATCAAAAGAACACACTTACAGTCTCTAATTTTCGGTTTGAACCGTCTTCAGGAGAGATAAGAGAGGGAAACCAAGCGCACTGGTTCAGAGACGGTTGGAGACCAAACAAAATGACAACAGTTTCATCTTTTGTCAGTAATTATCAAAATAATATATTATAAATTCATACATTATATTTGTATTATCATATATTTGAATTATATTATAATAGAATAATATAATTATCAAAATAATATATACTAAACTTTTGAATCCACTCAGAACTGATGATCAAATAATAATACCTTTTATGAATTATAATAATAATAATGAAACTTCTAAAATTAACTCATAGGAAACACAAATGTTGACAATGATGAAATAATGGTGTTGGTGTATTTATTGAGAATTTAGATTTAAGAATATCTTACTTAATTTTATCAATGCTGGTCGGTATTAAAGGCAGAAAACTGCCAGCGAAAAATCAATTTTCATATTACCTAATCTTGATAGATTCTGTTTTGCTTTTTACGAAAAAGTCCTCTAACAGTGACTAATTAGAGTCATAATTAACTATCAAATCGATGTCCTACTTTTCCAGAAGAAAATAATTTTGAACTTTGTTTACTTTGAGTTTTATAAACAAGAAAAGATGAATGGATTTTATAAATTTTACAAGAAAGTGTAGCACTAAGAACCCAAGTATGTCCGATCACTTGCTATAATAAAATGATAGTTTTTATAGTTTCCAAATTTAATAAATATATAAGTCATTTTATCGGAGTGTGAGTTTTTTTAGGAAACATTGCCCTCCTATTAAATTTTTTCCCCTCATATTAATAATAATCATTTACCAAAAGCACCATATTTACAGAAATATAATGATACCCAAAAGCAGAATAATAATTTAATCGCTTACGAGTAAAACTAATCATTACCTGCCAGTAAAGGTGATTATTCATTCTTCATTATACATTTAGGTATTATATATAAATCTAACAAATTGTTATATACATCAATGATTAAACCACAATATGAAATGGGAAAAAAAACAAGACTAAGATCTTTCAACCGTATCAAGCGTTCTTCTTCAGAGTCAAAAACCCAACTGAATCTCTAGATGCAGAAAGCATCTGGTGAGGGGTTGAGAAGAGTGGGAGGGAAGAGTGGTGAAAAAGGGTGAAAGCGCAGGAAAGAACAAATTTCCAGAAAGGGGTTGTTTGGGGAAACAAAAGAGTACAGTAAGAAAGAGTAAAAAACACTATCCGCTTGCTGTCAACCCTCTTAGAAGAGGCTATTGCCCTCGTAACGAAAATATCAAGTTTGAAGAGACAGGTGTTTATATGAAATCTTTACTCAGTTGGGTTTTTGACTCTGACGAAGACCGCTTGTTACAGTTGAAAGATCTTAGTCTTGTTTTCCCATTTTAATATTGTGGTTTGATCATTATTTGTTATTTCACGTGTTTATGTGAAATCTTTATATATATGTAAAACAAACTTACGTATTTATTTTTTAAAAAAAAATATTTTCATATGTATATATAAAATACAAAGTTTATATGCCTATCTGCTATAGAATTAAAACTGGACACATTTAAAAACAACGAAACATATAGATCTTATATAACTTTTTTCGGAGGGACTAACCTCAGTTTTTTTATTTTGATCAGGGTCCTGTTTTTGGATCCGCCACCTATAACCAAAACGCCGGGGCATAATCTACCGGCGGGCAACGCCGGGTAGATCAGCTAGTTTAATATAACAGCTGTTGACAGAGAATTGGTTCTATATTACATTGGGACAATATATTGTAATTGCAGTTAATGCATAACATTTACTGTAAACGATTTGCCAAAATCGATTATTTTAATTTTTTGATACGCATCAGGAAGTACCCTCAGTAATATTGAGCTGTGTATACGGTCAGTTAAAGGGTATCATATTTAAGATCATTTCTACATTTCGTTTTGTTGTATTGTTGGCTATAGCATAGTCAGATGTTTCAAAGTGAGGACTATGACATAGGCTTAAAGGAACAATAGATCCAGTAAATCACAAGCCAAGGTGTGTGTAAGCGAGTTGCGGGAATTGCTGTTTGTTATGGATCACTGTGTTACTGCCTGTTTGACTAGCATAACATTCCAGGCTTCCTACATCTCGCTTGCCAACTACCAGTGTTAGTGGAGATTGATTAAACTTCTCGGATATGTGGGCGTTATCTCGGTAAGATACTAACAAAGATTCACCAGTCACTGTATACCATTACTCGTATTATCACAGTGACGAAGCAACTATCTTTACCGCCTGAGGCGGTCGTATCATTTGCCCTCCGCTGATAATCCGTTAACCTTCAAAATTCCAGAAAGTCATCAAAATATTTATTTTCATTGAATCGAGGATCTAATTTTACACTCCTCTTATTAATTCCAGACTTTCATCTTATTACAGTACTCGTATAGATATACTCGTACAGTCGTCATCAAAGAGAACCAAAGATTTTTTTTGTAAAAAAAAATATAATTCAAATTATAAAAAAAAATTGTTAAATTAAATTAACTGGCGCAAGCAAATATAATAAACCCCATTAAAAACTAGTTTTGAAAAATTTAAAATAAATTTATTTTTATTATGCAAATGTTACAGTTGAAAAAATGCATGCAAATCTGGTAAAATATCAAACTATTTTTTTTACATGGTCATAAAGTTTACTTTTATAAATTAAAGTAATTATACTAGAGTGAATGGCTTGTAAAATGTATGTTGGTGTTTAGCTATTGAACCTGCAGAGAGCATTAACCTTTGAACCAGATATCTGTAGGAAATATTTGCTGTTGTGTATTTGTGCGTGCAGTAAAGTTTTATGAAAGAGGTGTGTATTTGCATGGTTGTTGGGGGAATAAGAAGGAGGAATGTGATACACAAGGCACAAGGGAGCTTGAAGAGACAACTTGTATGGGATACAGACGGAATAATTTTACCATTTTATAAAAAAATATCTCGATCAGTAGAATCAAACAGGCAACATGGCATCCTATAGCGCAAACAATATTACGCTACATACGTGAAGATGGTGAGGGAAGCAAAATACTTTACTATCTCGACAATATAGTCGTCAGAATGCAAACTGTCTCTGGAGAAAACTAATGTTGTTTTTATTTTGTAACTAGAAATAGAATAATAACATTATATTTGTACAGTTATTACAAGTATACTTATTGTATACTTATTTATATATACTTATTGTAATCAATGATCAAACCACAATATGAAATGGGAAAACAAGAATAAGATCTTTCAATCGTAACAAGCGGTCTTCGTCAGAGTCAAAAACCCAACGACTCTGACGTTGGGTTTTTTGACTCTGACAAAGACCGCTTGTTACGATTGAAAGATCTTAGTCTTGTTTTCCCATTTCTTATTGTGGTTTGATCATTGATTGTTATTTCACGTGTTTATGTGAAATCTTTATATATATATATATATATATATATATATATATATCAGTTGGGTTTTTGACTCTGACGAAGACCGCTTGTTACGATTGAAAGATCTTAGTCTTGTTTTCCCATTTCTTATTGTGGTTTGATCATTGATTGTTATTTCACGTGAAATCTTTTTACTTATTGTAATAAGTATGTTTGAAACATATGCTTAGAATTCGATATACGCAGTAATATTCTTCGGGGTCAAAGTTCGAGGTGTATATGTCAGTTTCTTTCTGTTAAGTGTTCAGTAATAGCTTGTTTCAGACAAAACAGAAATATTCCCGAAGGAAGTAATATGTAATTTTATAACTTCAAATCGGATAATTTCTAAAATGTGATCCTAGAATATAAAATTAGGAAAATAAATATTTTTCAAGGGAAATTAACTTTGATTTAGTTCTTTAAAAATAATATAAAGGAGTAATTTAAGTTAAAAATTTAGTCCACAAATTTCTTAATTTCTCTCCAGAGTTAAGTGGACCCTAAACTATACGGGAGGTATTTTTAAAAAGGAGATAGTTTCGATTAAAACTATGTTTTATACGATTGATTCATTTTGTAAGGTGGTTAGAGGTGGTCACCAAGTCTACAGAATCTACATTGGGAGTCCTAAATTTTGCCTTACTCAAGTTCATTTCGAGTAGGGATCTTTAACAAGTATATGACATCGTACAGGCTCGGGACCGACGGCTTAGCGTCTTTCTCAGAGGGACGACGTACTCAGATGTATTCATCTCCCGCGTGAATAAATTGAGGGTCAGGTGGTTAGAGGCGAGTACGATAATTACTGAGCTAACATGGACCCCTGTTATTAGTATTAGTATGTATATAATATATCATATGATTGTTTATTATACCCATTTGTAAAATTTGCCGCCTTCCGATAGCTGTTGATAAACCATTAACCTTCAAAATTCCATAGTCCTCAAAATATACATTTTCATGGAATTACAATCAAGGATATAATTTTAGACAGTTGTTATTATTCCCAGTTTTTCATCTCTTTACAGTACTCGTATACATATTTAGTCATAATCAAAGAAAATCAAAGAGTTTTCAAAACAAAAATGATTTATTCAAATCATAAAAAAAATTGTTAAAATAAATTAATTGCTATGAAAAACAAATATAATAAACTTTCAACCCTTTTAAAAAAACTTTAAAAAACGGGAATTTTTGAAAAAAAAAATCAAAAAACGGGAGCTGTTTATCGTCTATCAAAAGCAATCTGTAAGATATAAATAATTTATAAGGCATTGTCATACATGTGTAAATATCAAAGTGTCATTGTTTGAAAAAAAATTGAAAAAAACTTGTTTGAAAAAATTTAAAATGAATTTATTTATTTAAATTAATAAATAATAATTAATGGGAACTTAGTTTCGATTAAAACTAAGTTTTATACGATTGATTGATTTTGTAAGGGAATTTCAATCAACTTAGTGTTACATAAACAGAGTGTATATGTAAGTAAGTTTCTTTCTGCTAAGTTGTTCAGTAATAGCTTGTTTCATTTAATTACTCTTTCTTATTAAGGAGGATAATAATACCCACGAAACTCTCGATTTATTTAATGTGAGAGGTGAATCCTTGGAGAGGAAGTTAAGCCGTCGGTCCCGAGCCTGTACGATGTCATATACTCGTTAAAGATCCCTACTCTAAATACACTTGAGTTGTATTTGAAGAGAGTAGTTGAAATTACATCTGTTATTGTGTACCATTAATTTAGGCTTAATGAAGAATCCCAGGTCTCCCAATGAAGAATCAATCTTCATTGCGTGGTATCACAAAAAGCCCCATGTTCTGACTCGGGTTCAGTTATATTCTATTCAATTAATATTTTAATCAATCTTTTATTAAATTTGTGTGTGTTTTTTTTTATCTGTAGCCACTCTATAACACTCTGGTGATATTCTATTGCTGCTGTTATTTACATGTCAGTGACATTTCCTTTCATGTACACTTTTCACTTTGATTTATTCTCTAAATAAAATATAAAGAAATGAAATCATTCAATTCAGGCCAAAAATTGGAAATCGAGTTATCAACGGAAATACACGTTTTCAGGTCCCTTGAGTCCAATAAGTTATAATTGGCCCGTCTATGTGTGTTTGTGTGGCGTGTACAAGATATTTCAAAAACAAAAAGGGCTATATTCACCAAACTTCATATTTAAAAGTTTATGATACCTTTAGGACGGAATTCCAAGCTCCCGTATCAAGTTTACACTTTTTTGAAGGGTACTTTATACGAAAAATTTTTTTTTTTATTTTTGCTAGAAATCTACACACACGTTTTGATTTACTTATTTATTTACTTAATTAAGCAGCTATAATAGCCTGGATTATGTTTGTGAGTAGTCGCGATTACTCTGTCACCATTAGGTCCAATTATTGTGGTTATAATGATTATAATTATATTACTTTATAATCATTATAATTATAAATGATTATAATAATTACTTTATAATTATGATTATAATTATATTATTAATCATCTTTGTAATCATTATTATTGCTTAGTATTACATTAATTTAGATTTAACATTATATCATATTTTCGTTATTATCATCATTGTTAATTATTATAATTGTTTAGCTGCATTATCATAATTTAAAAAGAATTATTGTGCACCATTGAAGATTTTAAAGCATGTAATGCTTTCTGGTGGAATATGTTGTTCTATAACAATAAAAAAGAAAAAAAAACGTTTTGATTAACTCCTTTCATTAAGGATTAGTAGTTGAAATTGAATCTGCTTAGAATTCCCTGCACACAGTAATATTATTCGGGGTCAAAGTTCGAAACATTGTTTTCTAACGATGATAATTATCTCTTAAAAGATTTCCGTTTGCATTGTTATGATCATTATTAAAAGAAAAAAACAGTACAGTGTATCCATTAATATTAAATTAGATCTAAATTGATTCCACTGATAGAGAGAGAGAGTGAAAGAGAGAGAGAGAGAGAGAGCGAAAGAGAGAGAGCGAAAGAGTGAAAGAGAGAGAGAGAGAGAGCGAAAGAGAGAGAGTGAAAGAGAGAGAGAGAGAGAGAGAGTGAAAAAGAGAGAGAGAGAGCGAAAGAGAGAGAGCGAAAGAGAGAGAGAGAGCGAAAGAGAGAGAGTGAAAGAGAGAGAGAGAGAGAGAGAGAAAGAATATTTGTTTATTTACATTTTAATGAATCTTTAGTTACATCTCTACATTTTCAAGATGTGCTTTGCATCATTAGTCATTCTACAATATTTTACTATATATTTATTTATGAGTAAAATTATATGTAGTATTTATATGTAGGGAGCCTTTATTTAGACAATATTTCAAATTGATGGGTATTCCATTATTTTTTCCCAATAATTATATTTCTATCTTACCATTTTCAAAAAAAAAGCTATCATTATCTTTGATAACTTATTTTTATCATTAAGCTAACAAAAGTAATTAATTGAAAAACAGTTTTAACAACACATACTTCAATAAGTTTAAAAAAAATATTTATTGAACTTTTAATTAATTCAAAAATGAAAGCAATTAAATTAGAAAGGGTGTCAATTCCTTATTTTTGGAAGATATGGTATAATAACTGTTGAATCATCGCTATATGTACATCTTGGGGGCCAGGCTAGCTCAGTGGTTACGTGCTCACCTCTGAACTGATAGGACCGGTGTTCAATCCTCACCTGGCCCTCGATTTATTTACGCGGGAGGTGAATAAATCTGAGCACGTCGTCCCTCGGAGAAGGACGTTAAACCGTCGGTCCCGAGCCTGTACGATGTCAGGTACTCGTTAAAGATCCCTTCTCTAAATACATTTGAGTTAGGCAAAATTTAGGACTCCCAGTGTAGAATCAATGTTCATTGTGTGGTATCACAAAGGGCCAATGCTTGGCCTACGTGTGTTCCCTTGTGGGACTGCCACTGCAACCTAACCTATATGTACATCTTAGTAAGTGAACTATTAATAGCGTTGTAAAAACTTTAATTTATATAATATTTGATTTGTAGTCGTTGGATTTCAGTGTTTTATTCAAAATGGAATATTAAGCTAAATGCTAGGAAGTGTAATAAGATTCATGAGTTAGGCAAAATGTGCCTTCATCTTTAACATGGAAGAAGAATCACGAAGCGACAAGTCATTTTCAAGAAACGGGAGCTGTTTATCGTCCATCAAAAGCAATCTGTAAGATATAAATAATTTATAAGGCATTGTCATGCATGTGCAAACATCAAAGTGTCATTGTTTGACTGTTTGAATCTATTACCATTAATCACACTCCCTAAGAATAACAACCCTGTTATTGTCATCTTTTGCTATTTCTATTTCTGTCTCGAGGCTTAGTTCTTAATTTTTTTTACTTTTTGTTAATTTTGTTCAAAGTTAATTTCATTCAGTAAAGAGGTTTTCTTTTGTTATGTAGACATGGGTTGAAGTAAGAAAATAGATCGTTAATTAAATGAATGAAAACTGTATGATGTAATATATTTCCACAAGTTAGCTGAGAGAGAAAGAGAGAGAGAGAAAGAAAGAAAGAAAGAGAGAGTGAGAGAGAGTGAAAGAGAGAGAGATAGTGAGAGAGAGTGAGAGAGAGAGCGAAAGAGAGAGAACCTCTAACCACGTCTGACCATCTATAACCACCTCTAACCACCTCCCAGATTCTTCAGCTGCTTCTCTATTCTGTCTAAGGTAGCGTACAGATATCAGATATCGACTCCACTATCTGCTGGGAAAGAATTGAAGCCCGAATAGAGATAACTCAAAGATAGTGTTTTGATTGTTTTTTTGCCAGTGTTTTGCGTTGCCTTTTGACGTTTTGATTCAAACATATTCTTTGAGCTTCTTAGAAATAGAGTTTTCGAGAAATCTATTATTTTTGAGTTTCTTCATCAGCTATTGAAGTGAAACCCTACCTTAGGCCAGCATACAGCAGGGGAACAACCTTGCAAGTCTTCAACTGCCTTTTAAAAAAATATATCCTTTTATTAAATGCTTGTGATACGCAAATGTGCTAAATGGAACATTTGTTGCAACTCTACATAATACCAAACTTTTTGGTTTCCTATACGCAACAATCTTTACTTTTATTGGAGTATTTCAAGAATTATGTTTCCACAAACAACAAAAAAGTTTAATATTAAACTAGCAACGCGTTTCAAACACGTAGTGTTCTTCTTCAGGTTAACATCTGCACTATTGGGAGTCGATCTACGGATTCCTATCGAATCCATCAATTCGCATCAACAGTTCAGATGTTAACCTGAAGAAGAACACTAGGTCTTCGAAACACACTGTTAGTTTCATATTAAACTAACATCGTAATTGTTGAAACCCCGATATGAGTAAATACTACACATCTTGAAATCCCCCGATACGAGTAAATACTACACATTAACAGATTGTACAGGTAAAATAAATCTTTACTTTGCGGTGAATAATCTTTTAAAACGGAAATTCTCTCTCCAATTTATTGAATATGTCAAATTTGTATGTTCTCAATGAAGTTATAATTACACTATTAGTTGGTTTTATCTTACGCTATTGTCTAACTCAGGGGTGAGGAGCCTTTGTTGGAGTAAAGGCCATTTTAGCACAGTCCACTTCCCCAAAAGGCCACAAACAATGGATAAGGAAATTCTTATATAATACTTATAAGAGTAAAATCCTTGAATCTATCATTATATTACTCGAACAGTGCATCTCAGAATTATTTCGAATCTTTCAAATGACTCAGCAGTGTCCTCACTGGCTTCGTTTATCACATTTGCAAAGTCAGGAAAATGGTTTTCTAAAAGATTAAACTTTTCAAGTAATGATTGATAAATAGCCTTCTTCTTAAATACCAGAATTTTTTGCCTTTATTACTATAATTGTAAATCTTTATATTTTGGAACATTTTTTCTGAAAAAACCTGTTTTGACTTTATATGTGTTCCTAAGCTTCTCAGCCATATAACCACGAAAATCAAATCAGGCCGACTAGTTTAACGTGCTGCCCTTTAGCCACTTTAGATTACTCCGTAGTGCCCGAAGTGACCACGCGGAGGCGGGCCCGCACGATACTACGTCGCGCATCAAGACTTATATCACGCATCATTACCAGATCAGCGTACTCAAATAGGGTATAAAAAAAAAATCAAACAGCTTACACGCAGGAGGGATGGAAGCTCTATGGCACCAGACGCCCGTGGGCCTCTACCGGTAGTGCAAGTATTATTTTCATTCTTCCTATATCGTATACGTATTCCAGAATGAATATGAATGAATGAATACATCTTTATTGCGGACCATATGCCCAAGCTATACAGACTGGGGTAGCCGTACTGAGAGCACTGGGTGCTCCCCACCAGGCTTTTCCCCCTTCGTTCCGCGTATTCCAGAAATGCGTTTCTGTATTTATCGCTGAATGCCTTTTTGTATGCGCTTGCTTCAGACGTTCCCGTCTTGAGTATGAAGTGCCACGGTAGCAAGGCGAACCGATCACATTCCTCGAGCAAGTGCTTTACTGTCTTAGGGGCTGCTACACAAGGACACATTGGACTTTCGGCTTCCTTAAACCTTTTTTTTTAAGTTTTTTTCTGAAAAAACCGCAGAAGGCCGCATTTTATGGTTCAAAAGGCTACATACGGCCTAAAGGCCGCATTTCATGGTTGAAAAGGCCACATGCGGCCTTAAGGTCGCATTTCATGGTTCAAAAGGTCACAGGTTTCCCAGGCCTGGTCTAACTGCTTCACTTTTGAATGGTCAATGATTGAAATATATTAGAATTGTAAATAAAATGGAATATACTTTTCTTTTTTTTTTTTTTTGATTATATGAATTAAAAATGTTTGAATCGAATATACTTTTTCTCATTGAAATGTAATATTGTGCTGTTAATATATTGTTGAATTGATAGTCCTTTGTATTTAACATTTGGTGGAAAGGTTAAAGTTTTGAAGTGTTTGACTTTGAGGTGAGAGGATTGCTGTTTTAGGTGGAATTACTAGCAGGCTATCTGGCCGAACAGGGCGTGACCAAAGGGGACAGAGTGCTGATTTACATGCCACTCATCCCTGAAACTATAGTGGCCATGCTGGCAGCAGCTCGACTGGGGGCCATTCACTGTGTCGTCTTCGGAGGTATGCAAATGTATTTCTTAAAAAAAAAAAAAAAAAAAAAAAAAAACCACAACCCCTTCCCTCTAACCCAGTGTTTCCCAAACGTTTTCGAGTGACCGCCCCCTTGGGTCCATAAACCTACAACTCAACACCCTTGAATAATAATCAGATTCCTAGACTAAATAACCAAATGAGTGACATTTTAATAATTAAATTAAAATAATCACTAATGGAATATTTATTTAGAATCCAATAGATGTATTGTTTCATAGCATAATTATGCAAAAGAATTAACACAATATAAAAGAAACTTAGGTGAGAATATACTTGTAACATAAAAATGAATTATCAAAACAAACAATTTTAAGAAACTGTTTCCTAGAAGTTTACATGTCGTGTTTTCACTTAAATTTAGAAATTATATTGCATGAACAATTTCAATTTATGGAAATAGAATCCCCGCTCTTTTTTGCATTACCGCCCCCCCCCCCCCCCCCCCCCGATATCAAATCACCGCCCACTTTGGGAAACACTGCTCTAACCCCACCTCTAACCACCCCCACGCAACTCATCAAAATAATTCTCTGCCGTCATCATCTCTAGCTATACCCTCTACCACTCATTATCTTATAAAAGATTCTGTCAAAACGAAGAAATCTGTTTTATTTTGTTAGGAAATATAAAAATAGAATTTGATTTTCAGTTCTAAGAATGAAATGTTTAGTGGCGTAGCACGGGGGGGGGGGGGGGTGTCCGTGTCAAGGGACAGCATTTTAAGGGACTAAAAATAAAAAAAAATTAAAATCACAAAAAGTTAACAAAAAATCCGAAATTTTTTTTCATTTTTTACGTATACAATGTTTTTAAACAGATTTTTCAACTCTAATATTAGCAAATTAAAAATAAATGTATTTTAAACTTATTGGCAATATTTTTATTAAACTGGTTAAAAATAAAATATCTTTATCTCCAGAAGGGACGAAAAGTAACTTTTTACCTCTAGTTTTCAGGTAATAATATAAGATATTTAATCACCGTACTTAAAAACGGGACAATCATGATACAAACAAGGATATAATACAGGTTATCCAACCTAATTATTATGTTGATATCGATTGTTTGATATGAAGTGAAATGAGATCGGGAAGAGTTAGGGTGGCAAGACTGATTTTTAAATCCCAGCTGTATCGCTAATTATTCTACTCTGTTTTTGTTTGCATACATTCATTTAGCTTTCTTAAACCTTTATTTTAGATTATTAAAAGTTATTATTAATTGTTTTTATATTAATTAAAACTTAATATCTTATTATTATTATTATTACTATAGAAAGTGGAAAAGTCTCCTGATATTTATGGAGAGATCAGTTAGATTTTCCATAGCGTAGGTCTAAGTCACATCGGGGTAGGTAAATAGACCATCTGTGGCCTATTTGCCAGGCCTTTTCTCTCCCCACCTTGACATTAAGACATTATAGAGCCTTTTATGATGAAATATTATATGTACCTCTACTAGAATAATGATCTCTTTTTCCTTCGGAGATACCTTTAATCAACTAAAACACTCAGGAAATAATAGACTTCATTATTCTCTAGATCAGGGGTTCCCAACCAGGGGTGCGAGACATCATTCCAGGGGGTGCGAGAAGCAGAGTGTAATTTTAAGAAAATTTCCTTAGCTTAAGGAAATTTCAGCACTTTTAAGGAAATGTTTAAGGATATGATATTTTTTAAGGAAACTCTAAGAGAATCTTCAAAAGTTTAGGTCGATAACGTCATGGAAATCCTAAGTTAATAGTATTTTCATTCTTGTTTAAAACCTAAGTTTCATGATTCAGAATAAAAATGAAGATGTGGCCTAAAATTTGCCTAGCTCTGCTATAGATCTGAAATCTTGTACATATTTCAACCAAGTAATTATTTTTTGTCAGGTATATTCAAATGTTAATCTGGGATATCCTTTCTGTCCATATGTTTGATTTTTTTACATATAAACAAATTAAATTCCTTTCTAAGCATTTGGAAGCTAGTTCTTGATTTTACTATTTTACATATATTCCAAACAAGAGTTATTATTTTCGTAAAGTTTATTCAAATATCAATCTGTGATATGTTTTTTGTCTAAAAGACTGATTTTTTTTTTGCATAATATATTAGAAAGTGAAATAAATATCTTCTTTTGATAAAATTTTGTATGATTCCACATCCTTTATCCTTGAACAAAGTATAAAATGTAGGGGGTGCGAGGTCAGAGCAAAATATTTTTAGGGGTGCAGGAGTTAAAAAAAGTTGGGAACCACTGCTCTAGATGCATAAATATATATTAAGGTTTTAAAAGAAAACAGTTATTAACTCAATCACAGTACTTTGGTAAACTTTGGGTATCATAAAATTACAAGAATCGTAGCCATCAATTTTCGTAATTTGATACGATTGATAATTTTTTACTATTTCTGTAATTTTTTGTTTTTTATAAGCTTGAATTTATGAAATATATAAATCCTTAGAATATATAAGGATTTATACTTTCGTAAGCCTGAAAGATGTTTTATGGTGTTATTTGCTGTAGCCTCTTTGAAATCTAGAAGTGATTTCAATCAACTCGCATCAAAAAACTAAAATCAAGGTCCTAATTGGAAAATATGACGATATGCTTTATAAAAGGTCTCAAAGCATTCTTGTACCACTAAAATAAATAATTATGGTTAAAAGTTTATTATATATATTTGTGTAGACAGTTAATTTAATTTAGCCATTTTTGTATGATTTCAATTATACGTTTTTGTTTTTAAAAATCTTTGGTTTTGTTTGATGACTACTGTATATGTTTATGGGTACTGTAATGAAAGTTTGTGACTAATAACAGCAGTCTGAGATTAGATCGTTGATTGTAATTCCATGGTACTAACTATTTTGAGGATTCTCTGGAATTTTGAAGGTTAACGGATTATCAATGGCCAGCGGGAGGGGTGGAGTGGCAAATCTTGCAAAAATGGTTGCTATGCCATTGGAAATGTCCCCAAAAAAACCTTCGGTTATTCTAGATTTCATTGAAATCACGTCTAGATTTCAAAGAGGCGACAGCAAATAGCACTATAAAACAGTTCTACTTCATTGACTGACATTCAGTGGTACAAGAATGCTTTGACACCCTTTATAATATTATTTTGGATAATAGTATTATACCTATAAAAAAAAACATACTTCAAAGATCAAATATAGGAATTTTATTGATTATATTGTAATAATATATAGTAAATATTTTTAGGATTTGCTGCTCGAGAACTGTGCGTAAGAATCAATCACACAGAACCAAAGGTGATTATAGCAGCCAGCTGTGGAGTTGAGCCCACCAAGGTAGTCAGGTATTTATATTTGCTTCTACAAAATTATTTATGAAATACTCCATAGTTATATCATATTTGCATGAAATCTGTAGCAGTAATAACTCAGTAGGGTGTTTTGAAATGAATGTTTCTCTGGGAACCAAAATCCAAAGACAAACTGAGCTATGAAGTCTAAGTGAACACAAATAACTGTACAATGCATGAATGTAAAAAATAAAAACCGAAGGTGCTAGTGAAAAAGAAAAAGTGAAATGGTTTTTGTAAATTATAAGGAAAGTTTATTATTCAATAATAAGTTATTGAAAATAACTTGGAAGTCCCCCCCAAGTTATATTCTACGTTATATAGAATGGACACTCCTTGCAGCTATTAAACGTATATATATATATATATATATATATATATATATATATATATATATATATATATAACAAGATTTCACAATAGACACATGAAATAACAATGAACGTCTAAACAACAATAAGAAATGAGAAAAAACACCTAGATTTTTTCAAACTTAGCATGCGGTCTTCGTCAGAGACCAAGTCATTGGTCAGGCAAATCCCAACTCAGTTGGGACCAACGAAGACGCTTGTTACGGTTGGAAGAGTTTAATATTTTTTCTCATTCCTTATTGTGCTTTAGACGTAGATATATATATATATATATATATATATATATATATATATATATATATATATATATATATAACCAATTAAATGAAACGATTCCACGAGTCGCTGTCTGCCTGCGGAGCGACTCGTTTCTATCTTCCTGATGACGAGGACATCGAAATATAGTAGTGAGTTTCTGTTTCATTTCTGAGTGTTCTTTGTGTCAATATAGTTTATATTTATATATATATATATATATATATATATATATATATAAAGATTTCACATAAACACGTGAAACAACAATCAATGATTAAACCACATTAAACCACGTCAGGGTTTTTGACTCTGACGAAGACCGCTTGTTACGGTTGAAAGATCTTAGTCTTGTTTTCCCATTCTTATTGTGGTTTAATCATTCATATATATATATATATATACTTTGAATAAAATGAAAGGTCCGTGTGGACAATAAAAACTTTAACACATAGGAAAGAACACAGATATTTTAATATTAGAATTACTAGAAACTTTACGAGGTATGACGGACATCATTACTAGAAACTTTACGAGGTATGACGGACATCAGTACAAGAAACTTTATACGAGGTATGACGGACATCATTACTAATAATTCTAATATTACTAACCTCAGTGTAACTATCCCAATAACTACATATTTTAATACTGTGCTATAAGTTTTATAATCATAATAGTTGAATAACGTCAGTTCAGTTGTGGATGAGCTACCACTCTGGTTTTTTATCTTGGACTGCTAGTATTGTAATATTTTTAGACTAGTTTGTCACTGATATTCTTTAGATATAATTATTAGTTATTAACTTTCTGAAATCAAAATATTGAACACAGGGGAATGAATAAGCTCTGTGAGGAAGCTAGACTTCTCCCTTATTCATATCAATGGTACTACCCTCAATAAATTTATTCAATTATTGGGAGTAAAACAAACAGCTGACTTAGCTTCAATTTTTGTATAAATTATTGCGTCAATTGACATTTATATTGTTGTATAATTTTTCAAAGTCTGTTGGTTTGTGGATTCGAGGTAAGTTGTATTTCTTCTTGGAGGTTAACTTCGATTGACACTGCCTCAAGGAAAGTAAAAAAGAATAACATTCTAGAGTGTAGGATTTCAGACAATTATTTCAGTTATTTGTGGATTTAGACTAGAGTGGTAGTTTATTTAAGGTTTGAGTTGGAGCTCTCTCTCTCTCTCTAGTGATTCAAGCCAGTGGATTCTATGTTTCATTTTTTTTTTTGGCTTTTTTTGGTATTTCATTTAACGCAAGAATCAATGGAATATTGTAATGTTAAAAAAAGTCAATATATTAAATTGGAAGTCCAAATAACGGCCCTAGCTAACCACTCTTCAAAACTACCTTATGACTGTTAATATATATATATACGAGTTCAAAGTTCAAGAATAGTAACACACAGAGTAAGGAAACACACTTACAGACTCAAATTTTCGGGTAATCCGTCTTCAGGAGAAAAGAGAAAGGGAGACCAAGCACGAAGTAGACGCAACGGCAAGTACCCAACGTCTACAACGTGCTTGGTTTCCTTTTCTCTTTTCTCCTGAAGACGGATTACCTGAAAATTTGAGTCTGTAAGTGTGTTTCCTTACTCTGTGTGTTACTCTTCTTGAATTTTGAACTCGTGTATATATATATATATATATATTAACAGTCATAAGGTAGTTTTGAAGAGTGGTTAGCTAGGGCCGTTATTTGGACTTCCAATTTAATATATTGACTTTTTTTAACATTACAATATTCCATTGATTCTTGCGTTAAATGAAATACCAAAAGAAGCCAAAAAAAAAAAAAAAAATGAAACATAGAATCCACTGGCTTGAATCACTAGATTCAAGCTCTAGATTCAATCAATCACTAGAGCTCCAACTCAAACCTTAAATAAACTACCACTCTAGTCTAAATCCACAAATAACTGAAATAATTGTCTGAAATCCTACACTCTAGAATGTTATTCTTTTTTACTTTCCTTGAGGCAGTGTCAATCGAAGTTAACCTCCAAGAAGAAATACAACTTACCTCGAATCCACAGACCAACAGACTTTGAAAAATTATACAACAATATAAATGTCAATTGACGCAATAATTTATACAAAAATTGAAGCTAAGTCAGCTGTTTGTTTTACTCCTAATAATTGAATAAATTTATTGAGGGTAGTACCCTTGATATGTATAAGAGAGAAGTCTAGCCTCCTCAATGACAGATGGAACAATACCTACTCTGAATAAAATAATCCGACAGTTACTTTTAACCCGGCGTCAGGTACAGATCGACAGATCTACCCGGCGTTGCCCGGGCTGTAGATTATGCCCCAGTGTTTTGGTTATGGGCGGTAGATCCCTTTTAAGGCCATTATGGCTAATTCAACATAATTATATTGATCAGCATGATATTGCGCAAAAAATTTAATTCAGCTATATCAGAAACGCATAATTTGCATCTATGTATTAGAGCAGTGGATGAAAAGCTGCGACCTGATAAAATACACATTAACATATAGGATTAAAGCGAGCGGCCAAAGGAGTTTCAAAAAATAATTATAATAGAGTATTATTCCAGAGTTCTTACTAAATTGAGTTCGCTATATAGATAAAAATATTCGGTGATTGAATCCCTTAACAGATGTTCACTGTGTTCCGATTATACTTCCCATCTATAGCAAAGTTCATATTGACGACGTATATCGTCTTTTGATTTACTAAATTTGTTTACACTTGAAAGTATATTTATTATACAAGATTAAATTACAAAAAGATATTGTCTTCCAAATAGGAGTATAAAAATGATAGGACTAACGCCTGAATCGGAAAGCTTGAGTCCCTGGTGTCAAACAAGTCTCGAGACGCCCTGTTCACGTCAGCTTAATTAATACTTTGCTTTAGTTGACTGGAGCCTGTTTAACTTGTTCAAGTTTTCCATTAGCAAAACATGGACTCCAGGTGTAATAACCTAACAATTTCATCCCTTTACAAGGGGTAATTACCATCTTGTTTAAGTGACCTTGGATCGGTAAAGAAATCCTCACGAAATTTCTAATATAATTTTTTTTTTTTTAGTGTTGTTTAGCAAATTTACCTGACAGAAAAATCAGCAGCAGAAATTAAAAAAAAATGTTTTAATAAAATTAAAACAGAAATAATTATTTTTATTTAAATAATAGTTTGCTCCATTAAATTAATGTGATTAAGTAAACATAATGTTTATTCTTATAAATAAGTAAATTAAATAAATATACAATATATACAAGACAACAAAATAAGACATCTGGAGTGGCTTACACTCAACATGAAACATGATATCAAACTGGCTGTCAATTAAATGAGTTTTGGTTTCATTTGTCTGATTCACTTTCTGGAAAAAATATTGTCAAGTGTTTAGATAATTCATTTTTTTTATTGTCCCATAAGAATTTTCAGGTTATATAAATCAGGTTATAAAAAAAACCTGAAATCCTTGTTCTAGAAGAATCTGATATATTATTAGGATTAAACAGAGCGCTTGAAACTTGCCGGGTATGTGTGCACTTCTGTTATATCCGTCTTATTGAGCTTTCTTTGTCGTTTTTAAAATCAGCTTTCAATTTTAAATTCTTTATTGAACTTAAAAATTGTCAATAAAGAGGAATCTTATCACATCTTTTGGTTATAGAGGTGGATTAGAGGTGGTTAATCGTGCGGGCCCGCCTCCGCGTGGTCACCTCGGGGACTTCGGAGTAATCTAAAGTGGCTAAAGAGCAGCACGTTAAACTAGACGGCCTGATTTGATTTTTTGGTGGTTATATATGGCCGAAAGGCTTAGGAACACATATAAAGTCAAAACAGGTTAGAGGTGGTATAATTTTGTATATACGTATTAACTCTACGTTTGTATACAACGTAGATGTGACACAATACAGGTCACTGACGTACATAAAAGGCTTGTCAGAGCAACTTGGATATACTTGAAGGTACCAACATAAAAATTGCTTATAAGGTAAAAAAAAGTGTAACTTCAAGTATTTTTTCGAAAACCAAATCATATAGTTACTGAATTAATATTCGAATGATTTGTGCTGTTATATCCTCACTCGAATCCGTAACATAAATGTAGAGCTTTTTCGTAATGGTTAAAACTTTTTTATTGAATATTTTTTAAAAAAATGTATTAATATTAGGATAAAAAGATTTCACATAAACACGTGAAATAACAATCAATGATCAAACCACAATATGAAATGAGAGAACAAGACTAAGATCTTTCAACAGTAACAAGTGGTCTTCGTCAGAGTCAAAAACCGAACCGGTTTGGGATTTTAACTCTGACGAAGACCGCTTGTTACAGTTGAAAGATCTTAGTCTTGTTTTCCCATTTCATATTATGGTTTGATTATTAATATTAGTAAGTATATGATTTATGTAAGTTATTTCTATATATTAACAGAGATTTGATGTTGTTTTTCCTAGATACAAGGACATTTTGAACGAAGCTCTGGGAAACTCAAACTGTAAGCCGAAGAAGTGTGTGATATTCCAAAGGAAGAATGTGTTTAGCTGCCGGCTGACGCACGGCGTGGACGTGGACTGGGAGGAGGCTCTGGCGCATTCCACTCCGCACCCTTGTGTTCCCGTCGAGGCTAACCATCCTCTCTATATCCTCTACACCTCAGGCACAACAGGTACTTTCTTTATTAATTCCCCGAAAAATAGTTCAGCTCCTAGAGAGTGTCAAGTACAAATCAGTTAATTAAAATAACATTAAATTTAGCCCCATTCAGTCCAAATAAAAACTTCCATCCTATTCCCAGTTAGTTGTTCCACAGATACTTACCCTTAGGTTCGTACTCTCTTCCTTATTTTATTTTATTTTTCTTTTGCACTATAGATAACTCTCTGATGACATTGAATTTTTTAGTTAATGCCTAAGGAAGAACACTACGTGTTCGAAACGTGTTGTTTTTTATACCATTAAATTTTTATACGTGGAGACCATTTCATTAGCTTTTTACCCTACAATGAGTAAATACCACATAATAACTGATTGCACTATGTTAGAAACCTCTAGAAATGTTTAACACCTTTTGTTTTTTCTTCATTGTAATCTTAATTAAATTAATATTTTCTTAGCATACTAATGCAAATTACATCATAATTACAAAAATAAATACTCTGCTTATTCCGGATTTTCTATTGAAACTAATTTTAAAAATGGTGTCCAACAAAGGTTTATTCATTCGTTTTCGCATGGAATCGCAGAGTGCATATAGGTATTTTCATGATCATCGTTTTTTTTTATTGTTTAAACCGATCCCCTAGTGGGTGATAACGTCGGCCGTTTACTGGCTTTTTGTTTGATCGGTGAATTCTACATTGAGAATACTAAATTTTGCATAACTCAAGTGTATTTAGTGTAGGGATCTTTAACGAGTACCTGGCGTCGTGCAGGCTCGGGACCGACGGCTTAATGTCCTCTCTCTTGGGACGACGTGCACAGATTTATTCACCTCCCGCGTGAATAAATCAAGGGCCAGGTGGGGATCGAACCCCGAACTACCAGCCCAGAACGAGCACGTTAAGCACTGGGCTAACGTGGCCCATGATCATAGATAGTCGGAGGATGCTTCATACATCAGCCATTTTGATTCCATAGAAGTGAAATGATATATATGATGAAACATCGTTTGGATTTGATGTTTCTAATCACATCTAATCTTACAGCATAGCACATTGGTAACTTTCAAAGGTTCGACTGAGCCTTTATCTCTGCACCCATAAAGGAGGCATATGATATATCAACGTTTGTGTTGTCGAAAGCTAAATAATAACTTTGAAAATTCAGGCTAAATCTCTCGTGAATTAAGTGGCTTTTGATACTGCAGAATGGTACGGAATAACTAATGAGATCATCCCTTCCTTTTCAAACCTTCACTCCTCTTTTCAAAGATGAATATATGTAATTGCATTTTATAAATGGTCAGATTTTATCTTTGTACATTTTTAAATAATATTTCGGTCACGTCCCATTTCTGATGTCCCTGTACTAACATGTGACCCACTGTTGACAAGCAATAGCATTCTTGATTTTAATGTTAAAAAGATTTCACATAAACACGTGAAATAACAATCAATGATCAAACCACAATAAGAAATGGGAAAACAAGACTAAGATCTTTCAACCGTTACAAGCGGTCTTCGTCAGAGTCAAAAACCCAACTGACAGTTTACGCTTGTTACGGTTGAAAGATCTTAGTCTTGTTTTCCCATTTCTTATTGTGGTTTGATCATTTATTTTAATGTTATGTGAAAGCCAGTAATTTATTATTATCAATCAAACTCATTCTTACTGCAAAGTAGTAGCTCTTACTGTGGTGTTTATTTCGGATAAAAATATTTATTTTTTTAAACAAATTTGTCTTTTGACTTCAAGAAATTTTAAATTTCACTTCAATGAATTTTTTTTTTTTTTTAATAAAGTAAGTATTAAGTTAACAGAATTTCAGTTGTTATTGAAAACTTGTTAATTTTATATTATATTAAAACGACATTCACTATTTTTGGAATTATATAATAAAAATTATTTGTTCAGCTCCGATTATCTGTTTTATGATTAGTTCAAATTATGATAAGGGTAAGCATATATCATAAACCAGAGAGTGCTTTAGAATTATTAAAATTACTGTGGTGTTCCACTATATAAATTAAACTCAGTGGTTACGTGCTCGCCTCTGAACTGATAGGACCGGGGTTCGATCCTCACCTGGCCCCCGATTTATTCACGCGGGAGGTGAATAAATCTGAGCGCGTCGGAGATTTATTTAATTATTTTTAATTCATTTTAATGTTTTATTTATTTAACGTCCTTCTCCCTCGGAGAAGGACGTTAAACCGTCGGTCCCGAGCCTGTACGATGTCAGGTACTCGTTAAAGATCCCTACTCTAAATACATTTGACTTAGGCAAAATTTAGGACTCCCACTGTAGAATCAATCTTCATTGTGTGGTATCACAAGGGGCCAATGCTCGGCCTACGTGTGTTCCCTTGTGGAACTGCCACTGCAACCTAACCTAAACTCAGTGTCAGGTCATGTACACTGAAAACAATAAAAATAGTTAGACAACTTCTAAATCCTACAAAACTTCAGATATGCAACTGGATCTAAGTAGAACTAATCATTTATTTCTTCAAGAATAAGAACAAGACTGTCTTCTCTTAATTGTAAATATTAATTAAAATTATGTTTGGAAATTTCTGAGATAAAATGGATAAACAAACAAAAGTCTCCATACAAATGAAGTTTTATTCAACAACAAAGCGTTTCGAACACTTTGTGTTCATCATCAGGAAGACACGTTTTCCTACTAGTTGTTTTCACTGGACCAACCCTTCAGCACCACATCCTTGGTGTCTTCCTGATGATGAACACAAAGTGTTCGAAACGCGTTGTTGTTGAATAAAACTTCATTTGTATGGAGACTTTTGTTTGTTTATCCATTTTACCTCAGAATGAGTAAATACCACACAATTACGGATTGTACAACTAATGACTTGGAAATTTATCTGTCTAACATTAATAGAAAACAATCGAGTGGTCTACACTCAAATTTAATTCAAGTACACTCACAATAATGAACAATAAATTCATTATTTAATAATTAATATTATTAATTGATTATTTGTAATGTTACTCCTTAATATGACTGATCATAGTAATTAATGCTAAGTTACCAATTATGAGCAACAGATTTTTGATGAATAATAATACTGTAAATTTATTTTGAATATAATTTGAGAGATTATATAAAAATAATTAATCAAATGCAATGTATAAATAATTTGTTTTTAGAATACAATGATTTTAAATTATGTGAATGATGTTTTAGTTAATTCTATTAAAGTTATAGTTACAAGGGATACCATTTGACAGATCAGAATGGAATTATACTTAAAAATAAAGCATTATTCAAGGGATAAGTTAAATATTTTTTTTTAAATTTTGTTAACAAAAAGGTGCGTTATGGTACATTTTATGTTTTCAGAAAATGTTTTTTGAACGCTAAACTGCTTACCATAGAACAATGAAATTTTTCCAATAAAATAAACATAAAATTAGCCATTAACAAAAAAGTTCTCATAAAATTCTGGTTACGGCAATGGTCGATATACCTATAAAAACTTAAAATCATCTTGGAAATGGATCACTTGCTATACTTGTCAGAGTTTTTTTACATTTTTGAGGGACAGATAGACTTATATGACCACCTTTTTAATTGTATAGATAATAAACTGTTATTATAATAAAAATTAATAATTATCTATTTTTACCAAGAAATTTACTTCTAATAAATGAAGGTTAATCTAATCTGACAATTTTACAAGTGGAACTAAGTTATTGTAATCGAATTGTTATTATTAATTAAGTAATAATTAATTAGATATTAAGTCCTTATCAGTGTCACGTTCAAAAATTGATGATTTTTTTCATCAGTGCTCGTATTAAAGCACAACTAAATACAAATTTCATATTTCTAGAATGTCTAAAAGAGAGGGAAAAATTTGTACCCATTGTAGACAAATTGTGAGGCAATTCCTTTACTAGATTTCCAAAGTAGGTTCTGTGGAACCCAGGGGTTCCTTAACAGACTGTCTGGGGTTTCGCGAAAAACATTTAAAGAAAACATTTTTCTAATTTTTTTTTTCTTTAGTGGGTATGGATTTATTCTGTGCTTCTTGTGAATCATTAAACCGAATAATACTTATAGACATAAGTAGAAGTGGCCAAAATGGTATTCATATTTAGGATGAATCACTAGTCAGTTTTTTGGAGCTATCTGATTCCCGAATTTCTTTCTATTGTAAAAATAGCACTTCACACATTGCTGCCACTTCCCACTACATACTTATGTAAAACCGGATTTCCCTTTTATACAACAATAAAAACTAATTGCCAAAGTAGACTTAATGCTCGGTCTGACTTGAGAATCAAACTTTCAACTATAAAACCAAAAATGATTACAAAATAAACTTTGTGTTGCAGTTGCTAATAATTCTGTTTCATGTGTTATGTACTTGTGGAAATATGAAAATTTAAATCTTTTAGTTTTGAATTTTTCTTCGAAAAATACATATTGCAGTAATATTACTTTTTAATTGTTTTTAAAGATACATACTATTTATGAAAGCATATGAAAATATTTATATTATGATTGTATAAAATCATTAGAATCTGTGGTTCCTGGAATAGTTACTGAAGCAAAAAGGGTTCCGCGTCGAAAAAACTTTGAGAAACTCTGCTATAATGGAACACTACCCAAGAAAAATAGGGTTACTTTCTACATACAGAAGTACATATCTGTTTAAATATATTAAGATCTGTCAAACAGTGCGTTTGTAGCTTGGTTACTAAATTTTGGATATACGAGTAGATCCATCCATTGAAGTACCCTAAAAAAATCTCAAAAATAGATTCAAGAGACCTGAAAACGTTTAAGTGCGTCAAAAAAACAAATGTTTTCTTATCATTTGTAACTTATCAGAAAACAAAATAAGATTTATTTTCTAGATGATAGTACTTTACTTGCAGTAAAGTAAAAACGAACCAACCACCAACGAAGAGTTCGATGCACGACAGTGCACGTCTAATTAGCAGTTCCGGACCAGAGGCCCACTACTGCTGAATTATCATCCTGCTTTTTTTTTTTGTTTTGGTCAGTAGGCTTTGTCAATACTGGGGACGTTAGTCTGTCAGGGAAAGGAGTCGTATTCGTGGTCATATGGTCTTGCAGTTTAGCATTATATGAGGTACTATATTATTTATAAGTCATTAGGTCGTCATATTTAGTTCAGGAAGGGAGCTATTAGGAGTTGGGATTGGGAAGGGTTGTTTGTTGGATTCAGGTCCCGGACAAGGAGATTTGGATAGGTGGGCAGTTTTTTGTCTTCATTGTTGGCAAGTCGACTAATGTAGCAATCAATTGATTCCCAACTCAAATCATGCTGAATATCGACATTTCTGGCGTACCATGGCGCCCTAGCTATAAGGCGGGCACGTTTATTCTGTACAACTTGGATGCAGTTCTTGTTCGTGGGCGCCGCTCTAAACCAGACTGAGCATCCATATGTCATAGTCCCATTGGTAAAAACCAATGACAAGATCATTTTATGGTAATTTGGACATAGTGTCACAATAACAGGAAAATGGTTGTCTTACGTTATTTAGGTATTCTTGGGAATTACTTGTGAGAATGAGGACGAACGTAAATTGATTAGACCAAGTCTTAAATAACATAATAAATAAATTAATGCTTAGAAACACGCGTGTCTTACCTGAAATGGTTTATTCTGCATTACAACTGCATTACCTATTAATTGTAAATAAATATCTATCAAAGATCAGGGCTGAATAGCGGGTCCTTGACGTATTGAAGTGTTATTAACAATTATAGAAATGTTGAAACTTGTAGGATACTATTAAAAATCTTCGCAGTGACTTGGTACAAAATAATTTTTTTTTTTAAGTTTCATTAATTATGTTTAACTCATTACTTATGTAATCTGTTATTGTGTTTATTGGGGTATTGGTGTGTATATAGCATTGGTGTATCTGTTATTTGTTATTGTCTGTTATTCTGTTACTCATATTGAGGGATTAAAAAAACACATCTCCATACAAAAAAAGTTTAATATGAAAGCTAGCAACGAGTTTCGATCCCTTAATGTAAATATATATATGTAAAAAAATTTACATATCTGTCAGCTTTAAGAACATCATAGTGAATTATTTGAAATTAAATACAATATATGAATGTTGGATTACAATTCAACATTCATATATTGTATTTAATTTCAAATAATTCACTCTGATGTTCTTAAAGCTGACAGATATCTATTATATATATAATATAAAGATGTCACAAAAACACGTGAAATAACAATCAATGATTAAACCACAATAAGAAATGGGAAAACAAGACTAAGATCTTTCAACCGTAACAAGCGGTCTTCGTCAGAGTCAAAAACCCAACTACTTGTGGTTTGATCATTTATATATATATATATATATATATGTATAAAACTTAAGAACAGTACTAATTGTTCGAAACACGTCGTGGGTTTTCATATTAAACTTTTTTTTTGTGTGGAGACATAATTTTAGAAATCTACTAAATTTTAAATATACAATAGCTTAGATAACAATTGACTAGAATTTAGTTAGATATGAAGGTTTCTAAAATTTGTCAATTGATGTATAAGTAATGTCGTAAGAAAGAAAACTTGTTATGTCCAAAAGGCGTTAAGCTTCTATGAAGGTCGGCGTGGATAGAGATCTTTAATGCTTGAGGCATCGGAAGGACAATGCTCAGAAGCAAGCCATCTCAGAGAAATTTGTAAACCGATTATAACAGGCGTGATTCCAATTAATATCCCTTGAACGCTGAATGCTGGCAGTTTGGGTCGTCATTGTTGAGTTTATCTCGACTATAAAGTTCATTAAGAGTTAGTCAAGCTTATAAATGTAATTGATATCGGTTTCAGGACAGCCGAAAGGAGTTGTAAGGACAACGGGAGGCCATATTTCAACTCTTGCCTGGACAATGAAAACCATTTATGGAATCTGTGGAGACGATGTTTGGTGGACCGCTTCAGACATGGGTTGGGTTGTCGGTCACAGCTATATCTGCTATGGTCCTCTTACTGCCGGTGTTACTTCTGTCATGTATGAAGGCAAGCCAGACAGAACTCCTAACCCTGGACAATACTTTCGGTATCACTATAATGAGCAATTCACTTTAGAATAAAAACATTTTCAGTACTTGTTCAAGACAATGAGAGAAAGGCACGAGACCATGACTATCCCCTTTTATATATATTTCATAAATGAACAAAGCACAATATGAAATGGGAAAACAATACTAAAATCTTTCAACCGGAACAAGCGGTCTTCGTCAGAGTCAAAAATCCAACTGAGTTCGGTTTTTGACTCTGACGAAGACCGCTAGATGGGTTGAAAGATCTTAGTCTTGTTGTCCCATTTCATATTGTGCTTTGATAATTGATTGTCATTTCACGTGTTTATGTCAAATCTTTTTATATATTTCATAAAATATGTTTGTTTTCCAACACCTGCACTTATAAAAACTTTCACCTTTTTAGTGTTGTTCTAGGGGAGAAAATTGTGCCTTAATTTATTATTTAGGACCCATTTTACTAATGGGTGACCCACATTACCTGTTGATTCTACATTGGGAGTCCTAAATTTTGCCTAACTCAAGTGTATTTCTTGCCAATATACAAGTGTTTTATTGTTTAAACCGATCTCCAAGCGAGTGAAAACGTCAGGCGTATACCGGCTTTTTGTTTGATCGGTGATTCTACAGATTCTACATTAGGAGGTCCTAAATTTTGCCCAACTCAAGTGCATTTCGAGTAAGGATCTTTAACGAGTACTTGACATCGTACAAGTTCGAGACCGACGGCATAACATCCAGTATTTTCCAAAAATAAATAATGGAATATCAGTAAAAGATTATGTCTGCCTGCTGAATTTTGATTGCGCGAAATTTAAGTTTTAATAATTCGCACAGATTTCAAAAGCAATAAATTTTTTTTCTTTGAATTTCTAGAACTCAAATCAACAAAATGTAATATATATTTATTACTTTTATCATGAGAGACTAAGGTATTGTTAACCTTTATCCCGAGACAATGTTGAATTCAGTAAGAAATGGATTTGCACTAGGTGCGTGGTCTTCTCAAGCACTCCGGTCAGCTGTTCCATTTTTCTCAATTCCTGAATGAGTTTTTCCCGATGCTTTTCTAATTGCCCTATTTAATGCCTTTTCGCAAATATTAGTCAAAAAAATGTTTCATTGAATTCTACAGAATCAAAGTAAAATTTATTCTACTTTTATAGTAGTATTTTCTGGAATAGGTAAAGATTGTAACTAAATTTGTTTGTATTGACAACATGACGTCTCTAATTGCACAATAATTGGCAATCTTGTGCAATTAGTGACTAGAAATACAAGAGAAAGTCTTTGGTATACTGATTATCTCTTTACTATATATGACTGATTTGGAAAGGCGCTGCCAGAATAGTAATGAATGGACTTTGCTTCTTTTTGTTTAGCGTCATTGCAGAGCATAATGTCAACGCTATTCTCACAGCACCCACTGCTCTTAGAGTCATCAAAAAGGCTGATTCACAACTCAAGTTAGGAAAACTCTACAAAATTAACTCGTAAGTATATTTTTATGTTTATTTTTTTAATTTTCGTCATTTTTGCTCTTTGTGTTTCGTTGCAATTTGTTCTAATTTAAACTTCTCTGAATTATTACGAAAAGGATGATTCAGTTAAGATAACCCTGATAGGTCTTTTTTTCCATAAGGTTGTTTGTGGGGACGCTGAGAGGTTGTTAGATATTTATTCCATCTGTGACCTAAGAGTTATAGGAAAGTACAGGCTGACTATCTCTAATCCGAAATCATCGGGACCTGGGAGAGAGGGAGTTGCCGGATTAACCATTTATTTACCTTATAATACATGAAACCCATTAGCTAACCATCTTATCATAAACTTAAAACATCCTTTACAACATGCCAATACCATTAAACAACATGAGAGTAAACAAAAGAAGACTTTTTTACTCTCGTTACCGTGTTGGCGTACTGTGATTATTAATAAATACATGAATCAAGGATTATGTCTGAGCGCAGTTCCAAACCACTACAGATCGTCGTGTGGTTTGTAAATATTGTCAAATACAGGTTGACTATCTTTAATCCGGAATATTGGGACCTGGGGGGGGGGGGGTGCCAAATTATCCATTTATTGTCTTATAATACACAAAACCCAGTAGGTAAACACCTTATCATAAACTTAAAATATCTTCTAAATCATTACAAGTTAGTTAGTACAGGTAAAGAAAACACAAGTACACAATGAATTTAGTTTACTTACACAAAAAATATCATCACTTTAACTTCCAAACTAGAATGGACGAATATATATAAACGTATATCAATTAACAGGTCTTAAGGTGGAGTTTTTTTTCAAGATTTCAACCTTTTCTGTTTTGGAAAATTACTTGTGTTACGCTTTACAGCACGAGACGTGGCACTGTTATTCACTGGAACCATGACTGGGACAATATAATCTTTTTACATAAATAAAGGTCAAAAATAAAGGACTGTAGGAAGAGATTTTAAGTTTGTTGTTGAAAACAGCGCTACCCAAGTTGCAGCGGCCCAAGCTGACACTCTTGACTAAGGTGGTAGGTTATCCGCGAAATTTGAAATGAAAATAGTGCCGGTTAACTGATTGTCCAGTTCTCTGATCACCGGATTGTAGACCTGTACTACTGCTAGTCCAGAGGTTCCCAAAGTGGGTTCCTTAACGGACTGCCTGGGGTTCCGTGAAAAAACATGTAGTAAAAACATTTTTCTAAAAATTTTGTTTGTGGGTATGAATTTATTCTATATTTCTTGTAAATCATGAAATCGAATAATGTTTATATCTATATATACCCATAAATGATCAAACCACAATAAGAAATGGGTTTTTGACTGAGTTGGGTTTTTGACTCTGACGAAGACCGCTTGTTACGGTTGAAAGATCTTAGTCTTGTTTTCCCATTTCTTATTGTGGTTTGATCATTGATTGTTGTTTCACGTGTTTATGTGAAATCTTTTTATATACCCATAAGTAGAAGTGGTCGAAATTTTATTCATATTTAGGATGAATCACTAGTCAGTTTTTGGGACTATCTGATTCCCGAATTTCCTGCTATTGCAAAAGTAGCATTCACGCATTGCTGCCATTTCCCACTACCTAATTATATGAAACTGGATTTTCCCTTTAAACTGCCATAGAAACTAAATACCGAAGTAGACTTAATGCTGGGGCTGACTTGAGAATCAAACTTTCAACTATAAAGCAAAAAATGATTACAAAACAAACTCTATGTTAAAATTGCTAGTAATTCTGTTTTATGTGTTAAGCACTTGCGGAAAACATGAAATTTAAAATCTTTTAGTTTTGAATTTTTATTCGAAAAATAAAATATATTATTATGTATTATGTATAATAAAACGATGTATGGTTATTAATAATTAAGCTAAGGAATATTTGTTATAAAATAAATAAGTTAGATAAAACATATGACTGAGATTTGCTTGGCTCAGGCCCGATAAATATACTTGCATTAATATTACTTTTTTAATTGTTTTTAAACATACATACTATTTAAAAAGGCATATGTAAATATTTATATTATGATTGTATGAATGATTAGAATCTTGAGTTCCTGGGAAAGTTACTGAAACCAAAAAGGATTCCGCGTCGAAAAAAGTTTGAAAAACTCTGTGTTAGTCCAAACGGCACCCTATAGCACACCAGACGGTTTACTCCTTAGGTACATTATTGTCCTAATACTCATTAGGTACATAATGATTCTCTAGCAATTAGGTACTAGCAAATTGATTCTCATGAATGTATAATGAATCTTAGATTCACTTTTATTATTACATCTTTTGTTTTAATAGTAGATTATAATAATTTATCCCATATGGATGCTGCGTGGAAGTTTTTAAGTTTATTGTTACTATAATGTGAGTGACATTTGGATGTAAACTAATTGGATTATACATCTTACAATTAAGTAATTAGTCTTATTATGATTGCTTTCTAAGTCACACAACTAAGTCCCTGTATTTTCTTATCTGAATCATTTTGAATAAGCCTATTTATTATATTTTAAATATAATATAAAACTATATTTTTATATAGAATGTACATTCCTATAACAATATCCTAATATCAAGTAGTTTACAAAAAAGGTTTTTAAAACTATTATACTTCACTGGTAGAGTTGTTGTAAAATCGAATAAGAAACTTGAGCCCTTTATTCACCGTAACTTTCTGAGTGCAGTGTTAGTGAGGATAATTTACTTGAGAAAAATCAAGACTGGGTTTACCATATTTGCAAGCATGTTGCCTCGTAAGTTAATTAAAGGTATGAAACTATATTACATTCCTTACTTGGTACCATGTACCAAACTTGGTTCGTTTGGTTCATTCATAGAAAACAAGGAAGAGCAATGTAATCTACGTTCACTGAACAAATAACATGCACAAATTCCTAAAACTAGAACTTGTTACTATTTTGTTAAAGCATGAGAGTACAAAACTTCTCCTGCCGTTTTATTTACGAAAAAGTGTTATAATATATAGAAATGAAAAATTATAGAAAAAATACATAACTCACTTCCATGTTTAAACAAAAATCGACATCAGGAGAAGTGGTTGGCTAGGTGACTAGGCACTGATAGATAAATTCTATGTGTTTTTTTCTGTAATTTGACTTATTATCTTCTTAGATTGTTAGACTGAGACCATTTTTTTTAGTAAATACAAATATAATAAAAATTACATTTAACTAGAGCAAAATAATGCACTTACTAGAACTGATATTCACCCTAAAGGTGAGATCGGGTCACCCACCCCATGGGTATTCGAAATATACCCATTGCAGTAATAATACTTTTTAATTGTTTTTAAACATATGTTCTATTTAAAAAGGCATATGAAAATATTTGTATTATGATTGTATGAAATCATTAGAATCTGGGGTTCCTGGGAAAGTTACTGAAACCAAAAATGGTTCCGCGTCGAAAAAAGTTTGAAAAACTCTGGTCTAAAGGTTCGCCTTGAGGAAGAACACAACCTTATCCTTCGTATCACTTACCTTATCTAGTTTGAAATCCGAGATCTGTAAGACATAATTAAAGTTGGATTCCTTCTAGATAGTTATCGAAATAATAAGAATATAAATTATAAAAGGCTTCTCATGTTACACTCTAAATCTTTAAACTGTAAATAGCAATAGAATCCATTCATAGTGGTAACATGATTACTAGTCTAATATAATGTTTCCTAATCGGAATATGTTTCAGGTTGAGACAGATCTTTGTAGCTGGAGAACACTGCGATAACGACACCAAGTCCTGGGCTGAGAAATCTTTCAATGTGAGTAACTGTTCAGTAAAACGGCATTAATTAAAAAAAAATCGACGTTTTAAAATGTCATAAAAACGAAATCATGTAATCATATTTAGCTATGAGCTAAAAATCTATCGAAACCATGCATGGCTTAACAAAAACACTTCACTACTCTTTGCTTTTATCTCTTTTACAGATAAAGTATATTTATTTTTTAAAATTCAATAGTTTATGTTTATTTAATTATTTTTGATTATTTTATTACATTTATTTTAATAAATAAATGTACGATATCATTTAAAGTTCACAGAAGGGGTTCTTGAGGATTTTGGTAATAAACATTTAATTCCTGATTATATGCTGACGTTTCGCCAAAAGTTGTTTGCCATCTTCAAGGTTAAAAAACAATTTATTAACGACATACGTGGAGCTAGAAAATACATCCACGGAATATCAACCAACAGAAAACAAAAAAATAAACAAAAATTCAGTAACAAGAAAACGACAAAAAGATCATAAAATACCCAGTTTTATTATTCATTATTTAAAAACAAACATTTATTGTTTCAACCTAATTACTTATTATTAATTATTAAGACAACAAAACCCAATTTTCAAACAGGTAAGCATAATATTACAAAAATAATTCTGGGAGGATACTTCTATACCGAGCATTGAACAAACAGACAGTAACAAATACAGTAGGCCAGAAAATTACAAAACAATAAAAAAAGTCAACAAATAAAAGAAATTAAGGGAAAACCAAAACCTACAAAAATTATTACCTTGTTTTTGAGGAAACACTTTTTAACCGTCCATGCTTTTATAAAAGCATGGCGAAATTTCGGCATATAATCAGGAGTTGAATTTCTATGACAAAAATCATCAAGAACCCCATCTGTGAACTTGAAAAATCAGTGACTGAGAAGGTATATCGATATCATTTAAGTTCAACAACATATTTTTAAAACAAAACTCATTGCATTGACGAATTAATTACAGTTTTTACAGAAACATTTGAAGGTAAAATATGTATTAACTGCTGAGTATTTATTTGTGATAAAGCTTTAGTGTTTAGAATCTGCTGTGTTAAAAAAAAATGGTTGCGCTTTCATTATAAAAGTGAGTTATATTTCTTTATACTCTCTACCTACGTGTATTTTTAGTAGGTACTTTTTTTTACTCGGACTCAAAATATATCAGCAATTCCTTGTACATAGTGTAATTATGTTAAGGGGAGTTAAAAAGGTGTTTTTTTTTATAGCAGTCATGCGTTCTCTCTCTCTCTCTCTCTCTCTCTCTCTCTCTCTATATATATATATATATATATATATATATATATATATATTAACTTTAAATTACACAAAGCACGACACAGAAAAGAGAATACAAAGAAAACTTACAGAATTCAATATTTCGAACTGTTGTTCGTCATCAGGAGAGTAGACTAGTAGAGAGGACGAAGTGAGAGAGATCTCCCCACGTCGAAGAACGGAGCGCGAATGAAGAAAAAGAGTCAACCGAAGAGAGCAGTACTAGCGTAAAAAAGGAGCTAGGCACTAAACGTCGGAGAACGGAGAAAGCAAAAACAATAGATAAAATTATAAAATTATAAATTAAAAATTATAAAAAAGGAAATAATAATAAAAAAAATAAATAAATAAATAAAATAAAAAATATATATAATAAAAAAAGGGGGAAAAAATAATAAAATAAAAAAAATATATATATATGAATATGAATATATAAGTTAAAAATAAAAGGAAAAACAAATAAAAGTTAACGCTTCTGATTTAAACCGGGATCTGATCGGGCCCCCAATAACCATATATATATATATATATATATATATATATATATAAATGAAAAAAGACAACAAATAGAAGAAGCGAGAAAACTTACTGGGTCCATATTTCGAACTGAAGTTAATCGGTCGATTAACCCAGTCGAAATATCGACCCAGTAAGTTTTCTCGCTTCTTCTATTTGTTGTCTTTTTTCATTTATATATTTGTCCGGTTTGGACCGTTTTAATATTTTGACTTTATATATATATATATATATATATATATATATATATACTTTAAACCACACAAAGTACGACACAGAAAAGAGAATACAAAGAAAACTTACAGAATTCAATATTTCGAACTGTTGTTCGTCATCAGGAGAGTAGACCAGAAGAGAGGACGAAGTGAGAGAGATCTCCCCACGTCGAAGAACGGAGCGCGAAACATCGTATATATATATATATATATATCAATGATTAAACCACAATAAGAATGGGAAACAAGACTAAGATCTTTCAACCGTAACAAGCGGTCTTCGTCAGAGTCAAAAACCCAACTGAACACTGAACGAACTTTTGACTCTGACGAAGACCGCTTGTTACGGTTGAAAGATCTTAGTCTTGTTTCCCATTCTTATTGTGGTTTAATCATTGATTGTTGTTTCACGTGTTTATGTGAAATCTTTATTATATATATATATATAGAGTTGACTGTCGTCCCTCCGTCAATTCACTTCTTCTCCTGAGGACGACCGCCATTACGGTCGAAATATTGAAAAGTGAGTCTTTGTTGTGTTTCAGTTTATGTGTCACTGCTTATTTTAATTGTTATATATATATATATATATCTGGTTACTTGTTGTATAAGCGACGTCTTGTAGTGTTAGCTCCGCTGGTTGACGAACAGGTTGCAGCCTAAAGTTAAGCCTTTTTTTCTTAATTATTTATAAATAATATTACTATTTATAAATGCTGCTGTTTACATAAAATAAATATATACTGTGTTAAAGTAAATGAAACTGAAGTTTGTACTTCACTAAAACCTTGTCTTACTTCCCCTCTAAGCAATAATAACTACTATAGTTTTCCTAGGACCTCCTGCATATACCACGACTGTATTTATCTTTAAACTGTATAATGTTAATATAAATAATGTGATCTACTTACAATCCATGCTAAGTCCCACAGATATGGTTTTAATGACTGTTTCCGTGTTCTCAACCAGGTCCCTGACTTGAACACTCAAATAACTTTAAAAACTTCAGAAGAGGTATACATTTTTCTCCTTGAAGCCTGTTCATATCAATGTATGTGTGCGAAACAAAAGAGGTTGTCAAATGTGAAGAATTTAAAATAAAATGTTCAAATTAAATTTATAAAGTTCCTCATCTGACAATCTTAGAAAGGAAATAAAAAAATGTAAAAATAGGGCTAAGATTAATTACAGGTCAATTAAGAAAAAGGCAGGAACCATGGATATATGGCGGGCCTTGGTAATATACTTTCAATGACTTTGTATTAGATTACGATTTAATCAGAGAAATTATTCCATATTTCAAAATTAAGAGTAAGATTTTGTTTTGTTTTATATATTAGAAAAATTAGTATATTATTCTTTATAATTCTTATTTATAATTAATTAACGTTCTCAAGAAAGTAGGTGCTCCTTATTATATTTGTATTTAAAACGCTTAAGATGATAATTGTATGTTAATTACTGATTTGCTTAGGTGCCGATCTTGAACCACTGGTGGCAGACTGAGACTGGTCACGCCATTACGGCCACTTGCATGGGCTACAACCACTCCTTGTCTCCTCCAGGCCTTACCACCGGCCTGCCTTTTCCAGGATACGATGGTAAATATAAACAATTTGCTTTTCTATATGTTTCAATATCCTCAGGGTCTTGTCTCTGGAAAATATTTCTTTTTTATTTTAATGCTTAGAAGTAATATAATACCTACTTTTAGTTGGTATTAATTGCTAGAAATTAAACGATTAAAACAAAAGAACACGTAGAAACAACACACAACTAAACAAACAACTTCAATTTTTCGACCTCGTCGTCATCAGGAGAAGGAGAAGAAGAAGAAGTTAAGTTCTACTCGGCTGGTAAACAGCAACTAACCACGCAGCGCGTACGGCTAAGTAATAAGTAGTATTGCCAACTCTCAGAAAAATAAGTTACTAAAAAAATGTAAATAACTAAAAAAATAATAAAAATTGAAAAAACTAACAAAGAGAAACAAAGAAAGGATAAAATATCTAAAAAATTAAACCGCAATAACCGAAAAGCTAAGAAGGAGAAGTAATAGTACAAATTAAAAAAATAACAAAACAAAAAAAATAAAAAAATCATTAGTTGTGCAATCCGTAATTGTGTGGTATTTACTCAATCTGAGGTAAAATGGATAAACAAACAAAACTGAGGTTTAAACGTTTTTCTGAGGTAAAACGCGTTGAATAAAAAAACTTCATTTGTGTGGAGACTTTTGTTTGTTTATCCATTTTACCTCAGAAAAATAAAAAAAAAAATAAATAATACAAAAACTTAACGGTTTAGGTTGGGTTAGAACGAGCTTTAAGGATGCAAATATGTGATTCTTCGGAAGCGTGGTTATTCGCTGTTTTTGCTATTAGAGCAGAAGTCATCTTCTCTCTTCTGGTAAAGTTTACGATGGGTTTTACATCACTAAAAGTTAAAAATATCTTTCAATTCCAGCCTAAGCAATTTGGATTCCGTGTTCGATATGGATCAATCTACAAAATCGAAGGCTTCTACGATTCTTAACCAGAAGGCTGTCACATGTACAGTACACACCTCCAATACCTCAAAGAACCATAGATGTTTTGTTAGATCAGAAGCACGCCTTCAGTTCGTTTGTGGTATAAATTAAACCAGATCCTACATAAATAAATTAATAATTTAATAAATTAAATTAACTCCTACAGAAATGAAAAAAGTTTCAGTTTGCCTTAATAGTTGTTTGATTAACGCAGAGTCATAGCATGTCTGACTACTCTCTTCTACTAATACTTGAGGATTTTACAGTGACCTTTGCTCACACGGTGTGCTTATGTTACGGACATATGGTTACTCATCCCTGTGTTTTTATAATTTTTTAAAAATAAATTAAAAATAATTTTTTAATTTATTTGTTATTTATGTTTAATATATATTTTTTTTATAAAAAATATAAATTTTGTATAATGAATGTTTATTTACAAGTAATCACAGCGTTCATTCTGATAACGAATTTTTTTTAAAGAAATTTTCGAATGAAAGAACTATATGCTTACCTACTCAACTTGCTGGTAGTGTTTTTGGCAGATCTTTTCTTCAATTGTAGCTGAACCAATCATTCCAGTGAAAGTATCTGTGTTATTGCTATTCAAAATATAATATAGATGTTATTGTTATGCTTTCACATGTAAAAGTTGTTATTTTTATAAAAGCCAGTGGTCAGGCTAACCTGCAATGCCTTACAGTTTTAGGAGTACCATAGGATTCCTTTGAATACGGCCGTCCCTCTCCGAAGAGGGCCTTACAGTTTTTAGAATGCCTTACAGTTTTAGGTCTACCATAGGGTTCCTTTCAATTCGGCCGTCCCCCTCCGAAGAGGGCAATGCCCGTTACCCCGGGACCAGGGCTTGCTACTAGTAGGTAATCGGACCCCATTAGGGCGTCATTGTGAGGAGTGCTGTTAGTACATCAAGAGAAAACGATTCATAGAGAGAGATTAAAACCTCTCGTTGGCTAAACGCCGCCTGGTATGTGCTAGTTATGTGAACTGAACATACATGGGCTCGAAGGGGTGGTATCTAATCGTCCCCACTCTGGGCTCCCATCCAGAGTCGAGCCTCTACTAGGTAAGTCCAAGTTGTCAGGATGGCTGAGTGGTCTAAGGCGCCAGACTCAAGGTCTGTTAAATAAAGTGTTAAACGACCTAGATGCCTGTCCACTAATTTGGCATTCACCTTGCTGTGCATGGCTAGCTGACCCTTGGCCAGTCAAATCAGCTGAGTTCAAGGCCCGTTCCCACTGGTAAGGGTTTGGGGGCTCTAGCTCCTCGATATGCTAAGCAGGCATCCTCCCGAGGAGTTACTACTTCTCACACAGCGACCGTTATTTTTATAAAATACATATACATGAGAATGAATAAATAAAGAAGAAATAAAATGAATAACCATTTTCTTTTTTCAGTGCGAGTTATTCATGACGACGCCAGTGTTTGCGACGTGGGTGAGCTAGGCCGAATCGTCATCAAGTTACCTCTGCCCCCCGGAACCATTTCAACTCTTTATAAAGGCACCCACTTGTTTTTGGAAACCTATTTCAGCAAATTCCCCGTAAGTTTGTCATTTTCTTCACATATTCTCAAAATGGAATTTATTCTTTTGTGGAAATTCAGTTTTGCTTGCATATCTGGTAAGAATAATTTATAAGTTGAGATGCGCATTTGAAGGAAGAGTTGTGTCTCTTTACCTCTCTAAATCACTGATTCTGAAATGAACAATTAAAATCTTCTATGTCAAATGGAATTAAGATTAAATACTATTTGTGATGAGAACATGTTTTATTACTAAGCGCACATGCAATAAATCATAAGATTAATTGAATGAATTTCTTGTACCACTCTTTAGTGCTAAATGCGACAAATATTTCTTGTTCATTGTTTAACGTAATTTCTATCCCTAATTTGATAACACTAATCAAAAATCACAATCAGATTAAGCGGCAGGCTCACCTGGGTCCTAAGAGGAGTGGAAGCAAATTTACAACTTAGACTCTTGATATCTTCTTAACAAAAGGCCAAGACTAACAGTTTTGGAAATTGAAAATTGATAATTAAGGACCTGATTAACCATGACAATACAGTTGTTATTCTCACTGAGTAAATAAATTTAAAAATTTAATGGTAAGAGACTAAAATACTCCTGTGACAGTAGGATCACATACCCTGTCAGCAGGGAGACAAACATGTTTGCCTAACAACTGCTTTAAAAACTGTAACTTATTATAAAAAAAAAATATTTACGTGTGTGTGTGTGTGTGTGTGCGTACATGCATATATGTATATGTATGTATGTGTATGTACGTGAGCGTATGTACACACACACACACACATATATATATATATATATATATATATATATATATATTTATATTTCACTTAATAAAACGAAACACAATCCAAACTGGACACAATACCAGTTCAAAATTCAAGAAGAGTAAAACACAGAGTAAGGAAACACACTTACATACTCAAATTTTCGGGTAATCCGTCTTCAGGAGAAAAGAGAAAGGGAGACCAAGCACGTTGTAGACGCAACAGCAATTCCAAGGAGAGTGCATATTTTTCACCTTAAATGAACTGAATAAATAACTCTCCTCACTTACTAGTTACTAGGAGGATTATAAACATACAATTCAAATGATTTAAATCAGTTCCTCTTGAAGATGAACATTACTATTATTATTTGAGGGTGACTATAGCACTGTGTCTTAAAAAAAAAAGATTGTACTTCCCCTCTTCTGTACTAAAGTACCCCAGCAGGCTCCATTCGTAATACTGTAACCCCTGTATCATCCATTCTCTGGCACGGATCGCATAACACCTTAGACGGGGGCTGAGATAAAAGGAAGGGATTTGGGGATTAGGAAGGAAGTGAAACGAAGATGGTCAAGCCCAGCCCCTGATCACCTTCTCCTCTTTCGTTTGTCCCTGCGTATAGCAGGTTAACAGGGTAGCCTCGAGAAGACCGATAGTCGGAGTTGAGTGTTAGAGGCTATTAGAGGCGCTTAATCACTCCATTACTACCCTGAAGATGGACATAGTCTGAAACCAGTTTAACAAAATCAACATTTTTATACGTGGTAAGACGGTATCTCTCTTTGTTTAATTTAATTTTGTGATACTGACTGGGAGGTCTAGACTTGATTGTTGCAAGCCTAAATGGCGTTCGATTGGCATTAAATCTAAATCTGTTCACCATTAAAACTAATTACAATGCACATTAATAACAATTAGATCCTAGGAGTGAAATTACTTCCAATCACATTTGTTGGTATTTTAATAGTTCGTTTTAAGTTCCTCTTGTTTTAATATGGTTTACGTGTTTAAAATTAATTTGTAAATTCTATACATTGGAAGGTCGACTAGTTTGACATTAGTTTTTACAATATATATATAAAACGGCATAACCGTACTTACCAGTAAGTATAAAGTACGATGACGCAGTATCTTAGAGACAATTTTATACATATAAAATATACAAAAAGATTTCACATAAACACGTGAAATAACAATCAATGATTAAACCACAATATGAAATGGGAAAACAAGACTAAGATCTTTCAACCGTAACAAGCCGTCTTCGTCAGAGTCAAAAACCCAACGATCTTAGTCTTGTTTTCCCATTTCATATTGTGGTTTGATCATTGATATAAAATATATGTATAAAATACATGCATTTTGAATTTTTATATTTCGAAGTAATAACACTAATTAAACATCTCAAGCAGAAAGTTTATTTAACTAACAGAAGTATTTATTCGAAATAAAATTGTCTTGGGACAAAGTATAACCTTAGCTCCTGTAACCTTACTGGCTGTAGATTCCACCAAGATAATAGGAAAGTTAGTAAATGGTTATCATTCTTTAGTTATTTGGTTAATAAGAATGTTTTTTTTATCTATTGCAAAGATATGACTTATAATAATGAACAAGAGGTTGTAATCTGAGTTATAATCTACGACTTTCTTTACAGGGATATTACGACACAATGGATGCAGGCTACCGGGACGAAAACGGGTACATTCATGTAACAGCCAGGGACGATGACGTCATCAATGTGGCAGGCCACAGACTGTCCACTTCGGCAATAGAAGACGTTGTACTTGGTCATCCAGATATAGCTGATGCAGCAGTTGTGGGCGTACCAGAGCCAACTAAGGGCGAGGTACCTTTCTGTCTCTACGTCAGGAAACCTTGTGCGTATGCTCTTATCATACATTACTTGTTTTTGTTGGTTAAAATCATTAATATATATGTTTATTTAATAATTAAGGAATTGAACTGTAACATAGCCTACAGAGTCCACAAGTAGAGCAATATCCTAGAGCACAAAATACCAGTGCATTTTGATGTTATACTAAAAAGACATCATACTATTTCGGAGATAGAACTCAGTAAAAACCATGAGCTGAAAACGCCCCCCAACAATTCTTTTTGCAGGATCTCCTACTGTGACGGGCAAATTATAACCCTCAACATGTGCACAATTAAATGAAACGAAAGTGTGAAACCAACAAAAGAATTCAACCGTTTAAATTATCACACTTTTAACAAAAAATAATTCGCAGAAAATAAAAAATTATGTCCAATTTGTATTTATGAGAACAACGTTTTCATTTGGCATCAGAGCTGTAGAAACCTAATTTATAACACTTAGTGTATATCAGAGGTTGTATATACTATACTATAGTATATATCAGTGGGTTCTGCGGAACCCAGGGGTTCCTTAACGAACTGCCTGGGTTCCGTGAAAAACATTTAGTAAAAACATTTTTCTAAAAATTTTGTTTGTGGGTTTGGATTTATTCAATATTTCTTGTAAATCATGAAACCGAATAATGTTTATATCTACATATACCCATAAGTAGAAGTGGTCAAAATTTTATTCATATTTAGGGTGAATCACTAGTCAGTTTTTAGTACTATGTGATTCCCGAATTTCCTGCTACTGCAAAAGTTGCATTTTCACACATTGCTGCCATTTCCCACTATCTACTTATGTGAAACTGGATTTTCCCTTTAAACTCTCATAGAAACCAAATACCGAAGTAGACTTAATGCTACAAATTTAAAAATTTGAAAAACTCTGGTAAAAAGGAACAAACCAATCCTTGTCAATTAATAACATAATTCCATTCACTTTTATAATTAAATTAGCCTTTTAAATTTGTCACTTTATTTTTCAAATTTGCCTGGTTTTTATAGATTGACTTTCGCCATTGATTTTTCGTTCGGAATTCGTTTGTATGCTATCAATTAAATGAATAGGTTAAAAACGATCAATTCTTTGAAAGTTTTGAAGAAGATATTGCTTATAAAATGTTAACCATTTAATTAACTGGAATGAACTCTTCAGATAAGTTATTAGTTTGATTGCTTCAAGTTCTTCAAATCTTTTTCGTTGCTGATACTAATCTCAGAAACTTCATAAATATTTTGAAGTATATTATGGATTATCATAATTCATAATTATCTTTTTTTTTAACGCATTGTCAACTATTTTTTCATTGTTATATTAATTGTTATAATCGTTCAATTGTAGAAATGAAATCATGCATAATTTATGTGAGGACCTTTAAATAATATAATGAATCCAACAAATAAGGAATCATTGTAGGGTAAGAAGCTAATGAAATGGTCTCCAAATATAAAAATTTAATGGTATGAACAACGCGTTTCGAACACGTAGTGTTCTTCCTCAGGCATTAACTAAGGGTGAATGTCTGTGGTACAACTCGCGTAAACGTTAGAATAAGGAGTCATATTGTTTGGACATGGAACAAAAAGTTTTCGAAATGCAAATTTCAAAAGTCATATTCTTATCATTATTTTTCTCAGATAAACTATTTTTGGTTAATGTTTTAAATTTCAGTGGGAGACATTTGAATTAGTTAATAATAAATTATTAATAGACATTTTGTCTTTTTTTGTAAAAATTATGTTTATTGTAATTTTAGTGAGTTCTTTTACCATTACTGTTTTGTAGCTGAAATTGGATTCTGATGTTCAAAGTTCAGAATTATATTTTCTGTCATCAAGTTTATAAAGAACAAGTAAGTAAAGGTGACTTAGTTTCTAAGGTCAATTAACTTAGTGACGTGGGTTCGACTTCCTTAATATTTGGTTGGTTCTGTTATATGATTCTGTATTCTGACGTAATATTGGGTTAATAACCCCTGGGGTTAACACATTTATTACAAAAGAAGAAGTAAACAAGGAATAAGAAGAGAAAGCCTGTTCCACTATTTAAAGGTAGTTTGTTTTAAAAATTGTAAACTTTATTTCAGACTAGCAAACGTACCCGCCTTCGACGGAATCACAAATTCGACTATACATGGTATTCCAAAATATCTTTAGAAATTATAGAATAGTAGAAAATACAAGTATCATTATTAGTACAGTATTAAGTAAATGCCTCTGTATACACCACATTAGCTGTTTGTCCTTCAGGTTCATGAAAGAACAAAGAGTTCTTGGGCAAGCAAACTATGGACAAAGTTGACCATGTGAGAAAAACTTGGTCTCACTCACTTCAATTCCTGCGGTAGATAGAGTTTCCCCTTGGGACTTAGTTACCGTCATTGCGAAACAGACGCTGACAGAATGTTGCAATCGTTCGAATGGAAACGGATAGTTGCTTAGAATCAATGGTATGCATATGACTGCCCAGTACCATACCCAGTCATGATGTCTGCCTCTATGGCATATCTGTGCAGAGCACGAACTCAGAGTCCGTGTCCCGTTGCATATTTTTGGGCAGTCAAGTTTCGTAACATGAAATTTGTTACTGCTACAAAATCTCAGCATGATTGGTGCTCCTACATTAAGTTTTTACTCATGGGCAGGCAGTCTAGGAGCAATCACGGAGTCAAGAAATTCAGTTGGATAATGAACTGATTCCTCATAACTAATCACTCTCTTCACTGACTTGTAAGTTCTTTCTTCGGCTTGATATAGCGTAAGACCTTGTTTGTTGCCTTGTTTATTTGTTTAACTTTGGAAAAATTGATTTACCACAGATAAATCCTCAGGATACTCCACGTAATATTGTTGATATCATTTAACTATACTCCTTTTTATTACTATTAAGGCACACTGTAACCATTTATTTATTACTTGTTTGCTATGACTACACATATTAACAAAAATTTCCTTTTTTTTTCTATTTTCTACCGAATTAATATTTTAAACTAAAAAAAAATTGTTTTATTCAGACGTTAACGTTGAAGTTTAAAATGACCATAGGAAATATTAGATTTATATTATATAATGTATTTTTATATATAAAATTTTTAAAATTTCTTGTTTACCTATAATTTATCATTGTATTGCTGAATGCTTCCTACAATCATTTTACCTCACCAATTCATCTGTATATATAAAATACAAAGTTTGTCATCTATCCGCTATAGAAATAGAATTGGAAACATTTAGATACAAAGAAACATATGGATCTTATAGAACTTTTTTCGGGGAAACTAACTACAGTATTTTGATTTTGATCAGGGTTCTTTTTTGCCCATAACCAAAACGCTGTGTAGATCAGCTTGTGTATAATAAATGTGATGAAAGATGCTTACTAATGTGTTTTCATTAATTAAAAGTATGTAAAACACTAAAATGTTGTTCTTGCTTTAGTTTCAAGCACACCTGCTGAAGATCTGAGTCTGGCTTTGATAAAAGAGGTGCGTGACTTGATTGGTCCAATAGCTGCGATGAAGTACTGTATGGAAGTATCGGCTCTTCCTCGCACAAGAAGTGGCAAAACCGCTCGCAAGTCTATTGCTAATATGGCCAGGAATCAACCGTTGAAGGTGAGCAAACACCCAAACCAATTCTATCTTTATAAACAAGTTAGTCTTTGCTAAAGTATTTGTGTGTTACCATTTTATTCTTTACAGTAGAAAATGAATTCCATAATAACAGTAAGGGGTTTACTTTTTTTCATTTAAAATTTACTTCGAAATTTGTCATTTATCATGTTTGTTATACAGAGGGATCCGTTAAGTTATTGTAGTTAAATTATGAGTCTGCTATTGCTATGAAAACAATCCGACCTAAAAAAAAATTTAAAATTAATTAAATAAGTTGTTTATTAGAAAGGTAGGGAAAAAAATTGCTTGTAACTGTGTTCTTTTTAAATATTTTATCTATCCAACTTCTTGTATCTTTATCTATATTGAAGTTAATATCTGAAGTTAAAGTCCAACTTCCAGAAAAACTTTTGTTCAGAGCTGGTAGTGTGTTTTTAAAATTACTCGTATTTTACATATTCATTCTACCTCGAATTAATGAATTATTCATTAAGTATTAATTTCCTTTGATTTACTAATTCTTTAACTTATAGTAATCAGTATAAATTTAATACTTTTATTAACAGTGAGAAGTTAACAGTGAAAAAGATAATATTTATACTTTTTCACAAGGATTATCACTAATTATCATTAATCGCAAGGATTATCACTAATTATCATTAATCACAAGGATCATCACTAATTATCATTAATCACAAGGATTATCACTAATTATCATTAATCACAAGGATTATCACTAATTATCATTAATCACAAGGATTATCACTAATTATCATTAATCACAAGGATTATCAATAAGGTATGTTCAAATTTAGCTTATTTCAGATGATAAAAATGATTAATAACAAGTATATTTGTTTTCAGATTTCGGGAACTATAGAAGATCCTACAGTATATATTGAAATAAAACAAGTTTTACAAAAATGTGGATTTGCAGGAGCTCAAAGTTGAAATATTTTATTCATAGTTTCATCCGTCATTCAAGTTCTATTATACATCTTGATATTAGGTAGAGGAAAAACTAACTGAAATCTATCACTTTGTCTAAATAGTCCACCCACAAAAAAAAAAAAAAAATATTTACGTCTCAGCAATATTTTTCATGATATTCAACTTTAAAATATTCAGCGTGTTTTCAAATTTTTATTCAACAGAATCGTTTCTAAATGAATAAACATTTCTTTGTGCAAATACTATAGAATTTCGTGAAAAACCTATGAGTAAATTTTATTGAATTTCAGCAATGCAATAGGTCTGTTTATATACATTTGTAATATTTAACTCTATACACCATGTTCAATATATTTCGCCCTGACAAACAATCAACTCATTAAAAGTAATTATATTTTTTTTGTATTTACTGAATAAAATGGTGTATTTGCCATATCAAACCTGTTTTTTTTTTGTTTCATTAATTGATTGGCATTAATTATAATAAATATATTTACATATAATGAATTATGCTTGTTTAAAAAAGCGATAGTTGGGGATATTAATTTTCTATAAATTTTCTCCTTTGTTGTTCGTGGGATGTTCATAACAGTGGAGAATGATCAAAGTGGAAATACAATGATATTTCAATATTGATTACTTTATTAGAAACTTATACATTGTTTCCAATTTTCTATTAGTAATAATTGTTATTTTTAATGAATTTTTTTTAAAAAAAAAATAAACTCTTTCCTAAAAACATTTTCAATTATTTTGTTAGCTCATCTGGATTGTTGTTTGCTATCTTAGTATTAGTTTTGTATAACATGAAATTCATAGTATTTTAATGAAATCATTGGTTATATAGAATGAAATGTAGCACAAATCTGTTATGAGGTGTGGTGGTACTTAACAGAACAAAATAAATTAAATACAGGCTTAATAAGGAACATCAATTTATTTATATTTCAGTTATATTAGACTATTTTTTATAAAAAAAAAAAGAATATTAATTTTTAATGCTGTATTTCATGTGTAATACGAATTTCTCTATCAATTCTGAATGATCGTAGGCTAAATAATTTTGGGAATAATTCTGCATTTTGAATAATATTCATTAAAATCTAATAATATTTTATTTTATTAATTATACCCATTTTTTTTACAATTATATATTTCACACTGACATTGAAAACGATTTTTCCTTCACTTTAATCAGTTGTTTATTAAAAAAAAAACTGTGATATTCTATTATAATTTTTGTATTTATGTCTTTTGTACGACAAAAATAAACACATTGTGTTTAGTATATACTTATTTATAAAATGCTCCTCTAGTTTATCGAGCTTATTGGAAATATGTCAAAATTTAAATATATATAGTTACATTGAAATATTCATTTAATTTATACATTTTACCAATATGTCATTGCAATTTTTATTACAAACTGTTCAATATGTTTAAGGTTTATTTTGTGTTCTACTATTTTGTAAATTAATTCATTTTGTGTCGCTGTACATCACTGAAATTCACTCATGCGAAATTATTCTTCAAGTGCATCTTTGAGATAAACAACTTGTTAAAACAACTATTAATTAGAATAATAATGCTTTAAGTACCATAGAACTTATTAGTAAAATGAAGGGGAGCTAGGGGGAATATTAGTTTTATGCTATAAAATTGTGGTTTTCAAACTTTAAGGCATTTTTGTGTTCGTCAGAATAGTTAGTTATGAATTTATACAAGTTTTTGAACCTTTTCTATTCAAATGGGGAAAAATGTTTTATCAGTTAAGATGTGTTCAACTTCTGTGCAAATCATATTAGTACCTAACTCAAGGGAACGATTTATATCAAATTTAATAATATGAACTTTTTGCTATAACGAGTACATTAGATATGTTTCAGGGTCGTGTGATCAGAATAGACTGATAAGAACTTCATGTCTTTATGATAAGAAAACAAAAAGAATGATAAAAAACAGTTTTCTTTGGTACCAAAAACGGGCCAACAGTACAATTTTTTATTTAATTACAAAAAATTTAATCTTCTATTTTTTTTACTTTACTATAATCAAAGTGTAGTAATCATGAAAAATATCGATTTCGAGGTTTTGACAGTTTTCATATTTTGATGCCCTCTAAAGAACTTTTTTGACGATACTCCGATGATATCTGAGTGTCTATGAGTGGGTGTGTATCCAAAAGATTATGGCCATCCTATAGATTACACTGTTTGATAGATGAAATTCATATTTAACACAAAAATAGGGTATATCGTGTAAATTTGTATTTAGGCAATATTGCATAATGAGAATGACATTTTTTAACCAATAATGTGTTTTTAGATAACTTTTTTCCTCTTAAAGTATTTAACTGTACAGTGTTGGAACTTTGAAATTTTTGTGGAACTGACAATGGTATAACAAAAGAAGACAGCATAATTTTTTAATAAAAGGACAGGTGACTTCTCTTATTTTTGTTACTTTACTATAAGTAAAGTATAGTGATCGTGAAAAAATTCGATCTCGAGATTTTGACGGAATTACATGTTTTGAGGTACCAGAAGTCTTTTTATGAAATTTTTTCGATGATGTCTGTGTGTATGTGGGTGGGTGGGTGAGTTGTTACCACGCTACGGTCCAGAATCTTTGATAGATAAAGTTGATATTTTACACAAAATTGGGCCCCATAGGGAAGAAGATCTCTATTGTTTGGGAAGAATTATGCATGATGGGAAAGTCAATTTTTTTGCCAAAAACAGTTTTTAGAAAACATATATTTCTCCTAAACTGACAACCCTAGAGTTTTGAAATTTTAACAATATCTTTGAGGTTACAAATGGAACAAACGAAAAAAATATTCAGAATTTTAAAACAACAGGAAATATTTTTTTTTTCAATAAAATGTAAAAATTTTGACTTATAATTCAATCTCAAACCTTGTGAGAGCGATACAAGCCATACTGTTTGACGGATCAAAATTAAACTAAGCCTAAAAATAGAACATTATGTGGAGAATGAGTTGAAAGAGGATTTCTGTTTGTTGAGAAATATCCAGTTTTTTTTTTACAATTCTAGTCTAATAGTTCATATTTATTATTTTCAAAAACTATAAAAGATTTAAATTATATTGAATAGCTGGCTTTGACTTCGATTTGAGTATGTAAACTGGCTAATTACTAATATATTTTTTCTCAATATACATTCATAGCAAACTTATAACAGAGTACAGAAGGCAGGAAAAGGATAAAACTCACTCAGAAAAAATTCGTATATGTGATATTTGACAAAGAGGAAGGAAAATGATCTTATTAAATACTAAAAAGTCATAAAATTCCCAGTATAATAATTCTATAAAAGACAAAAAATGTAAAAGATAAAACAAAAGCTATAACTGATACTATTTATATAATGCTTTTTTCCTTTTATTACATAAATTTTTATATTTTAAATCACAAAATATTACGAACATGCTAGTTCAAAAGAAAATATCAATTTTTTTTTAAGCAAGTCCAATATATTACGTGTTTAATTTAGCATCGTTATATTTAGAGATATCACCCACTTTACTAAATGATTTATATAGTTACCTCCAAGAACCTCTAACCACCTTTTTCCTTTTTGCTCTATTTTCAAGCTTTTTTGTATTAACAATAAGAATTTTATGAAATATTGGTTAAAACAACAGTTATAACTAATACTAATATTTAAGAGCTTTTTTCTTTTTTTACAGAAAAATTTTATATTTTAAATCACAAAATAGAGCTAACATGCTACTTCAAAACAAAATATCCATTTTTCTTTTTCTTAAATCAAGTACAATATATTATGTGTTTCATTTAGCATCGATATATTCACAGAAATCACCCAAATAACTAAATGATTTATGAAGAAATCCCTAACCACCTACTTCCTTGTTGCACTATTTTAAGGTTTTTAGTATTAACAATACAAATTTTATGAAATATTGGTTGAAAACAACACTTATAACCCATACTATTCTTTATAATGCTTTATTGATTTTTATACAGAAATTATAATATTTTTTTTTAAATCACAACATTTATCAAACATTCTAGATTAAAAAATTATCAATTTTATTTCTTAAATCAAGTACAATATATTATCTTTCATTTAGCATCGCTATATTCATAGAAATCACCCAATTAACCAAATGATTTATAAAGTTACCTCTAACCACCACCAAACCACCTCTAACCACCTTTTTCCTTTTTGCACTATTTTCAATTTTTATTCTATTAACAATAGGAATTTTATGAAATATTAGTTTAAAACAACAGTTATAACTAATACTAATTTTTTAAAAGCTTTTTTTCTTTTTTTACAGAAAATATTTTCTATATGAATATTTTTAATTACAAAAGATAGCTAACATGATAGTTCAAAACAAAATATCCATTTTTTTTTTAAATCAAGTACAATATATTATATGTATCATTTACCATCGTTATATTTACAGAAATCACCCATTTTACTAACTGATTTACAAAGTTACCTCTAAATACCCCTAAGCTCCTTTCTCCCTTTTGCACTATTTAGAATATTTTTTGTATAAATAATACGAGTTTTATGAAATATTGGTAGAAAACAAGTCTTATATATAACTCATTCTACTTTTTTTAATGTTTTCTTGCTTTAAATACGGTTATTTTAATAATTATTATTTTAAATCACTAAATATATCAAACATACTAGTTCAAACGAAAATATCAATTTTTTTTTTCTTAAATCAATTCCAATGTATTATGTGTTTCATTTAGCATTGTTATATTCACAGAAATCACCCAATTAAATAATGATTTATAAAGTTACCTCTAACCACCTCTACCCACCTCTAACCGCCTTTTGCACTAACCCTTTTGCAATATTTTCATTTTTGTTTGTAATAACAATAAGAATATGATGAAATATTAATACTAATTTTTAAAAGGTTTTTTATTTTTTTACAGAAAAATTTTCTATTTTATATTTTTAATTACAAAATATACTATTTCAAAACAAAATATCCATTTTTTTTTAAAATCAATTACAATATATTATATGTATCATTTAGCATCGATACATTTACAGAAATCACCCATTTTACTAAATGATTTATAAAGTTACCTCTAAACACCCCTAACCACCTCTAACCACCTTTATTCTTTTTGCACTATTTTGAATATTTTTTGTATAAATAATACAAATTTTATGAAATATTGGTAGAAAACAACTATTATAACTTTTTTTGCTATAAATACGGATATTTTAAAAATATTCTTTTAAATCACTAACATATATCAAACATGCTAGTTCAAAAGAAAATATCCATTTTTTTTTAAATCAAGTCCAATATATTATTTGTTTCATTTAGCATCGTTATATTCACAGAAATCACCCAAATAACTAAATGATTTATGAAGAAATCCCTAACCACCTTGTTCCTTGTTATATAGTAAAGTTTGTTGAGTTGGTAATTTTTTCATTTTTTTCATGATTTTTATGTTAGAATAGTCAAAAAAAGAAAGAAATACAATAGGTTTGATGAAATTGATATATTTTTTCGTTTCATAGTATTTCAGTGAGAGTAGTTTAGGTGTGAACAATTATATGGTAAAGTTTGTTTAGATGGTATTTTTTTTTATGTTCATGCTTTTTATGTTAGAATAGTCAAAACAAAGAGTGAAATACAATAGGTTTGATGAGATTGATATATTTTTTCTTTTTCATAGTATTCCAGTGAGAGTAGTTTAGGTGTGAGCAGTTATATGGTAAAGTGTGTTGAGTTGGTAATTATTTCATTTTTTTCATGCTTTTAATGTTAGAATAGACAAAACGAAGAGAGAAATACAATAGGTTTGATGAGATTGATATATTTTTTTGTTTTCATAGTATTCCAGTGAAAGTAGTTTAGGTGTGAAGAGTTATATGGTAAAGTTTGTTTAGCTGGTATTTTCTTTTACATGCTTTTTATGTTAGAATAGACAAAACGAAGAGAGAAATACAATAGGTTTGATGAGATTGATATATTTTTTTGTTTTCATAGTATTCCAGTGAAAGTAGTTTAGGTGTGAACAGTTATATGGTAAAGTTTGTTGGGTTGGTAATTTTTTCTATTTCCATGTTTCTCATGTTAGAAGAGTCAAAACGAAAAGAGAAATACAATAGGTTTGATGAGATTGATATATTTTTTTGTTTTCATAGTATTCCAGTGATAGTAGTTTAGGTGTGAAGAGTTATATGCTAAAGTTTGTTGAGTTGGTATTTTTTTTTATTATCATGCTTCTCATGTTAGAATAGTCAAAACGAAGAGAGAAATACAATAGGTTTGATGAGATTGATATATTTTTTCGTTTTCATAGTATTCCAGTGAGAGTAGTTTAGGTGTGAACAGTTATATGGTAAAGTTTGTTGAGTTGGTAATTTTTTTTTTTTCATGCTTTTTATGTTAGAATAGTCAAAACGAAGAGAGAAATACAATAGGTTTGATGAGATTGATATATTTGTTTTTCATAGTATTCCAGTGAGAGTAGTTTAGCTGTGAAGAGTTATATGGTAAAGTTTGTTGAGTTGGTATTTTTTTTTCTTTTCACGCTTTTTATGTTAGAATAGTCAAAACGAAGAGAGAAATACAATAGATTTGATGAGTTTGATATATTTTGTTGTTTTCATAGTATTCCAGTGAGTGTAGTTTAGGTGTGAAAAGTTATATGGTAAAGCTTGTTGAGTTGGTATTTTTTTTTTCTTTTCACGCTTTTTATGTTATAATAGTTAAAACGAAGAGAGAAATACAATAGGTTTGATGAGATTGATATATTTCTTTCATTTCATAGTATTCCAGTGAAAGTAGTTTAAGTGTGAAGAGTTATATGGTAAAGTTTGTTTAGTTTGTATTTTTTTTTTCATGCTTTTAATGTTAGAATAATCAAAACGAAGAGAGAAATACAATAGAATTGATAAGTTTGATTTATTTTTTTGTTTTCATAGTATTCCAGTGAAAGTAGTTTAGGTGTGAAGAGTTATATGGTAAAGTTTGTTTAGTTTGTATTTTTTTTTTCATGCTTTTATTGTTAGAATAATCAAAACGAAGAGAGAAATACAATAGAATTGATAAGTTTGATTTATTTTTTTGTTTTCATAGTATTCCAGTGAGAGTAGTCCAGGTGTGAACAGTTATATGGTAAAGTTCGTTGAGTTGGTAATTTTTTCTATTTCCATGTTTCTCATGTTAGAAGAGTCAAAACGAAAAGAGAAATACAATAGGATTGATAGGTTTAATATATATTTTTTCGTTTTCATAGTATTCCAGTGAGAGTAGTTTAGGTGTGAACAGTTATACGGTAAAGGTTATTGAATTGGTAATTTTTTCATTTTTTTCATGCTTTTTATGTTACAATAGTCTAAACGAAGAGAGAAATACAATAGGTTTGATGAGATTGATATATTTTTTCGTTTTCATAGTTTTCCAGTGAGAGTAGATGAGGTGTAACAGTTATAAGGTAAAGATAGTAGAGTTGGAATTTTTTCATTTTTTTCATGCTTTTTATGTTACAATAGTCTAAACGAAGAGAGAAATACAATAGGTTTGATGAGATTGATATATTTTTTCGTTTTCATAGTTTTCCAGTGAGAGTAGATGAGGTGTAACAGTTATACGGTAAAGGTTATTGAGTTGGTATTTTTTTCATTTTTTTCATGCTTTTATGTTAGAATAGTCTAAACGAAGAGAGAAGTACAATAGGTTAGATGAAATTGACATATTTTTTCGTTTTCATAGTTTTCCAGTGAGAGTTGATGTGGTGTAACAGTTATAAGGTAAAGATTGTAGAGTTAGAATTTTTTTAATTTTTCATGCTTTCTATTTTAAAATAGTCTAAACGAAGAGGGAAATACAATAGGTTTGATGAAATTGACATATTTTTTGTTTTCATTGTATTGCAGTGAGAGTAGTTTAGGTGTGAACAGTTATATGGTAAAGGTTAATGAGTTGCTAATTTTTTTCATTTTTTTCGCGTTTTTTATTTTGAATAGTCTAAACGAGAAGAGAAATACAATAAGTTTGATGAAATTGACATATTTTTTCGTTTTCATTGTATTCCAGTTAGAGTAGTTTAGGTGTGAACAGTTATATGGTAATGTTAATTGAGTTGGAATTTTTTCATTTTTTTCATGCTTTTTATGTTAGAATAGTCAAAACGAAGAGAGAAATACAATAGGTTTGATGAGATTGATATATTTTTTCGTTTTCATAGTTTTCCAGTGAGAGTAGATGAGGTGTAACAGTTATACGGTAAAGGTTATTGAATTGGTAATTTTTTCATTTTTTTCATGCTTTTTATGTTACAATAGTCAAAACGAAGAGAGAAATACAATAGATTTGATGAAATTGATATATTTTTTCGTTTTCATAGTTTTCCAGTGAGAGTAGATGAGGTGTAACAGTTATAAGGTAAAGTTTGTTGTGTTGGTAATTTTTTCATTTTTTTCATGCTTTTTATGTTAGAATAGTCTAAACGAAGAGAGAAATACAATAGGTTTGATGAGATTGATATATTTTTTCGTTTTCATAGTATTCCAGTTAGAGTAGATTAGGTGTGAACAGTTATATGGTAAAGGTTATTGAATTGGTAATTTTTTCATTTTTTTCATGCTTTTTATGTTAGAATAGTCTAAACAAAGAGAGAAAAACAATAGGTTTGATGAGATTGATATATTTTTTCGTTTTCATAGTATTCCAGTGAGAGTAGTTTAGGTGTGAACAGTTATATGGTAAAGGTTATTGAGTTGGAATTTTTTCATTTTTTTCATGCTTTTTATGTTAGAATAGTCTAAACGAAGAGAGAAATACAATAGGTTTGATGAGATTGATATATTTTTTCGTTTTCATAGTATTCCAGTGAGAGTAGTTTAGGTGTGAACAGTTATATGGTAAAGGTTATTGAATTGGAATTTTTTCATTTTTTCATGCTTTTATTTTAGAATAGTCTAAACGAAGAGAGAAATACAATAGGTTTGATGAAATTGATATATTTTTTTGTTTTCATAGTATTCCAGTGAGAGTAGATTAGGTGTGAACAGTTATATGGTAAAGTTTGTTGAGTTGGAATTTTTTCATTTTTTTCATGCTTTTTATTTTAGAATAGTCTAAACGAAGAGAGAAATACAATAGGTTTGATGAAATTGATATATTTTTTCGTTTTCATAGTTTTCCAGTGAGAGTAGATGAGGTGTAACAGTTATAAGGTAAAGATTGTTGAGTTGGAATTTTTTCATTTTTTTCATGCTTTTTATTTTAGAATAGTCTAAATGAAGAGAGAATTACAATAGGTTTGATGAAATTAATATATTTTTTCGTTTTCATAGTTTTCCAGCGAGAGTAGATGAGGTGTAACAGTTATATGGTAAAGATTATTGAGTTGGAATTTTTTCATTTTTTTCATGCTTTTTATGTTAGAATAGTCTAAACGAAGAGAGAAATACAATAGGTTTGATGAGATTGATATATTTTTTCGTTTTCATAGTTTTCCAGTGAGAGTAGATGAGGTGTAACAGTTATAAGGTAAAGTTGTTGAGTTGGAATTTTTTTTTTTTTCATGCTTTTATGTTACAATAGTCTAAACGAAGAGAGAAATACAATAGGTTTGATGAGATTGATATATTTTTTCGTTTTCATAGTTTTCCAGTGAGAGTAGATGAGGTGTAACAGTTATACGGTAAAGGTTATTGAATTGGTAATTTTTTCATTTTTTTCATGCTTTTTATGTTAGAATAGTCAAAACGAAGAGAGAAATACAATAGGTTTGATGAGATTGATATATTTTTTCGTTTTCATAGTTTTCCAGTGAGAGTAGTGAGGCGTAACTGTTATAAGGTAAAGATTGTTGAGTTGGAATTTTTTTTTTTTTCATGCTATGTATGTTAGAATAGTCTAACCTAAGAGAAAAATACAACAGGTTTGATAAAATTGACATATTTTTTGGTTTTCATAATTTTCCAGCTAGAGTAGATGAGGTGTAACAGTTAAAGGTAAAGATTGTTGAGTTGGAATTTTTCATTTTTTTCATGCTTTTTATGTTAGAATAGTTTAAACGTAGAGAGAAATATAATAGGTTTGATGAAATTGATATATTTTTTCGCTTTCATAGTATTCCAGTGAGAGTAGTTTAGGTGTGAACAGTTATAAGATAACGGTAATTGAGTTGGTAATTTTATCATTTTTTTCATGTTTTTTATTTTAGATTAGTCTAAACGATGAGAGAAATACAATAGGTTTGATGAGATCGATATATTTTTTCGTTTTCATAGTATTCTAGTAAGAGTAGATTAGGTGTGAACAGTTATCTGGTAAAGTTTGTTGTGTTGGAATTTTTTCATTTTTTTCATGCTTTTTATTTTAGAATAGTCTAAACGAAGTGAGAAATACAATAGGTTTGATGAAATTGATATATTTTGTTGTTTTCTTAGTATTCCAGTGAGAGAAGTTTAGGTGTGAACACATATATGCTAAAGTTTATTGAGTTGGAATTTTTTCATTTTTTTCATGCTTTTTATTTTAGAATAGTCTAAACGAAGAGAGAAATACAATAGGTTTGATGAAATTGATATATTTTTTGGTTTTCATAGTATTCCAGTGAGAGTAGTTTAGGTGTGAACTACATATGGTAAAAATTATTGAATTGGAATTTTTTCATTTTTTTCATGCTTTATATTTTAGAATAGTCTAAACGAAGAGAGAAATACAAAAGGTTTGATGAAATTGATATATTTTTTCGTTTTCATAATATTCCAGTGAGAGTAGTTTAGGTGTGAACACATATATTATGGTAAAGTTTATTGAGTTGGAATTTTTTCATTTTTTTCATGCTTTTTATTTTAGAATAGTCTAAACGAAGTGTGAAATACAATAGATTTGATGAAATTGATATATTTTTTTGTTTTCATAGCATTCCAGTGATGGTAGTTTAGGTGAGAACACATATATGGTAAAGTTTATTGAGTTGGAATTTTTTCATTTTTTTCATGCTTTTTTTTTTTGGAATAGTCTAAACGAAGAGAGAAATACAATAGGTTTGATGAAATTGATATATTTTTTCGTTTCCATAGTATTCCAGTGAGAGTATTTTAGGTGTGAACAGTTATATGGTAAAATTATTGAATTGGAATTTTTTCATTTTTTTCATGCTTTTTATGTTAGAATAGTAAAAACGAAGAGAGAAATAGAATAGATTTGATGAAATTGACATATTTTTTCGTTTTCATAGTTTTCCAGTGAGAGTAGATGAGGTGTAACAGTTTTAAGGTAATGTTGCTGAGTTGGAATTTTTTCATTTTTTTCATGCTTTTTATTTTAGAATAGTCTAAACGAAGAGAGAAATACAATAGGTTTGATGAAATTGATATATTTTTTCGTTTTCATAGTTTTCCAGTGAGAGTAGATGAGGTGTAACAGTTATAAGGTAAAGATTATTGAGTTGGAATTTTTTCATTTTTTTCATGCTTTTTATGTTAGAATAGTCAGAACGAAGAGAGAAATACAATAGGTTTGATGAAATTGACATATTTTTTCGTTTTCATAGTTTTCCAGTGAGAGTAGTTTAGGTGTGAACACTTATATGGTAAAGTTTATTGAGTTGGTAATTTTTTCATTTTTTTCATGATTTTTATGTTAGAATAGTCAAAACGAAGAGAGAAATACAATAGGTTTGATGAAAATGATATATTTTTTCGTTTTCATAGTATTCTAGTGAGAGTAGATTAGGTGTGAACAGTTATAAGGTAAAGATTGTTGAGTTGGAATTTTATCATTTTTTTCATGCTTTTTATGTTAGAATAGTCTAAACGAAGAGAGAAATACAATAAGTTTGATGAGATTGATATGTTTTTTCGTTTTCATAGTATTCCAGTGAGAGTAGTCTAGGTGTGAATAGTTATATGGTAAAGTTTGTTGAGTTGGTATTTTTTTTCTTTTCACGTTTTTTATGTTAGAATAGTCAAAACGAAGAGAGAAATACAATAGGTTTGATGAGATTGATATATTTTTTTTTTCATAGTATTCCAGTGAGAGTAGTCTAGGTGTGAACAGTTATAAGGTAAAGTTTGTTGAGTTGATAATTTTTTCATTTTTTTCATGTTTCTCATGTTAGAAGAGTCAAAACGAAGAAAGAAATACAATAGGTTTGATGAGATTCATATGTTTTGTCGTTTTCATAGTATTCCAGTGAGAGTAGTCCAGGTGTGAACAGTTATATGGTTTTTGATTGGAATTTTTCTTTTTTCCATGTTTTATTTAGAAAGTCAAAACGAAAAAGAAATACAATAGGTTGATATTTGATTATTTTTTTTGTTTTCATAGTATTCCGTGAGAGTAGTTAGGTGGAAAGTTATAGGTAGGTTTGTTGAGTTTATTTTTTTTTTTTTTCAGTTTTTTTGTTAGAATAGTAAAACGAGAGAAAATACAATAGGTTTGATAATTGAATATTTTTTCGTTTTCAAGTTTAGTGGAGTAGATAGTTAAAGTTATAAGGTAAAATTTGTTGAGTTGGATTTTTTTTTTTCAGGTTTTTTTTTTAGAATAGTCAAAAGGAAGAGAGAAATACATAGGTTATATTTATATATTTTTTCGTTTTTTATGTTTTCAGGAGAGTAGTTAGGGGGAACAGTATATGGTAAGATTGTTGAGTTGGTTTTTTTTTTTTATTTTTCATGCTTTATGTAGAATAGTCAAAAACGAAGAGGAAATAAATAGGTTGATGAATTGAATATTTTTTCTTTCATAGTTTTCCAGTGAGAGTAGTTTTGGGTGTAAAGGTTATAGGTAAAGTTTGTTGAGTTGGATTTTTTTTTTTTTCATCTTTTCATTTAAAATAGTCAAAACGAAGAGAGAAATACAATAGGTTTGATGAATTGATATTTTTCGTTTTCTAGTTTCCAGTGAGAGTAGTTAGGGTAACGTTATAGGTAAAAATTTTGTGAGTTGGAATTTTTTTTTTTTTTCATGCTTTATGTTAGAATAGTCAAAACAAGAGAAAATAAAAGGTTTGATAATTGAATATTTTTTGTTTTCATATTTCCAGTAGAGTAGTTAGGTGTAAAGTTAAGGTAAAGTTTGTTGAGTTGGATTTTTTTTTTTTCAGCTTTTTTATGTTAGAATATTTAAAACGAAAGAGAGAAATAAATGGTTTATATTTGATATATTTTTTCGTTTTCATAGTATTCCAATGAGAGTAGTTTAGGTTTGAACAGTTAACGGTAAAGGTTATTGAGTTGGTATTTTTTCATTTTTTTTATGTTTTTTATATTAGAATAGTCAAAACGAAGAGAGAAATACAATAGGTTTGATGAGATTGATATATTTTTTCGTTTTCATAGTATTCCAGTGAGAGTAGTTTAGGTTTGAACAGTTATGGTAAAGTTTGTTGGTTGATATTTTTTCATGCTTTTTATTTAGAATAGTCTAAACGAAGGAGAAATACAATAGGTTTATATTTGATATATTTTTTTTTTTCTAGTATTCCAGTGAGAGAGTTAGGTGTGAACATTATATGTAAGTTTTTAGTTGGTTTTTTTTTTTCAGCTTTTTATTTAGAATAGTCAAAACGAAGAGAGAAATACAATAGGTTGATAATTTGATTTATTTTTTGTTTCCATAGTATTCAGTGAAAGTAGTTTAGGTGTGAACAATATGGTAAATTTTTGATTGGAATTTTTTCTTTTTTTCATGCTTTTTATTTAGAATAGTCAAAACGAAGAGAGAAATACAAAGGTTTGATGAGATTGATATATTTTTTTTTTTTTCATATATTCCAGTGAGAGTAGTTAGGTGTGAACATTATAAGGTAAAGTTTTTGAGTTGGAAATTTTTTCTTTTTTTTCATGTTTTATTTAGAAAGTCAAAACGAAGGAAATACAATGGTTTGATGAATTTAATATTTTTTGTTTTCATAGATTCCAGTGAGGTAGTAGGTGGAACATTATATGGTAAAGTTTTGAGTTGGAATTTTTTCTTTTCCATGTTTTTTTTTGAAAGTCAAAACGAAAAAGAAATACAATAGGTTGATATTTGATATATTTTTTTTGTTTTCATAGTATTCCAGTGAGAGTATTTAGGTGTGAACAGTTATAGGGTATTTTTTGATTGGATTTTTTTTTTTTTCAGCTTTTTTATGTTAGAATAGTAAAACGAAGAGAGAAATAAATAGGTTTGATGAATTGAATATTTTTTCGTTTTCAAGTTTCCAGTGAGAGTAGATATGTTAAAGTTTATGGTAAAATTTGTTGAGTTGGATTTTTTTTTTTCAGTTTTTTATTTAGAATAGTCAAAAGGAAGAGAGAAATACATAGGTTGATAGGTTTGATATATTTTTTCGTTTTCATAGTTTTCAGTGAGAGTAGTTAGGTGTAACGATAAGGTAAGATTTTGAGTTGGAATTTTTTTTTTTTTATGCTTTATGTAGAATAGTCAAAACGAAGAGGAAATACAATAGGTTGATGAATTGAATATTTTTTCTTTTCAAGTTTCCAGTGAGAGTAGTTTGGTGTGAATTTATATGGTAAAGTTTTTGAGTTGGTATTTTTTTTTTTTTCATGTTTATGTTAAATAGTCAAAACGAAGAGAGAAATACAATAGGTTAGATGAGATTGATATATTTCTTTCATTTCATAGTATTCCAGTGAGAGTAGTTTAGGTGTGAACAGTTATATGGTAAAGTTTGTTGAGTTGGTATTTTTTTTTATTTTCATGCTTCTCATGTTATAATAGTCAAAACGAAGAGAGAAATACAATAGGTTTGATGAGATTGATATGTTTGGTCGTTTTCATAGTATTCCAGTGAGAGTAGTCTAGGTGTCAACAGTTATATGGTAAAGTTTGTCGAGTTGGTATTTTTTTTTATTTTCATGCTTCTCATGTTAGAATAGTCAAAACGAAGAGAGAAATATAATAGGTTTGATGAGATTGATATATTTTTTCGTTTTCATAGTATTCCGTGGAGTTTCTAGGTGTGAAAGTTAAGGTAAAGTTTGTTGAGTTGGTATTTTTTTTTTTTCAGTTTTTATGTTAGAAATCAAAACGAAGAAGAAATACAATAGGTTTATAGGTTTATTTTTTTTCTTTTCTATATTCCAATGAGAGTAGTCAGGTGTGAACAGTTTATGGTAAAGTTTGTTGAGTTGGTATTTTTTTTTTATTTTCATGTTCTCATGTTAGAAAGTCAAAACGAAAAGAAATAAATAGGTTTGATGAGATTGATATATTTTTTCGTTTTCATAGTATTCCAGTGAGAGTAGTCTAGGTGTGAACAGTTATAAGGTAAAGTTTGTTGAGTTGATAATTTTTTCATGCTTTTTATGTTAGAATAGTCTAAACGAAGAGAGAAATACAATAGGATTTATAGGTTTGATATATTTTTTCTTTTTCATAGTATTCCAGTGAGAGTAGTCTAGGTGTGAACAGTTATATGGTATAGTTTGTTAGTTGGTATTTTTTTTTCACGCTTTTTATGTTAGAATAGTCAAAACGAAGAGAGAAATACAATAGGATTTATAGGTTTGATATATTTTTTCTTTTTCATAGTATTCCAGTGAGAGTAGTCTAGGTGTGAACAGTTATATGGTAAAGTTTGTTGAGTTGGTAATTTTTTTCTATTTCCATGTTTCTCATGTTAGAAGAGTCAAAACGAAAAGAGAAATACAATAGGATTGATAGGTTTGATATATTTTTTGGTTTTCATAGTATTCCAGTGAGAGTAGTCTAGGTGTGAACAGTTATATGGTAAAGTTTGTTGAGTTGGTAATTTTTTCATTTTTTTTATGCTTTTTATGTTAGAATAGTCAAAACAAAGAGAGAAATACAATAGGATTGATAAGTTTGATATATTTTTTCGTTTTCATAGTATTCCAGAGAGAGTAGTTTATGTGTGAACAGTTATATGATAAAGTTTTGAAATGTAATGTATGGACTCTTTCCTCAAGAAAGAGGACGAAGTTTGTTGAGAACTATCCAGTTTTTTTTTACAATTCTAGTCTAATAGTTCATATTTGTTATTTTCTAATATTAGAAGCTACCAACTATAAAAGATTTAAATTATATTGAGTAGCTGGCTTTGACTTTGATTTGAGTATGTATACTGGCTAATTACTAATATATTTTTTCTCAATATACATTCATAGCAAACTTATAACAGAGTACAGAATGCAGGAAAAGGATAACACTCACTCAGAAAAAAATTCGTATACATGATATTTGAGAAAGGGGAAGGAAAATGATCTTATTAAATACTTAGAAGCCATAAAATTCCCAGGTATAATAATTCTATAAAAGACCGAAAATGTAAAAGATAATTCAAAATTGAATTCTTTCGTTTAGAGATTAATAAATGTAATTATCGTAGATCTTTAATTATAAATCATCTTAAAACAACATTTTTTTCTTCGATGTTTATCAGAAAAAATAAGGGTATTTTCCTGTTTTAAATTTGAAAATTTTACATTCGTATTCAATGTAGAAGGATGTCAAGTAAACGATGTAAGAAATCCACTGGCCATTTGAACGAAAGTGATGTTCTCTTGTAGGAGAATATTTCTTATCAAGAAATGTTCACTTTGGTTTTTGAAAAATGTTATTACTGCTGGAGTTATACCAATGAAATTCTTTGCATCAGCTGTGTGATGTACAAAAATAAGCTTATATATTGATATGTCCTTCAATCACTATCTGTACTACCTCAGGAATGAAAGACTAATAATCATATCCCATTTAGATGTTTACATTATGCTTAAATCAGACGTTATATATTATATACTCAAGAAATTTGATATTAAGTTACTTATAGTAAAGTTAAGTTGAGGTTTAATTAAAATTTTTTAAATAATTTAATAAGTTTATATGAGGTGTACAAATATAAAATTCTTACATGTAAAAAGCAAAGCCAACCAGATATATAATTTCTGATGCTTTCCATGGTATGATGGATTTGATTTGTCTTACAAAACGCTCTAATCAATCTATATGTTGCACCCTTGAACAAAACTTAATATCAAATGTAATTTTTTTTGTTTATGGGTAATATTGAAGCGGAGGAAGCACTCTTTTTATAATCATGCTATAATAATGCTATAATCATGCTATAATAATGCTATAATCATGATATAATAATGCTTATTCTTTTAATTTAATTTGCTTCATTTACAATGAATTTAAAGTTTTAATTATATTAAAAAGATGGAGGGGTTATGGAAGGAAACATTTTATTTAATGTACTTGTTTATCACAAATTTTTTGTTAAGACATACATTTTTTGAATACAGATTCCATTTTAGACAAACATACTATAAAATTAATAATAAAATATTAACCAAAAATATATTAAAGGAGGTAACTAGAAAATATTACATGGTAAGCATGATGTAGAGCAAAAATTTAACCAACTATAGCAAGTGAAAGCCTAGTTTTGAAATGTATACACAATAAACGATATTAATTAATAACAAAATATATAATATGAATTCATGACTAGTACAAACTACATTCCAATAAATAACCAGTAATATAATTTTTCGAATTGGTAAATCAAAATGGCACTGGGAATGTTTAACCAAGCTCATGTGAATATAAAATCAGACCTTTTTTGTCTTTTTTTTTTTTTTATTTTTGGCTTCCATTATGCGTTTCTTTGGTAAATACACTGAATGAATTATTTTTAATCAACAAATATACTTAGAACATTAAATATAAATAGTTTAACATAACGTAAATATTTACAGAATCAATGAAATTGCAGACTAGTAAAATAAATTACACTGAAACAAGTATGTTTAAATCTTAAATGTTAATTAATTATTAGGCCTAATAAGATCCAATCATTCTATTCAAAACTGAATTCTAGATCATCCTTTAGTTAGCAATTATAAGAAGCCATTGCCTATGAAAAATATGCTTTTGTCCAAATTAAACTAATTAAATCATATATATATATATATATATATATTATATATATATATATACAAAACTGTACAAAAGTTTTAAAGACCTTTGCTTTTTTAATTCTTCAATATTTTCAGGATTAAAGAAGGAATTCCTATCTGGTCCTACTTGTGAACAGAAATTACGGTTATATACAACAAAGTAGGTAACAAAAAGTTCAAAAACAATTTTTGTTCGAGGATTTTGTTTTTCTTATTAATAGATAAACTTTTCGTACTAATAAAAAAAAAAAAAAAAAAAAAAAAACATCCAGCTAACAAATCTTACCTGAGACACAGTTTTAATTATGATTATTAATTTAAGTTTGTAAATATTTCCTTAACAGTTATTGACTTAAAATTTATCCAAAACAACAGCCTTGCTTTCTTCAATTTGACCTTCACTTAACTAGATGAATATAAATGCTTTATAAAAAACATTATAATTTCCTAAAAATTAAGGGAAAAATTCGCTAAGCAATATTTGTAACAGATGTATATTTACAATATATGTTATTTAAACGGGTTTTAAAATTAATATATTAAAGTCAAATTGCAACAGAAAACATATTCAAAATTAAAAAAAATAATGGTCAGTAGTATAAAAAAAATAAAACTTTTATATAATCGATATAAATAAGATGAAAGGCTACGGTTTTGATGATGAGATAAATAAATATGCAAGTTTTAGCTTTCAACTGTACATCAACTTATAGCATTGAAATTGTATGCTATACAATATCAGAACTCGTTTAACCTATATGAAAATGAACAATTCTTAAATTTTTAAATTTACTATTCAAATCAACTGCAAGAAGTAGCCTTCCATCTCAATAAGATCTGAACAGAACAAAATATTACATATTTCATGATTTTTTCTATTTTTTTTTTTTTTTTTTTTTGGCATCAAGTGTATATTAAAATCATTTTATTGAAAATTTCAGATTAATTATCCAAATCCACACTACAAAGAAAAAAAAATGTCCTCCTGTTTTTTTAGAAATAAATAAATTGATTTAAAATATATACTTCTTCTAGTTTTATAATTAAAAGTTTAAATCTGCAGTCAAGTTTTTTTTTTTACAAATTACATACAATTTCATAATATTTGAGCTCCAAATGACCTTGAATACCTAACATTTACACATGGACAAATATATCAGCTACATAACGATCGTCTATTTTTTCACACTTATTTTCAATAATATATGATGATTCAGTTAACAAATATGTTTAATTATGCTATTCCAGAACGAAATACTTTTAAAACAAACAAACTGAAAGTACATGTTCACTTATGGATCACAATAACACTAGCTTTAACAAGAATGTATTATTAACAAACAGTTTTAAAATATTTGGTCATGGTATACTATTATAGGAAAAAAAAAAAACAATTTCTAGTTGAATGTGATGTCGCCCGTTCCACGATTTATGTATACAAATAAATCTGAACTACTTAAAAAAATTATCCCTATTAAATTTCCACTTTTTTTATTTTTAATTATTTGAAGAATAGTAGAACAAAAATATTTGTTAAGAACTGGGTGGCAAAACATATCAAAAACAAATGAATAAGGATTTACAGATGATAGAAAAGGTTTTATGGAAGGAGTTGTAACGAGGAAACCAAAATTAAATAATGAACAAAGGTATAAAACAAACTGTTTCGGGTGTAGCGAAAGACCATTCATTTTTTATTTAAAATCTGTTTATTGATCGCATTAATATGGTCAAAAAATCGGTTTTCTTGTGACAGATTCAGGGACGTACCGAGACAGATTGAACTCATGTTATATATTCATGCATCTTCATTGTGTGGTATGACAAAGGGCCAATGCTCGGCCCACGTGTGTTCCCTTATAGGACTGCCACTGCAACCTAACCTAACCTATGTATTCATGTACTCATGTTATGTATGTCTTCAAACGATTTATTTTATTAGGTTTAATAAGTTGATGGTAAAATTATTTTGAATTATACCCAAAAAAAAAATCAATAAGTAAAACTGAAGATTAATTTAAAAAATACAACTGCAAAATTAAAAACCAACAGTATAGGGAGTTAATATTATACCATGACATCTATTAAGACTTCATAAAGTATTCCAAAAAATTGTGTTATCAAGAACCAAAAATTATTTATAATTATATATACACGAATATTTTTCTAATAATTGATATTAACCTGATTTTTATTATGTGAGTAGCTAAAACATTCACATTGTATTTTGCATGCGAGAAAATTGTATTATTAACATTTACAATATTTGATGAAAATATAACATGGACATTTTTACAGTCTATAGTTACACATATGAATAGTTGACTCCCTTTCAGGTAATGAAAATATGGAGCAAAGGAAAGAACATCTTCAATATATTAGTTCCAATAAACCTGGCGAGTTATTTAAGTTAGAAAATCAAGTTATTTATCTAATGCGTTCGGAGAGATTAGATTTTTGAAGTATTTTTACATCTCATGTCATGGTTTAGAACAATGGTCTCCTAACTATTCAGTTTTTAACAATGACACACAGATTCAGGCATCTATTGACTACATTACACACAGTAAAATTAGGATTAATACAAAATATACAGTAGTGTTAAATATGTAATTCACAGAAATGCAAAAAATATCTTACTATTTCTAGTCTGCCTAAAAATGATCAAAAATTGATTGCATTTGATAATAATATCAAAATTATATTGTAATCAGTGGTTTATCTGTCATACTAATGTAATATTTTTTCTGGATCTTATATTACTTAAGATGACTAAATGTTTAATAATATTTGCAATCATGAAAAGCAAGAGAAAAATAATAACTAAATAATGTATTCAATGAATTAAAGCATTGAATATATGTTCACTTTAAACTATTTTCTGTGAACTAGATATTTCATTTTGTCTTTAAGAAAAAAAATCTAAGATTAAAATAAATAAAAATTTATTTTTCCCAAAAGAACAATTTAGATTTTAGTAATACATACATTTTATTTAAAATAGCAGTGAATTCATAAAATATTAACCGCTTTCACTAAACAATGTATGATAGGAATTAATCACTCATACCATGACTTGGAAATATTTCTAAAAAAGCAGAAAAACAACTATTGACTCCTGACAACATAAAGATAATTAATTCTTGCAACCATCGGCTAAGAAACAATAATCATATTGTATGCTTATCTAATGGAATTTAAAATGCGGATTTCATGAAAACAATCTAGTGTGATAATAAAAATGTCTACTGCCAGATTCTTTTTCAAACAAGCGATGTGTGTTTTTTATCTTGTTTAAAGTTTCACAAACTTTGATGAACTTTTAAAAGTTCTAGTAAATAATAAATCTTTATTTCCAGCTTTAGTTCTTTTCATTGTTTAAACATTTTCATTTGAAGGTAAAATGAGATTACCAGAATAACATCTCAAGGCACATGGGCATTTGGAAAGTCAGCCATTTTTTTCTCATTGTTTAAGCTCGGGTATTTTTAATTGGAACAATACATAAAAGGTGTTAACAAATCAAAGGCAAATTTTTAACAATGATGGACTACATTATTTTTATCTTTAAATAAAGTGTGTTTACGGTAACATATAATGGCTTAATAAATGGTAATTAAGGGAAAAAAATGAATGTATAGAGAAAAACTAGTTGGTGGGCTGACAGTCCTTGATGAGTTGGGCGAGGATGTTTGCTAATTTCACTGCAGCGTTGCTGAGGTCATCGACAGACTCAGCCATTATGATGGCTTGCAACTGCGTGACAACTTGAAGGACGCCTACAAGAAAGTGTTGGTCCATGGTCAGACCATAATCGACTGCTTTGCGAAGCTGTGACAACACCGAGTGCAAGTTGCCGGCAAAATCTCCACAGTTTTCTGTTGCTCCGGTACAACTCTTATGGCTGCGAACAAGCAGTTTTGAGCTGGTGACCAGCCGCCTCAACTCCAGTCCTAGCATGTCCTTTACTTCCTGCAACAATACAATTCAATATTAGAAAACGTTAAGAGTATTCATCCAACTTACATCAGAATAATACTATTTTCACCAATTTACGGATTAAAATACGGTAACTAATCCTAATGTGCTACTGTTTGAGTCTGACTGTACAGATCATTCTCACTGAATTTTTGAATTCACTTGTTCGCCTTTCAAGCGAAATGTTTTGTGACTTTCATTAAAAAAAACAGCCTTTTTAATTTGCAAAAGTCCTTCTGGTAGATCAAGAATGTTTATATCATCATAAAAAACTATCTTATTACTACAAAATTAAAAAGAAAATGAATATCTACTATAAAATCTAATTTGATATATATAAATACAAGCTGCGACACAAGTAAACTCTTCCAAGGAATATATTGAACAACTTTCTTCTTACAAAAACAATATTGATCCATCAAACACCAGCAATCCATTCATTCAAGTCATCCTATGAACTGTCACAAATCCATTAAAAGTTAGGAAGCGAGCTTCAAAGGTGTTTTAAGGTTCAAGTTTTGGACTGAACTCCTGTAAGTGATATAACTTCTCATACATATACAATGGAAATTGACAATGGATGTTAACAAGGTATGTATGGTTAGGAGAAAGTAAGTGTCTTTCTCCTAACAAGCAACAGGAGAAAGACACTTGCCATACCTGATATTTCGAAAAGTATGTTGGTATTCTCTAGATATGGATATCAGCTTAAGAAACTGTCAAGTGCCTTTTTTATTGTGTCTTGACTACCTTCGGTTTTTAAAAAGTCCGTTTAGATAGTATTTTCGCATTGGAATTTATATATTATTTATTTTTGGTTTTAATTACTTTTCCATTTTCTTACCTCCCCTCCGCAAGTTGTAAACATTGATAGACTGGTTGTAAATAAAACTTCACTCTTCTCTTGTCTTCAGAGCGGCTTACATATATCTTAAGTGAAGGTGACACAATGAGTGTTTGTGACATGCATACTATAAATATGTTTTATACATATTTCGATGAATTATCATTAGGATAGGACATGTAATCCTGTTATGGAGTGAAAACACACTAGAAACACTTAGTAATGCCAACATATGAAAGAGGGAAAGGAATAAAAAATAAAGTAACTAAAAATAAAAATTAATAAATAGAATTGAAAAAATCAAAACAAATGAAACAAGTAATGTGAAATAATTACAAAAAAAGAGAACCTGAAACCATAAATCTAAATAATAGAGATAAATAAAAATTAGAAAACTAACTACTGGGAATAGGCCCAGGAGTCACTATGCATATGGAGGCGGGTTATCCCAGTGACATCGTGCCTCTGGACTGGTATCCGGGATTCAATACGCACTCCGTTCCTCGATTTATTCATGCGGGATATGAATAAATCTGAGCACGCCGTCTCTCGGAGAGGACGTTAAGTCGTCGGTCCCTAGCCTGTAGGATGTCAGGGTCTCATTAAAGATCCTTACTCTACACTTGAGTTAGGCAATATTTAGGACACTCAGTGTAGAATATTCATTCTGTGGTATCACAAAGGGCCTATGTTCGGATAATGTGTGTTCTCTTGTGGGACTGCCACTGCAACCTAACCTAACCGACGATATATATATAAAGCACTACGATAAGAAAGTAATGTTGTAAACTCACTTTTTAATATTTAGTCTACTAAGTCCTTGGATTAAGAAAAGTGAAATGAACAATCAAGCAAGAAATATTCTGGCACCAAACTTCTTAACAAGACCAATAAAAAAATCTGGAGTGGCCTAACTCAACTTTACAATAAGTAAACATAATATCAAACTCGAAGACAACAAACTGATTTTTGAATCATTAGTTGTGCAATCCGTAATTGTGTGGTATTTAATCATTCTGAGGTAAAATGGATAAACAAACAAAAGTCTCCACACAAATGAAGTTTATTCAACAACAACAACATGTTTCGAACACTTTGTGTTCATCATCAGGAAGACACCAAGGATGTGGTGCTGAAGTGTTGGTCCAGTGAAAACACTAGTAGGAAAAAACCTGATTTTTCCTACTATATGTATGTATGTAATATGGCAATACATACATTTTAATCAATACATATACTTTGTGTACATGTAGCTATAATCATTTATTATCTACAAAAGTCGTGATAATTGATCAATCTGACAAGATATTAAAATGAGGTCCTAAATCTAACAGACTCGAACCCTCCGCGTCCATACCTGCCATATTGTACATCCCATTGTTGCAACTGACTTCAACTTCAGATTTTAAGTTCTTTAAAGAACTTCAAAAATGTAAATAGACAAGTATCCCTCAATTCTATAGTTTCCCTGACAAAAATCTTTATCCATTCCAAGGTGATTGGCTCGAATTCAGATAGAAAGTCTGCATTCTTTGTCATATGTTAGATACAGCTTCCATTCATGATAGTTAAGGAGACAAATTTCTAACAGGCATTCTACTTATATTTTTAAAGTCTCTCTTTGAAGATACAGTATTCTTTACAGATATACATTCAATTGGAATGAGCTTTTCATTTCTCTTAGAAATATGTATAAATTAACATGAAAAACATATTTAAATCTCTTAATAAATGTATAAATTCGAACTCTATTCAATGCTTGAATAGTCTCTCGTTGATAACCGGCATTATACTAGTAGTAATGTTTATGTATGTATACAGGTTACATAGATTACCTTCCACTGGAAAGCCAGGGTATTTACCTGGTTAGTGTTTATGCTTCTCTCCGTCATTGCAATTGCCAGACTGAGTTTATCGCTGAAGTCCGTTGTTACTTTTATAGCCTCCACACTCATGTCCGCCTCTTTCTGAAAACATAACACAATATAATTATATAACATAATATTTAATATGTATATATATATATAAAACACTCACGGTATATAAGTTCTCACGGACTCAGTTTTAATGACAGTTTCCGTGTACAGGTCCTGAGGCAGATTGATCAGACTAATTCGAAAGTTACTCTGAGAGCTTCAGAAGAAGCACTTATTAGTCTTCTGGGCGGTAGATCGGCTCCTGGGCTTAACCTTAATCGTTGATTTTTTTTTTATTATTTTTTTTTATTTTTTTTAAAGTTGTTATCAGCTTTTAATTTTATTTTAGTTAAATGTTTTCATTTTTTAATTTTTATTTGGCTTTTATCTCTTTATCTTCCCTGTCTACCTTTCCTCCGAAAGTTGGCTACACTGTTTGAGTGCTTCAGTTCGAACTCCAAGTCAGTCGTTATCAGCCTTTGGAGCGATTCACTTCTTTTCCTGAAGACGAGGACATCGAAATATAGTAGTGAGTTCAGTGGTTTCCTTTCTATGTGTTCTTTTTTTTAAATTCTAGTTTATATATATATATAACAAGATTAACACTAACATAACAATAAACACGAAATAACTATCAATGATCAAACCATAATATGATATGGGAAAAAAAGAATAGGACCTTTCAACCATAATAAGCGTAACAACATCCGTTTCAACCGTAACAAGTTCAGTTGGGTTTTGACTCTACGAAGACCGCTTGTTACGGTTGAAAGATCTTAGTGTTTTTTTTTTTCATTTCATATTGTGGTTTGATCATGATATATATGTTACCAGGAAAGTAACCATCTTTGACGAAATCAAAAATTCCATTATACATGGTATTTCAAAATATTATTAGAAATTATAGAATAGTAGAAAATATCATTATTAGTACAGTGTTAAGAAAATGCCTGTGTATACACCACATGAGCTGTCTGTCCTTAAGGTTCATGTAATAACAAAGAAACTTGGTCTCACTCACTTCAATTCCTGCGGTAGATAGAGTAGTTTCCCCTTCCGACTTAGTTACCGTCATTAAGACGCTGACGGAACATTGCAATCATTTGAATGGAAACAGATAGTGGCTCAGAAATCAATAGTATACGTGGTGTACACACAGATTCTCCAGTACCACACCCAGTCATGTCCGCCTCTACGGCGTTTCTGTGCAGAGCACAAACTCAGAGTCGTGTCCCGTTGCACATTTATGGGCACTCAAGTTTCATAACTTGAAATTTGTTACTGCTACTAAATCGCAGCATGATTGGTGCCTACTAATGAGCAGGCAGTCAAAGAGCAGTCACGGAGTCAAGAAATTCAGTTAGATAATAAACTTCTTCCTCATTACTAATCACTCTCTTTATTGACTTTTAAGTTCTATCTTCGGCTTGATATAGCGTAAGAACATGTTTGTTGATTTTTCCTTCCTGTTCATTAGTAAGGCTTGAGAATTGCTCGTTCCTAAGGTAAATGGAAAAGGTATCCATATTAGCATTTACAAACTACACATACAAGCGTATCAACGAGGGGCTATGTAGCCAGTTGATACGGTTTTCACAAGTATTTTACAGAGTGTGTCGATGTGATTACAAAAAATCACCTGATTCAGAAGATTCCTAATTTCATGAAAGGGACTTTCGTGTGTAAACTGATTGATCGAAAATTAATAATGTAACTAGTAAAAATAAGACATCATTATTAACCGTCATACCTCGTCTATCACTGGTGAAGTCGCCCGACAGGTTTCGCAATGGCTGCATCATCAATGGACTAACGTTACCTTCAAAACCCGGCAGTATTGAAAAATCAATGGAATTGATTAAAATAGGACAAAAAGGTAAAAGATTAAATGTAATAGAAGAAATGGAAATATATAAACACAGAAACACTGATAACTTAATAAACGAACAAATCAAGCACCAGGCAGACATAATATTTAAACCAATAAAAAACATGAAAAGACGACAGGATGGACAGGACAAAGACGACTTAAATTGTAAAAGATAAAAAACAAAATAAAATAAAACTATAATGTAGGAAATTTAGGCATGTATTGGCACCATTGAGTAAAAATAGGTATTTATGTGCGGAATTTTGGAAGGTAACGTTAGTCTCATTGATGATGCAGCCATTTCGAAACTGTTCGGGCGACTTCACCAGCGATAGACGAGGTATGACGGTTAATAATGATATCTTTCTCTGTGGCACTAACAATATGCATGTAGTAAAAACAAGTTCAATCTCAGTCGGGTACTTGGACACAAGAGAATCGTTTCCGTTGACTGACACTTAAACCACATTCAGGGAGGACAAACAAACCCCTGTCTGTTGAATAATAATAGTTTGATTGATACTACGTACATTAAATCTGTGAAATAGTTATATTAAAAATAATTTTAAATTTGTCAAAAGTATTTGTTTAATTAAGTAAGGTTTAATTAAGATGTAAGGTTGAAGGCCACTGACCATGAAGTGCTTCCTATTGAAGGAGTCAGACCTGGGCGGCAGAGGCGGGGGCGTCTTGCTGACAACCTTGGGAGGCCGCTCCGGCACCTCGTCCACCGCGCAGTCCTTTTCCTCCACTACCTTCTCGTTCGTCACCTTGGCCGCTCCAACCTCCTCTTCCTGTAGGCAAAGCTCACTGTACATTACCTTTAAAGTTATCATAATCATAATCACAATCATCATCATCATCAACACAAAGTCAAACTGATTACATTCTTTATTATCATGTCATATAAAGCTCTCAACGTTAACAACAAGCTCCAGTTTAGATATTTATATATCAATATTACTATAGCACTAAAATGTTTGATAAATTCAGAAACACTCAACATAAACTACTTTAAAATACTGACACAGACAAATTCATTAAAAAATATTATATATTAATTTTTGTGTTTCAAATACACGAAATTTCTATAAATTTTAAATTTATATCAATCCATTTGACTCATCGCTGTATGAAAGTAATGTTGACCTTTTTATGTCAATATAAGGATTCTAGCAAGTGTGTTATCAGAACAAGGTTAGTCCTACAATAGTTACTGGAATACTAAGACTTATGCTTTAGGATGTCAAATCAACTGACGTAATGAAAGTAAAAAAAAAACTACGGGAAAAATGGATAACTTGCTCTTGAAATGTGATAGGAAAATGAAAAAAAAAAAACTGCATTAACCCGCATAATATATACATTATTGGAACTCTACTTTCAATTTCACAGTTACTTTAAGTGTGGTTTATAGTTCAATCAGTTATTATGTGGTATTTACTCATTATAGGGTAAAAAGCTAATAAAGTGGTCTCCACATATCAAAATTAAATGGTATAAACAACGCGTTTCGTACACGTAGTGTTTTTCCTCAGGCATTAACTAAAAAATACAATGACACCAGAGATTGTATAAAGTAAATATAGTAAAAAATAAAAATAAAATAATTTTATTTTATTTTGTACTATATTTACTGTATACTATAGATAACTCTCTGGTGCGTTGTATTTTTTAGTTAATGCCTGAGGAAGAACACTACGTGTTCGAAACGCGTTGTTTATACCATTAAATTTTTATATGTGGAGACCAATTCATTAGCTTTTTACCCTACAGTGAGGTTTATATATTTATAATAGTATTGAAGGGATTAATTCAATGATATTAGTTAAGGTTATTATTGTAAAACACAAAATTTAAATAATTGAAATAAAACTGAAGTGGAAATTTGATTTTGATGTGTACTATACATTCAGTTTGGTTTATTTGTAGTAAAAACATACGTAACTACTAATACACTATGTTCTTCTTTATTTCATAAATATTATTTTTTCTTTTTATTGAACAATAGACAGAATAATTATTGATATGGCATGATATCATCATAGCAAATCTCCTAACCTGGTAGTTATTAAATAAAATAAAAAAAAAAATGAATTCTGAAAATAACACATCGTATTTTTTCCATTTGATATAACCGATCTGTCGGATCAAGTACAGCATTAAAACTAAAGGGCAAAGGTATGAGAAAAATGCATTGGTTGGAAATTAGTTTTATGGTAGGTCTAATTTGTGATTTGGGAATATCCTTTGTAAAAATAAAGAAGTAAAAATGCATTTAAATTTGAATTGTGTGCTGCAAAATGTCAAATTGAACATTTCGAACAAACTGGGATAGCATTTGAAGAAAGTGTGAGTGTTGTTTTCGTAAATATTTAAAACATGCATGTTAGGCGTGTAATACTGGTGTGGAGGAAGACGAGGTAGTTACAGTGGCGGGTGGAGGGGGTATGATGAAGGCGGAGATCTGTTCAGTGGTGAGGCTGAGGGAAGGGTCGACGGCAGAGATGGGAGGTGGAGGCGCCACCTGGGTGCTAGCTAGGAACTCTTCCAGATCGAGGTTGAGCAACTCTTGGGCCCTCAGCGTCACGTCCTGCAAACCACTTGGATTGAGCAACACTAAGAGTGCTCCGTATATCACTTCCTAGAGTGCTCCTATCCCTTCAAATAATGCCAGAGGCTTCACAATCATTTCACTCCAACCTATCTCGAACTAATAAACTATTAACAGCTGTTGTAGGCCTAATCCAACTTATCCAAAATACATGTCATTTCTAAAGTCAATTATTTAGTTTTCTCAATTGTTCAGTTGACTATTTCTTGTGTAATGTTTAAGAGTAGTAAGATTCATTGTAAATAATTAATTCATCTTTTTTTTTGCTATTTTTCGATAAACTGTCCTTTGGTTTGTTCATTAACTAATGCCACTGAACTCACTTCTGTTGAGTCACCTGGAAGACATGACTCTCACACTCTCTCTCTCATACACACACTCTCCCTCTCTCTCATACACACACACCTCCCTCCCTCTCTCTCTCTCTCTCTCTCTCTCTTACACACACACACTCTCTCTCTCTCTCATACACATACACACTCTCTCTCTCATACACACACACTCTCTCTCTCTGTCTCACACACACACACACTCTCATACCCACACTCTCTCTCTCTCTCTCATACACACACACTCTCTCTCTCTTTCTCCCTCTTTTCGTGTTCTTTCTTCTAGTATTGATGAACAACTATTACAAATATCGACTACAGTGTCTTTTACTGTTCTGTCAGAGCTAACTACTAGTTTTTAAAAAATCTAAACAAACTTCGTATTCAAATATATATATCAACGTTTAAAATACAGTAAGAAAATAAAAAAAATATTAAAATATTTTATAAATTAAAATATTATGATCTTTCAACAAAAACAATTGGCCCTTACGAGAGGCACACTCAAACTAAAACAAGTGAATTAGGACATATGGTAGGGTATTCAGAAGGAAGGGAGGCAGACAAGAGTTGCTTTAAAAGGAGTTTACAGCAAGTGAAGGGAACAAAAGATTATTTCCATTATCTCATCGCTTTCTTTGTCCATTTATAAAAAAAAAACTGTTTGTCTAGTTTGGTGAAGGGCCATAAATTAAAACTAAAGTTGATATTTTTAAATTATTCTTTGAAAGAAAACGTTAATCCTAAGTCATTAAATTCCCAAATGTTTGCTAAATATTTGTCAAGGTTTTTTCGATAAATTTCTATCGATATTACTAAAAAAAGAACGTTTTCCTTATCTCGACCACATATATTTAACACTATTTTTCTTTTTTATCGAGGTTTGGTCTAGCTTCAATAATTCAACACATTTAAGCCGATGTTTCGTCTATATTTGTAGACATTTTCAGGACTACATCAATACAGAATTTAATTAAAATAATATGAAACATAATTATATTACATTATTTAATTAATGTACATAATTACCTTGGTATTTTTCTATTGTGAGGAAGCAACTACATAACGCTTTGTGTTCAGCACACTAGCTGATTTGAAAACAAACCGTTATGTAGTTGCTTCCTCACAATAGAAAAATACCAAGGTAATTATGTATATTAATTAAATAATCGAATATAATTATGTTTCATGTTATTGTAATTAAATTCTGTAGCGATGTAGCCATGAAGTCTACAAATATAGACTTCAAATCTACAAATGTAGACTTCGTCTACAAATATAGACGAAACGTTAGCTTAAAGGAGTTGAATTATTGAAGCTAGACTAAACCTCGATAAAAAATCTGGAGTGGCCTACACTCTACTTTACTATAAGTAACTCAATGTCAAATTTCTTGAGCATATAAAACATAACGTATCATTTAAGCATAACATAAATATCTAAATGGGATATAATTATTAGCATTGCATTCGTGAGGTAGTACAGATAGTGATTGAAGGACATATCAATTTATAAGCTTATTTTTGTACATCACAAATAATTTATTATTTGCAAATAATTTCATTAGTATAACTACAGCAGTAATATCATTTTTGAAAAACCAATGTGAACATTTCTTGAAACGAAATTTATCCTACAAGAGAACATGGCTATTGTTCAAATAGCCAGTAGATTTCTTACATCGTTTACTTAACATCCTTCTACATTGAATATTAATGTAAAATTTTCAAATTTAAAACAGTAAAATACCCTTTTTTTTCTCAAAACATCTTAAACAGCGAAGAAAATGTTGTTTTAAGGTGATTTGTTAATTAAAGATGTACGATAATTACAGTTATTAATCTCTAAACGAAAGATTTATATTTTGAATTATCTTTTACATTCTTGGTTTTTAACAGAATTATTATACTGGGAATTTTATGGCTTCTTAGTACTTAATAAGATCATTTTCCTTCCCCTTTGTCAAATAACATATATACGATTTTTTTTTAATGAGTGTTATCATTTACCTGCACAATATTATTCCTCTTACATCTCTTATAAGTCAATAATATATTTTCATTTTTCCATTAGAAACATCAATTTTATCTCAGTGGATTCGCTCAAAAAATTTCTAAGTCAATGTAAACAATGTAAAAAAATACAAAAAATTCGACAAGTATAGCAGGTTGATCTCTTAGTCTAGGGTAAACAAAGAGTTTTTATATCGTTATTGCTCTTTCCGGTAATTCAAACTTCATGATTTTTTTTTATGAATTGCTAATTTTTTGTTCCATTTTTGGTCAAATTTTCATTATTTTTTAATCAGCCGTTTAGCGTCAAAAAAACATTTTCTGAAAACACAAATCGTACTGTAACGCCCCTTTAGCGAATGTAATTTTAGAAAAAAATATCTCAACTCATTGTCCATATAATGTTCTATTTATAGGCATAGTTTCATTCTTGTCCGTCAAACAGTATGGCTTGTATCGCTCTCACAAGGTTTGAGATTGATTTATAAGTCAAAATTTGTACATTTTATTGAAAAAAAAATATTTCCTGTTGATATAAAATTTTGAATATATTTTTCGTTTGTTCCATTTGTAACCTCAAAGATAATGTCAAAATCTCAAAACTCTAGGGTTAGTAGTTTAGGAGAAATAAATGTTTTAAAAAAAACGGTTTTTGGCAAAAAAAGTGACTTTCTCATCATGCATAATTCTTCCCAAACAATAGGGATCTTCATCTAAATGGGGCCCATTTTTGTGTAAAATATCAACTTGATCCATCAAAGATTCTGGACCGTAGCGTGGTAACAAGCAATGCTAACACACGCACCCACCCACCCACCCACCCACACACACACAGACATCATCGTAAAAACTTCATAAAACGACTTCTGGGACCTCAAAACATGTAATTCCGTCAAAATCTCGAGATCGAATTTTTTCACGATCACTATACTTTACTTATAGTAAAGTAAAAAAAAACAACATATTTATGGGTTCATTAAGCTATATACACATTAGTATGTACCAAGTGGCAGTGTAGATAACATAAAGCTTAAAGGATGAGAATCAAACTAGACTTTTCAAGATCATAATAAACTCAGTAATCAATTCAAGATTATTTTTCTAAATTCATTTGAGGATTACAGTTCAGGATGATTTAAGAAGCATTTTACTGTAGGAGGAATAAAAAAAATTGGATAAAATTTCCCAGCAACATTAATTTAATTGAAATACATTAACAATGATAAGATATTTAATTAATAAAAAAAAAGACAAATACCTTGTCAGGAGTGACAGGTGGAGGTATCATCGTGAGGTCGATGATGTCTGGGTCAAGACAGATGGGAGGCTGATCAGGGTTCTCTTTCATCTTTTTCCACACTTCTTGAATGGCTTCATAGGCTGATGTCGATACCAGGTTATTTGGACTGTGAAGTCCAAAACTAGTATCTGCTTCATTGGAGCGAGCTGTCAACATCAAACTTTCTTATAACAATCTTTAAAATTTAAGTTTATAACTTGTTGAAAGAAAAAAGAAAACACATCCAACTTAAATGATGATTGGTCATCCAGACGGAAAGGTAACACGTTTTTCTTCATTTGTTTGATGATTAGATGACTTAACTGATTATGGAATTTTTTTAACTTAAATAAAAATTATTCACGGTGTAGCACCACAAATAATTTACAAATGGTAAAACTGGATTACTAATGATACACATCAAAAAGGAGAAAGTCTATAATCCAATACTACAAATATTACTAGTTAAGGATTATAAAACTAAAATTCATTATCAGGTTCAGAAGTATAAATTTAATAACGAAACATTGTTACATTGTTAAACATAAACGTTTATATGAAACACTATTAACTGACTTGCTACATATTATTATAGTTTTTTAACATTGGGAAACACGACTGGGAACTAGTTAGGCCACACACAGAGCACATGTGCAATATATATAGACTAGATTTACAAAAATAACAAACATAAAAGAAATCACAGCAACTCACTACTTGGTCTTGTTTCCCATTTCATATTGTGGTTTCATCATATATATGAATTAAATACCACAATAAACAATATAAATGAACTAAAATGCTCCTCTAAGGCCTTTCGTCACATCATCACAGGGCTAAATAAAACAACAAAAAAAAAACAATAACAAGTTAACCTGGCTAATTGAAGTCTTCTCCCAGATTGAGGTCAAGACTTCAATCAGCCAGGTTAACTTGTTATTATGTTTTTTTTTTTTTGGTTGTTTCATTTAGCTCTCTGATGATGTTGTGACGAAAGGCCTTAGAGCATTTTAATTAATTTATATTGTTTATTGTGGTATTTAATTCATATATTATATCAAGAGTTATTGTTGATTATTAATTTATATATATATTGGCAGCAGATCTTCTCTCAAGCATATTTTATTGAAAATGATCGCAGTTTCTGCATTCACGATCTTTTTGTTAACAGATTCTAACCTCCTGGCTATTTTCCTTAAACCTGATGATGACATATGAATGTTGAAAGCTTGCTTATTAGTGTAAGGTGAATATACATTTAGATCATATTATTAAATTTCTTTCGTTCATTGGACCTATTTACTTGGAAATGTCATTGGCGAACCTGATTTATAGTTTACCTACTACAATAAGGAAAATAGCCAGGAGGTTAGGATCTGTTAACAAAAAGGTCGTGAATGCAGAAACTGCGATCATTTTCAATATATATATATATATATATATATATATATATATATATATATATATATATATATATATATAATCAAGAAAACGTTCCAAAAAGGACAAAAAAGTTTCAGAGTAAACTGTAGGTAAACAGTAGATAACACACATTTACAATCTCTAACTTTTTATTTAAACGTCGTGAGGATAAAATAGATAGGGACGCCAAAAGCACTTAGCGTGCGTGGAGACGGTTGGAGAACCGACAGTTGGAAAGTAGGAAATCAGAAAAAATACCAAGATCTTGTGTTACTATCATTTGACACAGACGAAGACAGCTTGTTTCGGTTGGAAGATTTTAGTCTTTTTTCTGGTTTACTTAGATGCTGATTTTTATTTCATGTATTATGCAAATTGTTATAAGTTTTAAAACCATTTTATTTTACTTATATCTTTACAAGTTTTATCAATTTTAAAAATGCAAACTATTCAATCTACTATAAATGCGAAATTTTTGTAAAATTGTAGCCGCAACTAAATCTGTTTCTATAGGTTTAGCATAACTAATTTAAATTTGCATGAAAATTCCTAATTATTAATTATATTTTCCATTTTTGTTATCATATAAAACTATGTCTTTTTATATGATACACTTTTCATATTTTTTTATATTAGCACTTTTAAAATAATTTTTGTTAAAAGGGAATTATTAGTAATTATGCTTTCTAAATATTTTCAGGTACGGCCGGGTCAAACCAGTTTTACAGATTTCTGTCATCTAATTTTACACACACTCAAAGACAATAGTGCCAAAATAATTTCAGCAAAATTTAAACTAAGAATTTAACTTTCAAAAGAATTAAACCATTTCATTTGATATAATTCAGATATAACTAAATCTAACGTAAAATTTTCATATAAAAACTTAAAAGTTTCAGATTGCTTTCTTTTTTAAAATTCTATTTGTATTATGACCAACATCTATCTGGTTTAAAGCGTAACATGAACTTGAGTGAGACATCATATAGGAGTAAGACAAAGAATCAAATTAAGCTAAACTACAAAAATATATGATTACATAAAAAGATGGCCTGTTAGCAAGGACTTGAGTCTCCCTATTGTTGTTTCTACTACTTCGTAAGAAAAACATTTCAATTAAATCTCTTCTGAAAGGGGTAAATTAAATTAATAAAAGGTATTTTTTTTATTAGAATTATTAGTAATAATGTCCGTCACACCTCGTAAAGTTTCTATAGAGCTCGATCGGTTTCGGGTCCGTCTGGTTTCCAAGAGCTGCTCTTGAAGATGGGAACCAGATGGACCCGAAACCGATCGAGCTCTACAGAAACTTTACGAGGTATGACGGACATTATTACTAATAATTCTAATATTACTAACCTCAGTGGAACTATCCCAATAACTATATTTTTTTTTGTTTAACCAATCCATAGAGGGTGATAACGTCAGTCGTTTACCGGCTTCTTGTTTAATCGGTGATTCTACAGATTCTACATTGGGAGTCCTAAATTTTGCCTAACTCAAGTGCATTTCGAGTAGGGATCTTTAACGAGTACCTGACATCGTAAAGGCTCGGGACCGACGGCTTAACATTCTTCTCCGAGGGACGACGTACTCAGATTTATTCACCTTCCGCGTGAATAAATCGAGGGCCAGGTGGGGATCAAACACCGGGCTACCAGCCCAGAGGCGAATACGTTAATCATTGAGCTAACCTGGCCCTAATAAAAAGTAATTAATTAGTTATATTAAACTGTGGAGACTTACACAGACTGTTGTGAGAAGGACTTGTTGCCAGAGACTCACTCTCGCTCTCTGTCTCGACCATGTCCAGCGAGTCGAGTGCCTCTGTCACTGACTCACTCAGTTCTGTCTTGCTCTAAAAAACCAAAACAAACAGTCATTCAAAGTTTTAGAAAAAAATTTTACAATTATGAAAACAGATACAACCTAACAATTCAATAAATTACACTGGTCAACACATTTTTTGGTGCTCAAGGTTTCTCAGGATTTTGATTAATTCAGGGACGCTGATTCCGAAAATCATACTATTTTTTTTTCTCATCAGGTCAATTTATTGAGATATTTGTTATTTCATACATTTTTTACCTTAAAATGAGGCGTATTTCTAAATACATTCTAGCATCATAATTACAGATCAATGTTAAATGATTATGATATCACAAACCTTAAAGCTTTTACTTCCGTTGCAAATGTTTGAAGTTAAAATTAAATATGGTTACATCCTCTCCTAGACGACATTCCTTAAAACAAACCAAATCTGTTTTGCAATATTTGCGAAATGAAATCCAAATGTATTTCATACGTATTGCAATGTTTTGGTATGATTAATGAATATGTATCTTAAAGTTGAATAAAAATATTGTTTCTTCCATTTGCCTGTGTTTATTATAGCTATCGCCTTCCTAGAGAGAGATGTATGTCATAGTAGGATAAGTAGACGTGATAGAAAAAAAGCAACACTTCTGGAATCAGCGTCTTTAAATTAGGTGAAAACAGTTAAAGTATCTTAGACACAATGACAAAATTTTTATTGTTAACCAGTGTTATTAATTTATTTTTTCTATTATTTTCTATTTCCATGTTCTACTACTACTTGTGCTTGAGTAAACGTAAAGGTAGTTCTTCAAAAAAAAACAAAGGGTCTCTTCAGATAGTCCCAGGGATTCGGATTCAAATAATTGGGAACTTTAAAATTTGAATTTTCGAACTTTAACAAGTAAATTCAAATTTTTTAATGAAACCAATTTAGAAAGTACGGTAAGAGGTGGGAAATATTGTGTACGTTGCCCTTTCAAGGGAAGGCGCAAAACCGTACACCCAAAAACTCGAGTAAGACAATATTTAAATTTTCTGGTTTAGAATCAACTCGGTAATGAAACTCAGAAGGCCACGCTTATCTAGAAAAGAGCAAAGCGTGTAATTGTATGAAGGTTAATGGAACTAGAACTGACCTTTGAAATGAGCGTCAGAGAGTCACTGTGCTTGAGAGGTCCTGGAGGCGGAGCATCCCCAGATCGGTCCGAGTCACTGTCACGTTGTATTCTTCTCAGGTAATCCTCAGAACTACCAACCATCCCATCCACCTCGGCAGCCAATCGCTGAACACAATACAAATATCAGTTAATCAATTGATTTTAAAAAAACCAATGTTTCCCACTCACACTGACTTAACAAAGAATAATTTCTTAATTTAAAGAATTTAATTATTAAGATGAAATGTTTTTATGCCAGATTATTGAATAAAGATGTCCTGAAAAGCGGTTATATGATGGATGCTTGAATATTCATAAATTATTAAAAACTTAGATAAAGCAGAGTTCATTTACTTCAATATTATTTGAAAAAGATAAAAGAAATACTTCCTTTGTCAGGAGAGAATATCAATCAGAGGGATCAGAAATATGTTGAGAACCCATCAATTTTCAACAGTTGTTACACTATGGCCAAACGGCCAGCCGAGTCGGGAGGACACTTCCTGTATGAGTTTATAGACTTTATTTTTTACATATCCAAAGATATTAATATCTGTCATCTTCAAACTATTTCAGTTATTAATATTCTTTAAAAATTGTGAAGATAAACGAAGGGTTTCAAAGGATTACTGACATTAAGGTAACAAACAAAGTCGAACATAGCAAAAAAAAAATCAAAACATTGTAAGTCTATAATTACATTTAATTGAATAGGTAATAATTAATATAGATGGAAACATCAATAATGTTAATGAATTAATAAGGGTCCACAAAAAGCAACTGATTAGATAAATCGACAGTCTTACATAAGAGGTCACGTCACGAATAATTAACTGTTTAATAACTTCTTGACAAACTAATTATGACAAACTACGGATGCACATAATGGAATGACGTTTTTGGACAAATGCAGCAATTCGGATGTTTCCCTTTAAAGTAGAGTTGCTTCCTTGTGGATCATTTTCGAAATTATTTTCTTGTCATTGACTCAATTCTTTTAATTACTAAATTTTTCATAAACTTTACACTGCCAAAAATAATTTGAGTAACAAAGTACTTTTCACACAGGGTTTTGAAAAAAAAAAAAAAAGACCAACCTAATTTTGTATTTCGAAGTTTATTGAAACAAATAAGTCAAAAATCATTCCTTTATGAAAAATAAAACATTATTAGTTAATAATCTGATATAAAACAAAACTAATATTCAGTAAAAAAAACTATGAAAGAATAAGTAAAATCAGTATAGAATATAGAGTTTTTGTTAGTTTTATCTTATAATTCAATTCTTTTTAATTATTATAATTCTGCAGTTTATTAAATCATAGATTATTAGTAGGTTTGTAACTGCACATACTATATGCCCCACTAAAGTTCGTTGGGTTTTAACTCCGACGAAGACCGCTTGATACGGTGAAAGATCTTAGTCCTCTCTTTTTTCATTTCTTATTGTGGTTTGAACATTAATTGTTATTTCACATGTTAACTGTGAAATCTTGTTATCGATTAAATATACATATAATAACATATATATAACTTATTTTATTATTATATATATATATATATATATATATATATCAGTTGGGTTTTTGACTCTGACGAAGACCGCTTGTTACGGTTGAAAGATCTTAGTCTTGTTTTCCCATTCTTATTGTGGTTTAATCATTTATATTATATATATATATATATATATAACAAGATTTCTCAAGGGGATAACAAGATTTCCAGTAGGGATTTGACTCTGACCAAGACCGCTTGTTACGGTTAAAAGATCTTAGTCTTTTTTTTCATTCCTTATTGTGGTTTGAACATGATATATATATATGTTTTATTAAAGAGTATGCCGATCTTCATTTTCATTCGTTTTTTATTTAATTTCTCCAGTTTTCTAAACTTGGTTTTAAACTCTTCAGGTAAACTAAACACTAACTCTCCGAAAGATTTATTCTTGAGTTCCAATCGAGTGTATTATTCGATTACTTCTATGGAACTCAAGAATAAATCTTTCGGAGAGTTAGTGTTTAGTTTACCTGAAGAGTTTAAAACCAAGTTTAGAAAACTGGAAAAATTAAATAAAAAACGAACGAAAATGAAGATCGGCATACTCTTTAATAAAACATGTCTAAATGAAGGTCTGCTCCCAAAATATACTGATATATATACACTTTTTCGTTGGAAATACGATCCAAAACGGACAAATATAGTTCAATATAGACAAAGAAACATACAGAAATCAAAAGAAGACACTTACAGTCTCTAATTTTCGGTTTGAACCGTCTTCAGGAGAGATAAGAGAGGGAAACCAAGCGCACTGGTTCAGAGACGGTTGGAGACCTGAACCAGTGCGCTTGGTTTCCCTCTCTTATCTTTCCTGAAGACGGTTCAAACCAAAAATTAGAGACTGTAAGTGTGTTCTTTTGATTTCTCTATGTTTCTTTGTCTATATTGAACTATATTTGTCCGTTTTGGATCGTATTTCCAACGAAAACGTATATATATATATATATTATATATATATATATATATATATAAAGAACAAAATAATGTATATATTTCGAACTGTAGTTTGTCGTCAGGAGAAGACAAAGAGAGGGAGACATGTTATCTCCTGGACTTTTCTGATAATGAAGTACAGTTTGATATTAAATTAGAAGAAAATTCGATTAGACCGAATGAATCCACGATATTGACATATATTTCAGTTGTAAGTAATTACTATTATTTAAGAGTGAGAAAAAATAACAAACAGTGAAGGTTACTAACGTGGGCGGCGGAATGGCTGCAGTTTTGTTCACTGTTGTCCCTCGGTAGAGTAGCAGATTTCTTCAACGGGTGGTGACCGAAGCCGTTTCTATCTCTCACCTTGCCCGGCCTGCTTGAGAATGTAACAAATTAAAGCATTTTTATTGTTTATTGCCACACATATTTTCGATGTATATACTAAACATTTTCAAGAAAATATACAATATATAATTTGTAATAATCTAAATATAACAATGACAATGGCAATTAAAATTTACCTTCCAGAAATGGTATAGAAATAGTTAAATGAATTCTCAATTTTACTTTAAAACACGTTGTTATTAATGAAAACTCTTAAAACTTAGATTCCAAAATATTGAAAAGTGCAACTATAACAGTTTCCGTGTAAAAAAATATTATAAGTTTAATGATTTTATTTTAAATTCAAACTTATACAAAAAATTTATACATAGTTGAACTTAGGCATTTAAATTGGTATTATTATAATGATACATTCTTTAGAATATCATTATTAGAATACAAACTCTTCATAGCCCGTAAATTTTCTTCTCTACTCGTCCAGTTGCGGAACGTTTCATTATTAAGGGTATACTGGGTTTCTTTAGATAAGACAAAATAACGAACCAACATACCTAAACCAAAGTATAGGTATACGTTACATATATAATTACTCATAATAATGCATACGATCTGAAACAGGTCGAGTAGAGAAGAAAATTGAAATACAAACGAAATCGTATTATGTAGGATAACTAGTTACTGAAATATGGGATATCAGTGGTATCGAGCGAGTTGAACACTTGGTGAAACTATTTCCTAACTCCTTCCAGACCTCCTGTGCGACGATTTAATCACTGGTCCGAAAAAAAGTATAGGAAGGATATGAAAAAGACAACAGGCAAAAAATGAGTGTTTACTAAAAGAAGTCAATACCTTTAGAACTTCTACCATCAGTGGCTGTTGTTTCCTACCTTCATTCTAACCTTACAAGACTTTTTGCAATTAGATAAATCCTAATATTCAATTTTTCTCCATGTCTTGTTTGGGACACTGAAGAAAACATGATGACCCAGCAAGTAAAGTACTATGTTGGAATTGGTGACGTTTCAAACATAATAGCGAAACTATAGGCCCTACTCAGTGCTATACAACCAACGGCAGATGTTGCTTAAAACAAGTTTATAAATTGATATATTCTTTTTAAACTAAATTTAGTGAAAACATTTTCAATAATATCCAATCTTTTTTTTAAACACAATATTTAAAATAATCATACTCACAGGTTCATGTTACTGTCTACTCCATTGCATCCGTTTGGGGTGTAGTATCCTCCATTACTAGTCAGTGTGGACGAGTAGATGAACTTACCCTGAAAGAGGAAGAGAGTGAAGGTAAAGTAAAGTGATAAGCGAAAAAGTGTTGTGCAGCAGCGAAATGCTTACGTTGTGAGGAGGTAGCGAGAGCGATGGGGGAGGCATAGCTAAGTTCGTGATCCTGTGACTATCCTCTTCAGAGCTGAGCGCATAACTCCAGGAGGCAGGCTTTACTGCGTGCTGCGAGTGGTACAGAGGAGCTGTAAAAACAATATCATGACATTGTTAAGCCTTTCTTAAACCAGAACACACACACACACACACACACGGAGTCAGTCAGAAAAGATTCAGAACTGGTGTTGCAAAAGATGCATTCCAAGTTCAAACTACAAGATTTCCCCTTCAAAGTATTCACCCGAGTATACTGCTAACTAAATCTCTCAACCATCCAACCTTTTTCCATAACTAATAGACTTACCTATACTTATATGACAGAAGTATTCTACACTCTCTTCGGGATAAATACTTATTAGAAAGGAGTGACAGAATTGATCCTGACTCCCTCCTCCTCCCCGGTAAAAAAAAGTTTTATAGCGGAACATTAATTTTCCTATAAATATTCCTAAAAAATAAAAGCGTAACAAATAAGATGCCTGAATAAATAAATAAAGGACAATTTTGATAGAATAGAAACTGCAAAAATATTGCTCTTATTACATTATCTTATATTATATTGCTCTTATATCTTATATAAGATACGAGTATATCTTAGAACCGATTGAGATCGTAATCTAAGAGCAACAAATAGTACTTTAGTATGGAAACTTTTCAGTTTCCGAAAAACTGAATAATTTCTTCAGGTGAAATTAGCAAATAAAGACAGATTCTACTCTTCTAATTCAATTTTACAAATACCTAACTCTAATTCATTAACTGTGAAATCTGTTATAGTGGGGTATTTACTCATGTTAAGAAAAGTATTAAGTCTCCACACAAAAAAGTTTATTACAAGAAACTAAACAACCCGTTTCGAACACTTGATGTTCTTCTTCAGGTTACCTGTAGAAGTAACCTGTAACCTTAAGAAGAAGAACATCAAGTGTTCGAAACGCGTTGTTTAGTTTCTTTTAATAAACTTTTTTGTGTGGAGACTTAATATTTTTCCTAACATATCTAACTCTACTTTAAAATGATTTTTTGGACAAATTTCACATTTGGTTTTTTGGAGAATAACACAAGTAGTATTTTTCAGTATTCATACATATTTTTTAAGTCAATTAAGGAACCACATGTTTAAGACCCAAGATAAAAAGAAATTTGAGTTCAAAATGGAATTATACCTGCATCTTTATCCCAGTCATCCGGATCTTGCTGCACTGTTACATCCTTCTCTGTTATTAATTTATGATATCCTCTTAAAACTAGCACTAATTCCTCTGCATCCCGCTCTTCTAAATTTAGGGCTATTTCCTGAAAAAAAAAACAATAATTTTTATGGTTCTAGAATATAACTCATATTTTTTTTTATCACTATATATCTTAGGTATAACATCCTATGTAGTATACATTAAAAATATTATTTCTATAGTCAAATTATTTGATGAAAGAAGTTACATAAAGAACATAAATTCATATATTTCAACATATAATATGATAGAACCGACTTAATAAGCTTGATTGCTAACCTACACCAATATACACACAGCCTTATTCCTCTTTGGGTAAACGGCACAACTTTATTTTTAAAAGAAAGTTTTAACGACTTTTTGGTAATTTTTATAACACGTTAATAATAAAAAAAAAATTTAGTCTAAATTTTGGTTAGAATCGTCATTTCAAAAGAAGAGACGAGAGAGAAAACAAGAGAGAGAGAGAGGGAGAGGGAGAGGGAGAGAGAGAGAGAAAATAAACATTTTTAGGAATTGGTCAGTTTTTCAGAGCTAAATTGAACTTTTCAAAGCTGATGTTCCGGTTTTATTTAAAACTTTTTGGAGTGTAGTATCCTCCATTACTAGTCAGCGTAATGAGTAAACTCCGCACTAGTCAGGAGTGAAGGTAAAGTAAAGTGATAAGCAAAAAAGTTGCCTGCAAAACAAAAGAAGTTATAGGAAATCAAAATTTGAACGAGTTGAACCATATTATTGATATTTGAATTACATGTAAATATAAGCACTTTTTCTTCTTGGAATTTTGGTCAGGGTTAATATATGGAATCACCTTTTCGCCAACATTTCGTCTTTATTTTAAGACATCCTCAGGGCTATAAACTAACAAAAACTTTAGATTCATGGTTCGGTATTAGAAGCTAGCCTTGTGTAAATAAGTTTTTTGAATTTGTTATGATGATTGGAAAGTAGATATGACAAATGTCCATTGTTTTTTTGTTAGTTTATAGCCCTGAGGATGTCTTAAAATAAATACGAAACGTTGGCGAAAAAGTGATTCCATATATTAACCCTGACCAAAATTCCGAGAAGAAGAAAAAGTGTTTATTAGTAATTGTGGTCAAGAAAACAATACATTATAAATATAAATACATATATTAAAACACAAATATTAAAATAAATGTAATTATTTTCAATGTTACTGAGACTTAATCAAGAAGAATAAACCTTATATTATATGAATGATAAAAATGAAATTCATCTTTGTTATTATATTACTCATAATATGAGATTATTTTTATATTTTACTAGCTGATCTACCCGGCTTTACCCGGGAAACAATTTAATTCCAACTCTAATAATAAATTACATATAACGAAAACAATTTAAATTTTCTGTAGTTTCGTTACACTTAACTTTTTTGAGATAAACAAAATTAATACAGAATTAAAATTATAGATTACGCAAAAAGATATAATCTAACACTGATTATAAATTGCACACTTTGTCTAATACAATTGGTAGTTGATAGATTAGATTAAACAAATAATAAACAGAATATTTTTTGCCGAACAATACATAAAGAAATGAAACGTCTTCTAGTTAGATATCATCGATATATGATATATGATAACAATAATTTATCATTTTGCCTATATGGAGTAGGGCCGAATACTAATA